>JANFAM010000007.1:13672500-14030000 GCA_024362665.1 Prunus padus | reverse complement strand
AACTCTGGTCTCGGCTGCTCACACCCCAAGGCATGATTGTTGATCACCAAAATGCATAATGCTCATGAACTCACACATATATGAAAAGATGATGATTTAATCACTCATGAAGGCTAACAAGGAACAGCCACATGAGTTTTCAATATAAACTCTAAAAAAACTCTCTGCAAGAAATGTTTTGTTGTTCTTTTCTTTTCAACGTCGTAGAGAACAAAACGGCTAAGTTCCTTTCTTATTTTTCACGCTTAAAACTAGGTTAGAGACCAAAAAGGCTTTTCGCAAAAATGGGCTTTTTAACAAATAAAGTATTTCTTTAAAAATAAAGCAACTGAACTAAAAATGCATCTAAAAAGACCAAAGAACCTTTTTGCTTAAATAAACACCAAACTAAAGAGTATAAAACCATCGTTAAAAACTCACTGATGTCTGGCATTGAATTATGTAAGACTGAAACCATATATCAGTCCTATACATTTGACATCCACTTTTGATGAACTTGCAAATATGCAAATATGAATGCATGGATGCAAAACATACATTGACATTGTCTCTAAGCCACACTAATCCAGGATAGCAGAACGTCAATTAAAAATTGTAGGTTACACTCAAAAACCTACTTTATGTTTTTGTAACAGAAAATTGCCAATATAATAAAAATTGGTCCTAACAACACCATACTCACCACTTCATTTATTCAGCTGCCCGGTCAGCGAAAATGGCACCCTACAAAACCAAATATGGATAATCATATCAACACGAGAGAGAGAGAGAGAGAGAGAGAGAGAGAGAGAGAGAGAGAGAGAGAGAGAGAGAGAGAGAGAGAACAAAGGTGGCTCTTCTCACTGCAATTTCGAGAGGCTAGAGGCTAGAGGCTAGAGGCGCTCGTCTGGTTGATATTAGATACAATGGGAGCATTCACAACATCTTTCATGTTCAAACTCAGCCAATTAAATGGAAGTGGTAGCATTGACAAAGATCCTTCACGCCCAAACAGTGATTCAACCGCAGCATATATAAATACAACTACATCATATTAACCCATTATCCACTCCACTTGCATTACTTTTTCCTTTCGAACTTGAACCTCTTTCAATATTGAGAAGAGAAATACTACTAAACTAATAGTTAGCTAGTTTGTATCCATATTTGCATTACCAATGAAGAAAGGAAGACAATACCTATATAAAATTAATGAAATTACCTAGAATGTGTATGGGATCGCTTATTGCCTCCCATTTGGCTGCTTCCAACACTGGAAACTGATGTTAATGTTTTCTTTGAGGAATAAAACTTCTATCGTTTATTGGCAAAAAAAAAGTTATTAAACTAATGAAAGTATCTAGAATTAATAACCTAAAACAAAACAAATTCATCTATATCTTAACTTGAAGAGTGGGCCCCGGGCTTCAATCATCACTCTTATTATGCCATCGTGAGGACAAAGACACAACATATATCATTTAAAAAACCATATATGTATCAACATTCCTCCAACAAATTTACAAGACATGCATCTCTCAAAAACAAAATATAAAAATAAATTGATAAATGTTCTGCATCCTTTTTTGAAAAGTATTCTACATCCTGTGTTTGGATCTCCATCTTGATGTCTCGCATGCAGTTGCTTGATGATCCGTTTGTCACTCTCAAACTCCCTGCCTCATTAATATGACTATTGTTATTATTATTATTATTATTATTATTTGAGAAAACTCGAACTTGGATCTGGTTGCAAAAGTAGTGCGTGGAAATAGATTCAGGAGTTTTCTTGTTGCTCAAGTGAGCCCTATAACTACAGTGAACCAAAATCATGAGCCCGAACTTGAGCGACAGAGCTGTGGTGTTGTCATCTGAGATTTCTTTGGCCACATCGTCGTCTGAGCATGGGTAATTTGAAACTCACACTTGTCTGATTCGAAGATTTAAATAACAACAGACGCAGCAACGTCGATGCCAGCCTGAGGCCTGTGGGATTGTAGTTGAAGAAGAGACCATAGAAGAGCGCGGGTTGGAGCCTGTAGCAGTAGATGTCCCACTTCATGTTGGGGTTTGTGGCTATGAGCGTCACGTTCCACGTGGCGGTTAAGGCCCCGTTTGGGATTGTTTTGTTTTTGTTTTTTGTCAAAAACCTGCTTAACTTTAAAGTTAAGCAGTTTAAGGTGTTTGGCAAATCTAAAATATCCCGATTATTTTAAAAGCAGTGGCCTTTTGACAGCAGCTTTTAAAAGCAGGCTATGAGTTGATTTTCGAAGCTGCTTTCAAAAGAAGCAGAAATGAGCAGTTAATGAATTTTTTTAATTCCCAAAATACCATCATTAAATTTTTTAAAGACACCACCTCCACCTCCACATCCAACTCCACCATCTCCATCACCACCTTCACCACCACTAACTGCCACAGCCACCACCACTTCCTTCTCAGCCACCATCACCACCACAACCACCACCTCCTCCTCAACCTCCACCACCTCCACCACCACCACCATGTCGCCACCGCCACCATCATCTCATCCTCAACCTCCACCACCATCACCATCCCCACAACCACTACCTCAACCTTCATCACCACCACCACCGACCGCCAACAACAACACCACCACCACCACCACCACTACCATACCACAACAACTAACTCAACCTTCATCATCACCACCACCTTCACCTCCACCACCACCACCACCGACCGCCACCACCACCACCACCACCACCACCACATCCCTTTTCTTCTTTGCCACCATCACCATCGCCACCACAACCACCACCTCCTTCTCCACCTCCACCACCTCAACCACCTCCACCTCCACTACCAACACCACCACCACCAGGCCACCACCGCAACCACCGCCACCTCATTCTCAACCTCCACCACCACTACCTCCACCTCTCCAACCACCATCCCCACTACCACAACCACCACATCCATCTTCCTCACCACCTCCACCACCATCTCTTTCACCACCACCTTCACCTCCATCTCTTTCACCACCAACTCCACCACCACTACTACCACCACATAATTAGCGCATAGCACTTTCAACAGTCTATTTAGTCATTATTCACAGTTACAACATTTTTATATTAAAATTTACCAAATGGTTTTGACTCTACTTTTTGTACTAACAGCACTTTAAAAATATTGTTTACCAAACATGTAGCTGCTTTACTTTACAGCTAATTATTTTCAAAGCACAGCAGAAGCAACTTTTTTTAAAAGTGACAGCAATCCCAAACTGGCCCTAAGTCAGATGAAGAGCGAGTCGCATTAATGTGTGGGTACTGTAGGGCTGCTGAGTGGACTCGGAACTCGGGGGAAAATGCTCTCGGGGGCATGAACGCCAACACGGTCATCAACAGTAGGAGCATAATAAAAAAAGGGGGGCACATCTCGCAGGTTATTGGGCGCAGTCTCTGCACATCAAGCAGGTTAATCGGGTGCAGTCGCTGCAAGTAGGCGGATGGATTGGTGTGATTTCGGCTGCGGTAGTACTAGTAGTAACGTCAACCATCTCTATTTGAAATGATTAATTGTTGTTAATGATTTCAGAGAGATGAATATTCAATATTCAGGGGGTCTTGTGCACTCACGGGAGTTTAGAATTGGATTGAGTTGAGGTGTTTTTTATTTATTTATCAAGGAGGATTTCTTTCTGTTGAACCGTTAGCATGCAATTGCAAAGCTGATTGGATAAGTTATAAGGATGTGTATATATATTCCTCCAGATCCAGATAGATAGATAGTTAGTTTGTTGACTTGACTTGGGATGGATATTAGAATTAGATTTAGATTTAGATTTTTGGTTTGCAAAAGTTTAGGGGGGAGATTGATTACTCTCACCTCCAGCGCCAGGGTGGACCCACAACCTCGAGCTGGAATGACTTACTTATAGCACCCAACTAAATTATCTTGTATATTGAGACCTTTTGTTTATTTATCTTGCATATTGAGACCATTTGTTTATTTATTTATCTTGCATATTGTGACATTTTGTTTATTTATCTTCTAAAAGAAATAGTAAACAAAATAAATCTCCTTCTTCTGTCCAGTCCAGTCACTTTGCTATATATAATATAGTCATAGTAGAGGATTCATTATTGTATTTGTTTGATAATGGTAAAGATTAATGATTCTTTTAGATCTATATTGATTAATGATTTCTTATAGCGTAGCATAAGCTAGCGTTGTTAAAAATTTAGAAGTAATATATCGTTAGCAATATATATCACCCCACAACCTCATCACCGCTTATATATCTTTAGAGAATAAACATACACACATATATAGTATTCCGTGGTGTGGGAAAAACGAGAATTAATCCATGTATTTGGTAATAGATGATGGTGAAATATCACATTTATAGCTAGCAATATATATATAAAATACAATTTCAGAAATCCAACTCATTTTAAGGGGACAATGCTATCTTCATAACTAGAAATTAACCTAATTGATTCACTATCTTCCCAATCATATCTCATAACACTATCAAGAAAAACAAAATCAAGTATTCTGAATCGTTTGGTTTTCATATCATAAAGATGCAATTGGGGTGGACCGTCGTTAAATCCCGGTGTAAGTCCAACAAAATAGTGCACGAATGCTAGCTCACCTGTGTGAATTGTACCCAAAGCTCTAACTGAGCACCCACGACCAAGGTCCCGTTCGTCTCTGGGCATCAAGCTAACAGTCTGCTTAATCCACACATGATTTTGATAGTCCTTGGAAATCCATAACACGATCCTGTCCTGATTCCACGACTTGTCAACAAACACACCCACACATCCCCCCACCTCAACTACACGTGCACTTCCTCGGCAATAACGATCAGCATCACTTTCATAATCATCATAATCATCAAACACTTGAGCATAATCTTGGGGCAGCGGCACCAATCTGAATGTCTCCTCTCTAACGTCAAATGCCACTATCACTTTCTGCTTCTTATGGATCCAATGTACGGCCCCATTGACGTACACTCCATCATTTCTTATCCCACTCGCTATATCAGAAAGAAGGTGGCTATGTTGGTGTACCTGCAATGGCCTCCACGAAGAATCCGTACCTATTGTGAATATGTTCAACTCAACATCCCATTTTCTAGGTCCATTTGTGAGTGGATTGAACCCAAAGTGATAGTTAGCGAATTCCCCTTGTGTTTCTATAAGTACATCGGCATGGGGAAGTTCGATAGACTCTCGAGTGGTAGTCTCGAGTGGTAGGGTTAAGTATGGAAACAGGGCCAAACCAAGTGGATGCACAAACCAAGCCATGCACAGTCTTCACATCATGAAAACTCCCTTTCAAAGCTTTGCACTGAGTCAGGTATGGAAGTTCGGCGACGGGTGTTGGAGCATTCCCTTGTTGCTCTATTTTTGACGAGAAGTAGCGGTTATTGTATTTGAAAAGGAAGTGAGTGGTGTCCCTGCAGCGAAAGTTCATGAAGGCTGCGACAAAGGAAGGACTGCGGATGAGGGAGGGCCAAGACTTGCATACCAACCTGCACCGCGTCATCAGATCCTCTGCTGGTAACCGTGGGAGTATATGCGCGCGAGAATATGATTTCAGTTGTAAGCTCTGGGATTGGATGGTCATGATAAGCTTCCTGTAAAGTTTTGTAAACAATTATATATATGTAAAAATTAAGAAGAAACAAAGAGCAGCTAAAACGGCAATCATAAAATTCATACATATATATACATATCAATCTCGGATTTACCATGTTCCTTGAACAACTTTCTCTAGCCACCGAAAGACCTCCAACCACCAAGTCAAAAAAAAGCCTTCAAATTAACCCTTAAAACTCAAAAGATCAGAAGCAACAGAATATATAGCACGCTAAAAGGTAAAGAAGAAACCAAGAGATGGGATGCTTTTGCTAGGGTTTCCCTGGTATTTATAGGAAAACCAAAAAACCCTAGTCATAAAATAAGCGGCCCACTCATATGGTAGACTATTGGTTAGTTTTCTATCTATGGCATTGGCAGTATACGGGTCCGACTATGGGCCTGACTGAGTCAACCTTTTGATATAGGCAAATACTAGGCTTATCATTTTTATACCATATTGTGTACCACCTCTCTAATAGAGGTGGGCCCTATTGTATTTGTGAGCTCCACCTCTATTAGAAAGATGGTACACAGTGTGGTATAAAAATGTGGTAAGCCTAGCATTACTCTTTGATATAACACAATTTCTTTAAAAATGGTGTATAGACTTCCTCCAAGAGTTTCTTATGTTGCCAGAGATTGTTAGTGTCTCCCTCTCTCTGAGTCACCAAGTTCTCCATTGATTGTCATTGTTTTACAAAAGCATAATGTAACTTATACTACAAGTCAATGTTTAGATACTCTGGCAATGCACACGATTTTTCCAAATTTGCTTAAGTCGGACTAGCTTGATATAAGGATTCGCATTTTATGGGAATTATTCAACTGTATTGTAGCCAAATATACTGTAATCGTATTTAGGGATAATGGAAGTACTTTTGATCAACAATATTTTGAATAAGGGAATTTCTCACAAACACACTACCAATGTGTAATAGCTTCTATAAATAAATAAATAAATAAATAAATAAATAAAATCAACAAACATGACGTGAATGTTTTTATTTAGCTTCTTGTGCTGTGTGTGGTCTAATCACCTCGTTTCTCTAGTTTCCTCACAAGGACTGCGGTGGCACATACCCAACGGCGGCTGTACACAATCTTGTGAAAGTCATCATCCACCCACCACCGTACACAATCGAAAGATATAATTACGGCCAATGAACCACTAAGCACAAAAGCTGCATATAAGTTTTTATGGTACAAAAAGGCAGTATTCATATTTAAGTTACTTGTTTTCGTTCCTGTGCTCAACACTTGGTGCTTACATTATTCTTAATTTCTTTACGTAACGTGGAAGGCAACTCAAGCAAGTACACGAACAGAGCCAGACCGAAGACGGGATGATCAGAAGACAATAAACTCAGTAGCGGTATATAAGTTGCTTGTATGCATCTTTGTGATTTGAGTAGTAATCGATCTCCGCCTGCAAACAAAACAAATTGTGAAAAGCATCGTTATAAGCATTTCAATTAAAGGCATGCTAATGTTTTCGAGGACATTTTGTAATGTTCGAAATCATTTAATAGGTCAGCATTTAAAAAATTACATCCAAAATGTACCTTGCGGATCCCCTTTATGGCGACCAATAGCTTTTCACCAATTAAATCTGTGAAGACATTGTCTTCCTTTAGAGCTTCTAAAGATTCAGAAAGTGATTTTGGCAACCTTTGTAGTTCTGCGTCAAGGCTAGAAGGATTTGTATCTGTTCAATGAAGAAATATTACTAAGATGTTAGACCACAGTATCTAACATTCTTGAAAAGAAAAAGACCATAACCTCTATGGAAATTTTTCTTCAAATAGTATGAGACAAAGGGAATGAAAAGAAATTAAAACATCAAGGATTATCGTATCATCTTACCAATAGGTTCGGGAGAGAAAGATGATTCCTAAGACCATCAATGCCAGCAGCAAGTATTGCAGCCAAGCCTAAGTGTGGATTTGCACACCCATCAAATGATTTGATCTCAAAGTTGCTCACCAAACCATGTTGAATTCCAGGTGGGCATGCAGTTCTTAGTGGAGCTTCTCTGTTTTCTTTTCCCCAGCACTTGTATGCTCCACTCCATGTGTTAGGTTGTATCCGGTCATAACTACACATCGATAATGGTTGAAAATAAGAGAGGATAGTCCAATCCAAGCATTTTTCAACCAGAATAAAAAGTATGAGAAGGCAGTCTCAGCTATGCTATTTCCTACTCAATTGCATAACAAGATGGTGAATCAGTTGCTTGCGAGAACAACGATAATTCAGGGATAAATAGGAGCACCTATTTGGAATTGGTGCTGTAAATGCCAAAATTGCAGGAAGATGATGTAAAACCCCTGCCAAGAATTCCTCCCCAACCTTGGACATTCCATGCCGAGAGGATCCACCAGATCCCATAAATACATTTTGTCCATTCTGCCACAAACTGATATGCACATGGGCTCCAGAGCCAATTTCATCTAGAGCATACCTGCCCAAGAGACCACAAAGTTATGTAGAGTAATATGGACATCGAAGGACAAAAATTTCTACAGACCTACAGCTCATCAGCTGTCAGGTAAGAAGTAATGTTCAGCCAAGTTAAACATTGAGTCTCCATAGGCCAGAATTCACCTTCACACAAAATTCTAAAATCCAAAAATTCTTTTGGGCCAATTTTAAACCTCTTTTTGCAATGAAATAAGCATCTAGCAAGTGTAGGGAAAAATTGGGAACCTACTTTGGCATAAAAGTTGCCAACAACCCATGCTTCCTTGTAATCGCCCTAATAACTTCACGGGTATAAATCAAGTTGTCAGCAGCATGCATACAAGCTGTGTGCCCCAGCGCCATTTCAAATTGTCCTTTTCCAGATTCTGCATGTAACTACAGTTTTGTACAATGTAAATAGTAAACAGAAGCTGGTGATACTTGAATTGCATAATCATTTGGGAGGGGGCACTCTTAAACAAAGGATGGCCTAGAGTGCTATATTTGATGTAACTACACCTTCTGTTGAATTTTATAAAAAATTTGAAAAGAAAAGAAAAACTTTCATATAAAATATCAGTAAGCATGGTATTATATGGAAAAGTTCCCCCTACAAAATACAAAACAAGCAGCAAAGATATCATGAGTTTTCTTCTGCACCTGTTCAACAGTAATATTCAAGGAATGGAGAGCAGGAATAACTTCATGAAATATATAGGAAGCAGCATCATATGATGATGTGGAGCAGTAGGGTGTTGAGTCAAATGGCACCAATTCTTCCTTCCCGTCCCTGCACAAGTTTTTCATTTGTATTCCAAATTATCACCATGCTTCTAAAATGTTCAATTACAAATTTACCTAGAGACAGAAGTATCCCATACCTTAGTGTACCTTTCAAGATAAAAAACTCATTTTCAAAGCCTGCATTCATTACCTGGACAAATAGCATTAAAGTTTTTTTAAAATTCTTTTAGTGAGATAGAAAACATATAAAACTTATTCATGGAAACAAGCAGTCCACCTACAATGTAAACATAAATTTAATAGCTCACATTGCAAACATCTAAAAGCAAGATCTCCTAACTAACAGCAGTCTATCAATTCGCATGAATGGGAAAGAAAGAAAAAAGTATTTTCTATCATTTGGAAGACCCGCATTCTTTTTCTAGATTACCAACCCTTAAGCCTCCTTTCTCAGGGGCCGGAGACAGAAATAGCATTAAAGTTAATTTCCAGAGTTATCCATATGTCAGACACAAACTATTCAACATACCAAGTTAAATTCATCTTTCAAAATTTTTGAAACCCTGCGTAAGGCCTCTCTTGGGCAGTATTCCCATGCTTCACCTGGTTTTAGGTGCATGTCAGCCAAAACCATTTCCTCTTGTTTTACCCTGTTGAGAAAAATATCGGTATTAAATAAAATAGTGGCAATAAATATTTTCACCTATGCCAGATTTTACCTCATACAGAAGCATATATAAGTCGGAAAATAGTATTATTTATTAAATCATGTCTATGGCTACAAATAGTTTGTGTAAGTGATAGTATCTTAATAGATGTGAT
Organism: Prunus padus; assembly: GCA_024362665.1. Lineage (NCBI taxonomy): Eukaryota > Viridiplantae > Streptophyta > Magnoliopsida > Rosales > Rosaceae > Prunus > Prunus padus. Next base: position 14,020,371 of record JANFAM010000007.1, on the reverse strand, counting down.
TATGCAAGGACGTACTTGTGTGAGGCTGTGTGTATGCGTGTATGTATACACAGATTTTTCTATTTTATCAAAAAGAGTGTGTAGTAGTACATAGCATATCACCAACTACCGCAGGCAATCATAACAAGCTACAAAGAAAAAAATGAGAGGTTTTAACTTAATGTGTAACGAAAAATAATAAGCTCCTATAAAAAAGTCTAATAAGCTACACATATATCATTTCAGTTATACTATACTAAGATAAATACATTGTTACTTAAGAAGACATATGTAGTGTAAATATTTATTTGAAACCTCAGCAGAGCTTTTCAGTACCATGGGATTCTCCATTTAGTTGATAAATCAGGCATGAGTCTGATCTCACCCACTCCAGTCAAATTAGTCTCATCAGCCGGACCATCAGTGAATGAAGTCATTCCCATAGAAGCAAAAGTCAAACCAATGCCATTTTTTGTAACAACATCATTGAATCTCTTTTTAGGAACAACCTGAAAAGATGGACAACAATTGGGACAAAAGAAATAAATTAAAAAATAGTCCTTATCCTATGCAAATTCAAGAAGTCACCTACAAAAACTAGAAATTATTTAGTGTGATAACTTCCCCATTATAAAAGAACATAAGTATGCCATTCTATGAAAAATCAATAGCCGCTGGTTTTGTACAATCATTTACTGTACAAGCTTGCTTCAACCTAGAAGGGATAACTAGTTGCACAGGTTGTATCTTTCATTACACAAATTGCATATATCAAATACCATGGATAAAGCATACGAAGGCATGGTTGTACGTCTGGTATGCTATAGTGCTCTAGAATATGGATACCGTGCCATGCGTGAGTGTGTGTGTGTGTGTCCTTACACTCTCTCACAAGAATGTAACAACAAAAGTACTCACCAATTTTAAAACTTAAACCAAAAAGAAAAAGAACTCACACGACATCTTTGTTGTCCGGAAGCATCAGACCAGATAACACGAACAAATGAGACATCATCTTCTGAGTCATTACCGTTCACTTTCACAAAGTTAGGAGATACACTATTCTCTGACCCAGAGGATTTGACAGAATAATTAATCTTGTAAAACTGAATTGCATTTTGTGAAAAGATGTCTTTAGCAGCCTCAATAGCTTCAGGAATTGAGAGATCACCATCAGCACAAGCATCACGTAGGACAGAAAATACAACATCACGTGATTTTTTGCACCTGTCAAAGATGAAGTGGCACTTGAAGTGATTACCAGCACAAAATATCTCTACATATACAGTTTATAATACTATTATAACAAAGATGAGTAGAAAGTTTAACAAACCTAAGTAGAAAGTTTCAGGAAATGCGTAGCCATCAGTGCTGAACATCACCTGCAAATAAATTATGTTCGACACCCAATGTTTTATTAACGCATTTATTTATTTTGGGGGACGGGGAGCACACATGTACATGGGCATGCACACGCACAGGAAACATCTTTTCATTTTTCTACTCAGTACCAGGACCCTTCTGCAGAATTTTCAGATAGCTTAGATGAATGTACAAACAAGACAAAGAGATACTTTCAGTCAGATCCTGGAAGAATGTCGTAATAACTAGACCGCTTCAATGGAGTTTATTAACAAGAAAAAGTACATATACCATTGTTAGAGTTTACCAAAAGTATTGTATTTACTCCATAAGCTCGTCATAGCAAGATATTGTATGATAGTGAAAAACCACTCTATGTGTTCTTAGAATTAGAATGCACAGTTCCTTAAATTATTCTAGGCTTAGGCTTCATGAGTTGTTACCTTCTTAATTGGAGCTAGCTCCAAAAGTTCTTTGACTGAAGATATCATCCCATGGACACTGAGCTTAGGTACAGCCAAACCAAAGTCAAGGTACACCTGTAAGTGAAAATGTTTATGACCCGCAAGGTTATACCGAATGCGCAGAAAAATGAAACTCACTGAGAACTACAAAATTTTACCTGGGGATAAATGGAGGCTAGATATGATGCTTCTTTTGAAAATGGGTAGGATGCATGTAAAAGAACTATACGACATTTAGAAAATCTCTTGTCCTCGAGCACATCCCGAAGATGAACAGGATTGGATAGCCGCATATCCAAATCTTTGTCGCCAAAACTAGTTACAGGTAAAGAATATCAATTATTAATAAACGGACAACAAATTTTGAACAATCATAGTGTTGGAAAAAATGGCTCACCTAAGGTTACAAGAAACGGATGGAGCGACCGGTCGCAGGGTTTGGGCGACCGGTCGCATGCAGGCAGGTTTCGAAGTGGCAGCTTCGGTATAAAAGCGACCGGTCGCAGGTTCTGGGCGACCGGTCGCATTCAGGCAGAACCATTAGCATATGCCACGGTATAAAAGCGACCGGTCGCAGGTTCTGGGCGACCGGTCGCACGCCTCGTGCTGTGCTGTTTTTTCAGCACGTTTTCTGTCCTCTCTTCAGATACAAATTGGTCCCTACCTATTCACATGCAACCCCAACGTTGGTATAAGTCCAAGACAGTTGGCAAACCACTAGAAAAGTCCTAAACATTGATTAGGTAGGTTAGTGGGTTGTATGATAGCTTATCTCTTTATGCTTTCCTGAAATTAGGGATCCATGTTTTGAGGTAGGCTGGTTTGGTGCATGTGAGTGGCTTCTTTTCTCTATCTTTAAGTAGATGCAAAGGAGCTGGAGCTTGTGGTAAGTGTTGCATTCAGTTTTGGGAAGCCAAGAGAGAGAGAGAGAGCATCTTGTATCAAGTGAGTGAGCTAAGGGGTGAGAGAGAAAAACAGATAGTGAGCTTGGGTTCTAAGGGGGTTTCCATTGAAACCAAATCTGTAACTCCTTCTTCATTATTGATATTTCTCAAGGAGATCACCAAAGAGGACGTAGGCAAATTGCTGAACCTCTATAAATACTTGTGTTCATTGTTCTTGGTTATTTTCTGAGTGTGTGTGTGTGCAACAAGTTCATCCTTGAGCTTGTCAAAAGTCCATCAACAACAAGATCCTGTTAAGGGGTGGTGCATCCATTTGCACAACAAGTGATATCAGAGCTGTGTTGGCAGCTGTGCTAGTTCTTTCTTTGGAGTGCTAGTGTGTTGAAGATGGCAAGTGACAAGGAAGTTGAGAGTGGTAGCAGTTCACAGCAGCTGAAGCAACCACAAGCAACAAGCATGAAGGTGGAGCTAAAGCCTTTCACAGGGAAGGAGAACTTCACTCTTTGGCAACGAAGGATGAAATCAGCCCTCACGCAACAACACCTCCACGTTGTGTTGGTTGGAAAGGAAAGGAAGCCAACAAGCATGACAGATGAGGAGTGGAGTGTACTTGATGAGTTAGCTAGAGGAGCTATCGAAAACTACCTCTCCGATGAGGTGCTCATCAACGTGATGAAGGATACGGCAAAGCAAACATGGGAGAAGCTCGAGGAGATGTTTGCAGGGAAGTCACTATCCAACAAGCTCTTCCTCAAGAAAGAACTCCTAAATCTCAAGATGGAGGAGGGAGGTAATCTAATGGAACATTTAAGTAGTTTCAATAGATGCGTTGCTGACTTGCAGAGAATGGAAGTTAACTATAGTTCGGAGGATAAGGCTCTTATGTTGCTCACATCCTTACCTCCGTCCTATAAACACTTTCGAACCACTCTTATGTTCGGGAAGGTCACTCTGGATTTTGAGCCTGTGGTGCAAGACATCATGACATACCATAGGATGGCTCAACGTTCGGGAGAGAACTCTCAAGGTGAAGGTCTAGTTGCAAAGACCGGAGAGAGAGGTCGTTCAAAGAAGCAAGAGGGCAAGAAAGGCAACAGAGGAAGGTCCAAATCCAAGGCAAAAGAAGGTTGTTTCGAATGTGGGTCAAAGGAGCATTGGAAAAGAAATTGCCCCATATGGAAGGAGAAGAAGAACAAAGGGAAGAATGCAGCCAACACAGTGGAAGAAGTCACAGAAAGTGATGGTGAGCTTTTATGTGTTAATAGCAATGTTAAAACTAATGCATTTGCTAATTCTTCAAGGTGTTCCTCTTCCGATTGGATTTTGGATTAGGATGCTCATACCATATGTGCTCAAACAAGGAGTGATTTGACACATATGAAAAAGAAGAAGGTGGTGAAGTTATGATGGGGATGGCTCGGTTTGTAGAGTCAAAGGCATGGGTACAATCAAGGTGAAGATGCATGATGGGGCTGTTAGGACGCTTGGAATGGTAAGGCACATTCCAAAGTTGCGTAAGAATCTCATTTCCCTTGGAACTCTTGATAAGAATGGTTATTCATTTAAAGCAAATGGAGGGAAACTCATAATCTCAAAAGGTTCACTTGTGATTATGAAAGGAGAGATTCAACCTAATTGTCTATATAGATTGTGTGGTACTACAATAACAGGTGGAGCAGCTATATCCACAAGCAAGGACTCGGAGGATGAAACTCAGCTTTGGCATTTGAGGCTAGGGCACATGAGTGAGAGGGGCATGCAGGAACTACACAACCGAAAGTTGTTGAAAGGTGTTCAAAGTTGCAAGCTTGAGTTACGCAAATATTGTACCATGGGAAAGCAATCTAAGGTGGCTTTCAAGCAGCGAAACAAAGAGGAAGGAAGCACAGGGGTGCTAGATTATATTCACACGGATGTATGGGGGCCATCACCGGTTAAATCAAAGGGTGGAGCTCGCTACTTCGTGACTTTCTTGGATGATTTTTCCAGGAAGGTTTGGGTCTACTTCATGAAGGAGAAATCGAGGTCTTCACCAAATTCAAGGAGTGGAAGGCGGAAGTAGAGAACCTAAGGAAGGAAGATCAAGACCCTAAGGAGTGACAATGGTGGTGAATATAAAGACAACAAGTTCCTTGAGTTTTGCAGGAATGAAGGCATTAAGAGGCACTTTGCCGTGAAGAAGACGCCCCAACAAAATGGAGCTGCGGAGAGGATGAATAGAACTCTCATGGAGCGTGAGAGATGCATGAGGATTCATGCGGGATTGCGATCATTTTGGGCGGAGTCCGTTAACCATGCAGCCTATTTGGTTAACCGATCTCCTTCCAAAAATCTGGAGTTCAAATGTGCAGAGGAGGTATGGTCTAATAAGTCAATTGATTATACTAATCTTAAGGTGTTTGGATGCAGTGCATATGCACTTATTCCAAGTGATGAAAGATCCAAGTTGAAGCCAAAGTCTCTTGAATGCATTTTCATCGGATTTGAGAGCGGTGTGAAGGGCTACAAGCTATGGGATCATGTGAACCTAAAGAAGATACTCGGCAGGGATGTTGTGTTTGATGAGAAGACCATGCCTATGAACAAAGTCAAAAGTTCAGAGGCAAAGGAGGATGTTGTTGGGAAAGAAACAACCATTGAAGTTCCACTCAAGAAGATGTTCAAGAAAACTTCACAAAAATAGCCAATCAAGACGTTCAGGAGGAGGTGGAGTCGACATTGAGGAGGAAGATGCAGGGCAACAACAACAACAAACTCAAGAAGAAGAAGAAGAGGCTCAAGAGCGGTGAAGCCATCATCTATAGCTCGGTCCAGGCCCAAGAGAACCATCAAACCACCTCAAAGGTTTGGATGGGACAAGGATGCGATTCACTATGCTTTGAATGCTAGTGAAGAAGAACCAACCACGTTCCAAGAGGCTGTTGAGAATGAGGAACGGGAAAGTTGGATGGAAGCTATGATGCAAGAGATGGAATCTCTACACCAAAACTCAGTTTGGGAGTTAGTTCCTAAACCCAAGAATCGCAAGCTTATTGGCAGCAAATGGGTGTTTAGGAAGAAAGAAGAAATGCATGAGAAGGGAGCCACCATATTCAAAGCTCGATTGGTGGCCAAAGGGTACTTGCAAAAGGAGGGAGTTGATTATGATGAAATCTTCTCTCCGGTAGTGAAACACACTTCTATAAGGCTACTACTATCCATAGTAGCACAAGAGAACATGGAGGTGGAGCAAATGGATGTGAAGACTGCTTTCCTCCATGGTGATTTGGAGGAAGACATCTACATGAGCCAACCTCAAGGGTTCATTGAAGCAAACAAGGAAAATCTGGTTTGCAAGCTGAAAAAGTCTCTCTATGTGTTGAAGCAATCTCCAAGGCAATGGAACAAGCGCTTCGACTCTTTCATGATGAAGATTGGATATAGAAGATGTGAATCGATTCTTTGTGTATACACTCATGTATTCAAGGATGGTAATATCATCCTTTTGCTTCTTTATGTTGATGACATGCTAATTGCATGTAAAGACATGTCAAAAATCCAGGAATTGAAGTCATTGCTTGGAAAGGAGTTTGACATGAAGGATCTTGGTTACTGCACAAAAGATCCTAGGGATGGAAATAAGGAGAGACAGAGTTGGAGGCAAGCTATGGCTGTCACAAAGTAAGTACATTACCAAAGTACTTGAAAAATTCAATATGTTGGATTGCAAACCCGTGTCTACTCCTTTGGCAGAGCATTTTAAGTTAAGTGCAAAGGAATGTCCTTCTACGGATGAAGAGAAGGAAGAAATGAGCAAAGTTCCATATGCAAGCTTGGTAGGGTGTCTCATGTATGCAATGGTTTGCACACGCCTCGACCTAGCTCAAGCCGTGAGTGTGGTGTCAAGATACATGGCGAATCCGGGCAAACTTCATTGGACAGCAGTGAAGTGGATTCTCAGGTACTTGAAGGGCACTAAGAGGCTTGGGATATTGTTTGCAAGACAACAAGGAAAGGCATGTGTGTCAGGGTATGTAGACTCTGATTATGCAGGGGATTTAGACAAGAGGAGATCCACCACAGGATATGTTTTCACTTGTGGTGGAGGACCGATTAGTTGGAGAGCGATTACAATCGGTTAGTGCCTTGTCTACTATCAAGCGGAGTATATGGCGCTCACGGAAGCTTCAAAAGAAGCGGTATGGCTGAAGAGATTGGCAAAGGAATTCGGAATAGCCCAAGACATGGTGGTGATTCAAAGTGACAGTCAAAGTGCAATTTGCTTGGTCAAGAATCAAGTGTATCATGGAAGGTCCAAACACATTGATGTCCGATACCACCGGATAAGGGATTGGGTGAATGATGGAGACATCACGGTAATGAAGGTTCATACATCGAGAGAATGCTTCCGATTGTCTCACAAAGCCACCACACTGCAAAGTTCAAGCATTGCTTGAGCTTGCTCAATCTTGTTCCATGTTAGAGATTGAGGTGGAGTTCTTGAGAGTTTTCCTGACGATTCTCAAGAAGTTAAAGATGTCCGGAAGGCAATAATCTTCTCAAAGAGCTTAGGTTCGCCATGGTGGAGATTGTTGGAAAAAATGGCTCACCTAAGGTTACAAGAAACGGATGGAGCGACCGGTCGCAGGGTTTGGGCGACCGGTCGCATGCAGGCAGGTTTCAAGTGGCAGCTTCGATATAAGCGGCCGGTCGCAGGTTCTGGGCGACCGGTCGCATTCAGCGAACCATTAGCATATGCCACGGTATAAAAGCGACGGCCGCAGTGTTCGGCGACCGTGCATGACGCTCGTCTTTGTGCTGTTTTTTCAAAGACGTTTTCACTCTCTTGAGATACAAATTGGTCCCTACCTATTCACATGCAACCCCAACGTTGGTATAAGTCCAAGACAGTTGGCAAACCACAAGAAAAGTCCTAAACATTGATTAGGTAGGTTAGTGGGTTGTATGATAGCTTATCTCTTTATGCTTTCCTGAAATTAGGGATCCATGTTTTGAGGTAGGCTGGTTTGGTGCATGTGAGTGGCTTCTTTTCTCTATCTTTAAGTAGATGCAAAGGAGCTGGAGCTTGTGGTAAGTGTTGTATTCAGTTTTGGGAAGCCAAGAGAGAGAGAGAGAGCATCTTGTATCAAGTGAGTGAGCTAAGGGGTGAGAGAGAAAAACAGATAGTGAGCTTGGGTTCTAAGGGGGTTTCCATTGAAACCAAATCTGTAACTCCTTCTTCATTATTGATATTTCTCAAGGAGATCACCAAAGAGGACGTAGGCAAATTGCTGAACCTCTATAAATACTTGTGTTCATTGTTCTTGGTTATTTTCTGAGTGTGTGTGTGTGCAACAAGTTCATCCTTGAGCTTGTCAAAAGTCCATCAACAACAAGATCCTGTTAAGGGGTGGTGCATCCATTTGCACAACAAGTGCATCCATTTGCACAACACATAGAATCATAAGGATCGAAGTACTTTTCTATTCTACTTCAAAGGGGACAGGGAATAATAGAATCTGTTTTGTGATTCCTAGAACTTATACATTACATTATTCATATAGAAATCAACATAAGTGAGTATTTCTAAAATTTAATTAATTTCCTGACATAACCTTCAGAAACATTCCTTCAGAGGAGACAACAAATTCTAAGTTTTCAGTTCCTTTCTATAAGTATCAGCAATCAATCAGAGTATAATGCAAAACAATTTTGAGAAATTTAAAAGTTCCAATTACCCAGTATGTATCTGCATCGGCAAGTCAAAAAGTAGAGCAACCTCCAAACTACGAGTGAAGACATAGTCGATAAAACTTTTATTTGATATGCGAACAGGCTTTGCAGCTGGAGAGATAGACTAATCAGTATACCGTGTGGTTAACATAGAGAAAAAACCCCATCCAAATGTGATACTCACCAAGTAAAACCTCTGCAAGACCTTCCTCAGCATCCTTCTTAGTGACATTTGTATTAATTTCCAGGCCGCTGCGGTATGCAGCTATGCTTTTCAAGCCAAAAATTTTATCACCAACTGTAGCATAGTTGATAAGGAATTCAACAAAATCAGGGAGTTACATTTTTACACCAGTAGATGACAAAGTGACATAAATATCCCACAGCTAACTAAAAGGATATGACTTCAACTTTCCAACAAATATTTCGGTGAAAAAATCCAATGTCCAAGAAGATCCAACGGGCAATTCCTAAAAGGAACAGAAAATGGCAAGAAAAAATAATTACTATGTGTTTGTTGCTCAGTCAATCAAAATAACTGATGATATCATCTATATTACTTATAATTACAATCCAACAACAAAAATGCCTGATCAACTGAAAACATAGATAAACATTAAAAATTAAAAAAGTTAAAAAAACTAGCTGAAAGCATCAAACACTCATCCAAGAAAAAGAAAAATGAAAGATGCATAAGGTGTCTCACTCACTTCATTAAGAATATCCTCAGCCAGATGTTCAATTCTCAAAATTCTCCCAACAACAGGTGCAAAATTCTTATGCCACTCTATCTCATGCTTTTTGTCCAACCTCAAGCCATCATCAATGAGAATGGCGGAGATTCCTGCAGCTCTGAAGCAAGTGGAGCTAATCGACTGCAATCCGGCGAGTCTGCGATATTCTTCAACTCCATGCAAGGTCTTCTCACACCCATAGAGCTCGGCAACATCCTTCAAATTTCTCTGCAAGACAAAACGCAGCGTTTGGCACATATCAAAAGTTCAGTATCTCGATTTTACAAAACAGAACAGAACAGAACATCAGATAGATACGATCATAATCAACGGATAATTCAGTGTCGTTGACTTGAGTTTGACCGCGCCTAGAGGCGTAAGATAGCAGGGAAGCGTTGAAGGGAGGCGGAGACTGGAGAGAGGGCAGTGCGCATACCTTGAAGGAGAGGGAATGGGGTGCGTAGGATAAGGCTTCGCCGTTGGCTTCAGAGAAGCCACTGATGAAGGGTAAGGCAGAGTCAATGGCGACGATGTTGTGCGCGTGGGCGTCGACGAGCTCCGCCTCCTTCACCGCCTTTCTCAGCTCCGTTAAATCCATGCCGTCGACTGTTTCATCGAGCGTTGAACCGTGAAAGCTTGGGGTCGTCAGCCTTTTATAAATTATAACAGACGAAATTTTTTATTTTTTATACCGAAAAAGATATCATGGGTTTTTCTACTATTGTCTCACCTCAATCTTCAATAACGGTCCAAAACTGTGGATGACACTTATCCCTTTTTCTCCTCTTGTGGTGTGGGTTTTCCAACCTTTTACCCACGTGGGCGGAAATGGAAGAATTCCGGTGAAATTATCTTGGATGTTGAGTATCTATGGGTTTCGAATATTTTTCTCTTGTAATTTTAGTTTCATTATTACTTGATTTTCACTTTCGTACTCATTTTTAAATTCTGTAGTTTTTAGGTGACGAAAGTTACATTGGCAAGAGAAAAATTGTAGGTGTTTGACTTGAAGCACATGAAAATTGTCATTGAGAAGCATATTCACTTGAAAAACATTTTTATCTCTTTCTTTCATTCATTTCTTAAAATCGCTTTTGATACAACACAACTTCTCTTAAAATAGTAGAGGAAATCTTTAAAAAAATTCTGGAGGAGTACATTAGTCAAAAAGCTTGAAAATATAAATAAAATAAAATGAAAATTATGTGTCTATAATTTTGAGTTGTTGTTTCTCCCACCTTTTTTCTCTCAGTCACCAAGTTTTTATTTTTATTTTTCGACTGTCATAGTTTATGGTTGTACATTGTTGACAAAGTGTTTTTTTTTTTTGGTCCTTTTCTATTGCGAGGGGCGATAATATACTAAATTCTATACTGATGCTAGGACTCGAACTCAGAACCTTGTCTGGGTGGAGCATGCTCAAAACCACTATACTAGTGGGTCCTTTACTATTGACAAAGTTTTCAGTGGTAGTTTTCAACTTTAATAGCTTGGGTTGGGTTGGTTGGAAGAGATGGGCTGAGATATAAAGTAAAGCTAGTTTGTAGGCTAGTGTCTTCAATGGCGTATTATAAACTCACATATATTATAACATGTGTTTTTTTACTTTATAAACTAATCATTCACGTTGATATTATAACAAGTGAATTATTAACACGCTACATAGCACAGCGTAAATCACCACAAAAAATTATTCGTATGTAGTATTGATAGGCAGAGTACCATGATACCACAAGAAACTAATATAATGCAAACACACACCTTTTAAATTTAGAATGGGAATTAAAATTCTTAACTTTGTGTTTTAATTTTCAAAGCATTTACTGAATCTTGGTGACAAGACAGACGCTAGCGCTGGGCAACTTGATCCTCTAGCTCTTATAGTTGTATGCCCATAGAAGATGAAAGCCACCTTCAAATTGATTTATTTTCTTTGTGTCTGGCTTTTATATTGGTTTGATTTTAGAGTTTTCTTTTTTGGGTTTGCATGACAATCATTATCTCACCTTCAAATTGAACAGTGCACATGAACAGTATTTTATTTTTTTATTCTTTTGTTGCCACATGTTGCCCTATGATTGTTCCAACTTTCATAATTCATTAAAAATTCATCTGAACTCCGTAAATTACCACATGCTCGTGAAGACGTAAACTATTTCTCCATCCAATAATCATAATTTTCTCACTTCAATTTCTTGCACGTCCTTTGAAAAATCATTAAATTAAACGTAAGAGCATTTTTGTCCAAATTGAGATTAAACACACTTAGGGCCAGTTTGGCATTGTTGTGCTGTGAAAATAATCGCTGTCAGATTTGCTGTGAGAGAAATCAGCTGTGAAAGAAAGCAGTTTGGCGTTTGGTAAACTTTTTGTTTAAAGTGTTGTTGGTACTAATTCCCTCATAATCAGAAAATAATTCATGCATAATCATTAAACTCAACGCCTCTTCGAAACTGATTTCTGCATAATTAGAAAATGAAAGCACCTCATTACTTGCTTTCCCATATAGCTTTCTCACACAGCAATTTTTAATAATAAGTGATTTTCTCAAAGTTTACCAAACGGGCTGGGCTTTCCAAAATTTTTTAAAAATCATTTATCACCTCAAATAAGCAATGCCAAACTGGCACTTAATCCAATCATTTCCAAACCAAATCAACTTCATAAAATTTCCCACACATTTAATTAACCTTATATGATTTTTCGGAATATTAATAACAACAAAATCCCAATTTTGAGGTTATTACATAAATAAACACCAAAATAAAGAGTATAAAACCATCGTTAAAAACTCACTGATGTCTGGCACTGGATTATGTAAGACTGAAACTATATATCAGTCCTATACATCTGACATCCACTTTTGATGAACTTGCAAATATACAAATATGAATGCATGGATGCAAAACATACCTTGGCATTGTCTCTGAGCGACACTGATCCAGGATAGTTGAACGTCACTTAAAAACTGTAGGTTACACTCAAAGACCTACTCTATGTTTTTTGTAACAAGAAATTGCCAATATGCCAAAAATTGGTCCTAACAGCACCATACTCACCACTTCATTTTGATACTACCTGTAGTTATTCAGCTGCCCAGTCAGCGAAATGGCACCCTACAAAACCAAAGATGGATCATCATATCAACACGAGAGAGAGAGAGAGAGAGAGAGAGAGAGAGAGAGAGAGAGAGAGAGAGAGAGAGAGAGAGAGAGAGAGAGAGAGAGAGAGAGAGAGAGAGAGAGAGAGAGTGTGTGTGTGTGTACATATAACCTACACTTGAAATCAGCTCATGATTAACAAAGGTGGCTCTTCTCACTGCAATTTCGAGAGGCTAGAGGCTAGAGGCGCTCTAGAGCCAGCTTCTTGGTTGTCTGGTTGATATTAGATACAATGGGAGCATTCACAACATCTTTCATGTTCAAACTCAGCCAATTAAATGGAAGTGGTAGCATTGACAACGATCCTTCACGCCCAAACAGTAATTCCACCGCAGCATATATCAATACAACTACATCATATTAACCCATTATCCACTTGCATTACTTTTTCCTCTCGAACTTGAACCTCTTTCAATATTGAGAAGAGAAATACTACTAAACTGATAGCTAGCTAGTTTGTATCCATATTTGCATTACCAATGAAGAAAGAAAGACAATACCTATATAAAATTAATGAAATTACCTAGAATATGTATGGGATCGCTTATTGCCTCCCATTTTGGCTGCTTCCAACACTGGAAACTGATGTTAATGTTTTCTTTGAGGAATAAAACTTCTATCGTTTATTGGCAAAAAAAATGTTATAAAACTAATGAAAGTATCTAGAATTAATTACCTAAAACAAAACAAATTCATCTATATCTTAGCTTGAAGAGTTGGCCCCGGGGCTTCAATCATCACTCTTACTATGCCATCGTGATGACAAAGACACAACATATATCATTTAAAAAACCATATATGTATCAACATTCCTCCAACAAATTTACAAGACATGAATCTCTCAAAAACAAAATATAAAAATAAATTGATAAATGTTCTGCATCCTTTTTTGAAAAGTATTCTACATCCTGTGTTTGGATCTCCATCTTGGTGTCTCACATGCAGTTGCTTGATGATCCATTTGTCACTCTCAAACTCCCTGCCTCATTAATATGACTATTGTTATTATTATTATTATTTGAGAAAACTCGAACTTGGATCTGGTTGCAAAAGTAGTGCTTGGAAATAGATTCAGGAGTTTTCTTGTTGCTCAAGTGAGCCCTATAAGTTATAACTACAGTGAACCAAAATCATGAGCCCTAACTTGAGCGACAGAGCTGTGGTGTTGTCATCTGAGATTTCTTTGGCCACATTGTCGTCTGAGCATGGGTAATTTGAAACTCACACTTGTCTGATTCGAAGATTTAAATAACAACAGACGCAGAGACGTCGATGCCAGCCTGAGGCCTGTGGGATTGTAGTTGAAGAAGAGACCATAGAAGAGCGTGGGTTGGAGCCTGTCGCAATAGATGTACCACTTCATGTTGGGGTTTGTGGCTATGAGCGTCACGTCCCACGTGGCGGTTAAGGTCCCGTTTGGGATTGCTTTTTTTCGTAAAAAACCTGCTTAACTTTAAAGTTAAGCAGTTTAAGGTGTTTGGTAAATCTAAAATATCCCGATTATTTTAAAAGTAGTGGCCTTTTGACAGCAGCTTTTAAAAGCAGGCTATGAGTTGCTTTTCAAAGCTGCTTTCAAAAGAAGCAGAGATGAGCAGTTAATGAATTTTTTTAATTCCCAAAATACCATCATTAAATTTTTTTAAAGACACCACCTCCACCTCCACATCCAACTCCACCATCTCCATCACCACCTTCACCACCACCGACCGCCACAGCCACCACCACCTCCTTCTCCGCCACCATCACCACCACAACCACCACCTCCTCCTCAACCTCCACCACCTCCACCACCACCACCATGTTGCCACCGCCACCACCATCTCATCCTCAACCTCCACCACCATCACCATCCCCACAACCACTACCTCAACCTTCATCACCACCACCACCGACCGCCAACAACAACACCACCACCACCACAACCACCACTACCATACCACAACAACTACCTCAACCTTCATCATCACCACCACCTCCACCTCCACCACCACCACCACCGACCGCCACCACCACCACATCCCTTTCCTTCTTTGCCACCATCACTATCGCCACCACAACCACCACCTCCTTCTCCACCTCCACCACCTCAACCACCTCCACCTCCACTACCAACACCACCACCACCACGCCACCACCACTACCTCCACCTCTCCAACCACCATCCCCACTACCACAACCACCACATCCATCTTCCTCACCACCTCCACCACCATCTCTTTCACCACCACCTTCACCTCCATCTCTTTCACCACCAACTCCACCACCACTACTACCACCACATAATTAGCGCATAGCACTTTCAACAGTCTATTTAGTCATTATTCACAGTTACAACATTTTTATATTAAAATTTACCAAACGGTTTTGACACTACTTTTTGTACTAACAGCACTTTAAAAATATTGTTTACCAAACATGTAGCTGCTTTATTGTACAGCTAATTATTTTCAAAGCACAGCATAATCAACTTTTTTTAAAAAGTGACAGCAATCCCAAACTGGCCCTAAGTCAAAAGAAGAGCGAGTCGCATTAATGTGTGGGTACTGTAGGGCCGCTGAGTGGACTCGGAACTCGGGGGAAAATGCTCTCGGGGGCATGAACGCCAACACGGTCATCAACAGTAGGAGCATAATAAAAAAGGGGGGCACATCCCGCAGGTTAATTGGGCGCAGTCTCTGAACATCAAGCAGGTTAATCGGGTGCAGTCGCTGCAAGTAGGCGGATGGATTGGTGTGATTTCGGCTGCGGTAGTACTAGTAGTAACGTCAACCATCTCTATTTGAAATGATTAATTGTTGTTAATGATTTCAGAGAGATGAATATTCAATATTCAGGGGGGCTTGTGCACTCACGGGAGTTTAGAATTGGATTGAGTTGAGGTGTTTTGTATTTATTTATCAAGGAGGATTTCTTTCTGTTGAACCGTTAGCATGCAATTGCAAAGCTGATTGGATAAGTTATAAGGATGTGTATATATATTCCTCCAGATCCAGATAGATAGATAGTTAGTTAGTTGACTTGGGATGGATATTAGATTTAGATTTAGATTTAGATTTCTGGTTTGCAAAAGTTTAGGGCGGAGATTGACTACTCTCACCACCAGCGCTAGGGCAGACCCACAACCTCGAGTTGGAAGGACTTACTTGTAGCACCCAACTAAATTATCTTGTATATTGAGACCTTTTGTTTATTTATTTATCTTGCATATTGTGACATTAATGATTTCTTATAGCGTAGCATTAGCTAGCGTTGTTAAAAATTGAGAAGTAATATATCGTTAGCAATATATATCACCCCACAACCTCATCACCGCTTATATATCTTTAGAGAACAAACATACACACATATATAGTATTCCGTGGTGTGGGAAAAACGAGAATTAATCCATGTATTTGGTAATAGATGATGGTGAAATATCACATTTATAGCTAGCAATATATATATATATATATAAAATACAATCTCAGAAATCCAACTCATTTTAAGGGGACAATGCTATCTTCATAACTAGAAATTAACCTAATTGATCCACTATCTTCCCAATCATATCTCATAACACTATCAAGAAAAACAAAATCAAGTATTCTGAATCGTTTGGTTTTCATATCATAAAGATGCAATTGGGGTGGACCGTCGTTAAATCCCGGTGTAAGTCCAACAAAATAGTGCACGAATGCTAGCTCACCTGTGTGAATTGTACCCAAAGCTCTAACTGAGCACCCACGACCAAGGTCCCGTTCGTCTCTGGGCATCAAGCTAACAGTCTGCTTAATCCACACATGATTTTGATAGTCCTTGGAAATCCATAACACGATCCTGTCCTGATTCCACGACTTGTCAACAAACACACCCACACATCCCCCCACCTCAACTACACGTGCACTTCCTCGGCAATAACGATCAGCATCACTTTCATAATCATCATAATCATCATAATCATCAAACATTTGAGCATAATCTTGGGGCAGCGGCACCAATCTGAATGTCTCCTCTCTAACGTCAAATGCCACTATCACTTTCTGCTTCTTATGGATCCAATGTACGGCCCCATTGACGTACACTCCATCATTTCTTATCCCACTCGCTATATCAGAAAGAAGGTGGCTATGTTGGTGTACCTGCAATGGCCTCCACGAAGAATCCGTACCTATTGTGAATATGTTCAACTCAACATCCCATTTTCTAGGTCCACTAGGATCAAAGGAGATGAACTGGAGAACCTTATACTCGTTTGTGAGTGGATTGAACCCAAAGTGATAGTTAGCGAATTCCCCTTGTGTTTCTATAAGTACATCGGCATGGGTTAAGTATGGAAACAGGGCCAAACCAAGTGGATGCACAAACCAAGCCATGCACAGTCTTCACATCATGAAAACTCTCTTTGAAAGCTTTGCACTGAGTCAGGTATGGAAGTTCGGCGACGGGTGTTGGAGCATTCCCTTGTTGCTCTATTTTTGACGAGAAGTAGCGGTTATTGTATTTGAAAAGGAAGTGAGTGGTGTCCCTGCAGCGAAAGTTCATGAAGGCTGCGACAAAGGAAGGACTGCGGATGAGGGAGGGCCAAGACTTGCATACCAACCTGCACCGCGTCATCAGATCCTCTGCTGGTAACCGTGGGAGTATATGCGAGAATATGATTTCAGTTGTAAGCTCTGGGATTGGATGGTCATGATAAGCTTCCTGTAAAGTTTTGTAAACAATTATATATATGTAAAAATTAAGAAGAAACAAAGAGCAGCTAAAACGGCAATCATAAAATTCATACATATATATACATATCAATCTCGGATTTACCATGTTCCTTGAACAACTTTCTCTAGCCACCGAAAGACCTCCAACCACCAAGTCAAAAAGCCTTCAAATTAACCCTTAAAACTCAAAAGATCAGAAGCAACAGAATATATAGCACGCTAAAAGGTAAAGAAGAAACCAAGAGATGGGATGCTTTTGCTAGGGTTTCCCTGGTATTTATAGGAAAACCAAAAAACCCTAGACATAAAATAAGCGGCCCACTCATATGGTAGACAATTGGTTAGTTTTCTATCTATGGCATTGGCAGTATACGGGTCCGACTATGGGCCTGACTGAGTCAACCTTTTGATATAGGCAAATACTAGGCTTATCATTTTTATACCATATTGTGTACCACCTCTCTAATAGAGGTGGGCCCTATTGTATTTGTGAGCTCCACCTCTATTAGAAAGATGGTACACAGTGTGGTATAAAAATGTGGTAAGCCTAGCATTACTCTTTGATATAACACAATTTCTTTAAAAATGGTGTATAGACTTCCTCCAAGAGTTTCTTATGTTGCCAGAGATTGTTAGTATCTCCCTCTCTCTGAGTCACGAAGTTCTCCATTGATTGTTATTGTTTCACAAAAGCATAATGTAACTTATACTACAAGTCAATGTTTAGATACTCTGGCAATGCACACGATTTTTCAAAAAATTTCTTAAGTCGGACTAGCTTGATATAAGGTTCGCATTTTATGGGAATTATTCAACTGTATTGTAGCCAAATATACTGTAATAGTATTTAGGGATAATGGAAGTACTTTTGATCAACAATATTTTGAATAAGAGAATTTCTCACAAACACACTACCAATGTGTAATAGGAGTTCGAACCTGAAACCCCTAGTTTGCAAGTCAATGCCATTTTCCAATGGACTAGACCACATTGGTCATGGATGGTTATTTCACTGCTCCTATTATTTCACAAGGAAAATTATTTAGATTTGAAGACAGTAGTTTCTATAAATAAATAAAATCAACAAACATGACGTGAATGTTTTTATTTAGCTTCTTGTGCTGTGTGTGGTCTAATCACCTCGTTTCTCTAGTTTCCTCACAAGGACTGCGGTGGCACATACCCAACGGCGGCTGTACACAATCTTGTGAAAGTCATCATCCACCCACCACCGTACACAATCAAAAGATATAATTACGGCCAATGAACCACCAAGCTCAAAGCTGCATATAAGTTTTTATGGCACAAAAAGGCCGTATTCATATTTAAGTTACTTGTTTTCGTTCCTGTGCTCAACACTTAGTGCTTACATTATTCTTAATTTATTAACGTAACGTGGAAGGCAACTCAAGCAAGTACACGAACAGAGCCAGACCGAAGACGGGATGATCAGAAGACAATAAACTCAGTAGCGGTATATAAGTTGCTTGTATGCATCTTTGTGATTTGAGTAGTAATCGATCTCCGCCTGCAAACAAAACAAATTGTGAAAAGCATTGTTATAAGCGTTTCAATGAAAGGCATGCTAATGTTTTCGAGGACATTTTGTAATGTTTGAAATCATTTAATAGGTCAGCATTTAAAAAATTACATCCAAAATGTACCTTGCGGATCCCCTTTATGGCGACCAATAGCTTTTCACCAATTAAATCTGTGAAGACATTGTCTTCCTTTAGAGCTTCTAAAGATTCAGAAAGTGATTTTGGCAACCTTTGTAGTTCTGCGTCAAGGCTAGAAGGATTTGTATCTGTTCAATGAAGAAATATTACTAAGATGTTAGACCACAGTATCTAACATTCTTGAAAAGAAAAAGACCATAACCTCTATGGAAATTTTTTCTTCAAATAGTATGAGACAAAGGGAATGAAAAGAAATTAAAACATCAAGGATTATCGTATCATCTTACCAATAGGTTCGGGGAGAGAAAGATGATTCCTAAGACCATCAATGCCAGCAGCAAGTATTGCAGCCAAGCCTAAGTGTGGATTTGCACACCCATCAAATGATTTGATCTCAAAGTTGCTCACCAAACCATGTTGAATTCCAGGTGGGCATGCAGTTCTTAGTGGAGCTTCTCTGTTTTCTTTTCCCCAGCACTTGTATGCTCCACTCCATGTGTTAGGTTGTATCCGGTCATAACTACACATCGATAATGGTTGAAAATAAGAGAGGATAGTCCAATCCAAGCATTTTTCAACCAGAATAAAAAGTATGAGAAGGCAGTCTCAGCTATGCTATTTCCTACTCAATTGCATAACAAGATGGTGAATCAGTTGCTTGCGAGAACAACGATAATTCAGGGATAAATAGGAGCACCTATTTGGAATTGGTGCTGTAAATGCCAAAATTGCAGGAAGATGATGTAAAACCCCTGCCAAGAATTCCTCCCCAACCTTGGACATTCCATGCCGAGAGGATCCACCAGATCCCATAAATACATTTTGTCCATTCTGCCACAAACTGATATGCACATGGGCTCCAGAGCCAATTTCATCTAGAGCATACCTGCCCAAGAGACCACAAAGTTATGTAGAGTAATATGGACATCGAAGGACAAAAATTTCTACAGACCTACAGCTCATCAGCTGTCAGGTAAGAAGTAATGTTCAGCCAAGTTAAACATTGAGTCTCCATAGGCCAGAATTCACCTTCACACAAAATTCTAAAATCCAAAAATTCTTTTGGGCCAATTTTAAACCTCTTTTTGCAATGAAATAAGCATCTAGCAAGCGTAGGGAAAAATTGGGAACCTACTTTGGCATAAAAGTTGCCAACAACCCATGCTTCCTTGTAATCGCCCTAATAACTTCACGGGAATAAATCAAGTTGTCAGCAGCATGCATACAAGCTGTGTGCCCCAGCGCCATTTCAAATTGTCCTTTTCCAGATTCTGCATGTAACTACAGTTTTGTACAATGTAAATAGTAAACAGCAGCTGGTGATACTTGAATTGCATAATCATTTGGGAGGGGGCACTCTTAAACAAAGGATGGCCTAGAGTGCTATATTTGATGTAACTACACCTTCTGTTGAATTTTATTGAAATTTGAAAAGAAAAGAAAAACTTTCATGTAAAATATCAGTAAGCATGGTATTATATGGAAAAGTTCCCCCTACAAAATACAAAAACAAGCAGCAAAGATATCATGAGTTTTCTTCTGCACCTGTTCAACAGTAATATTCAAGGAATGGAGAGCAGGAATAACTTCATGAAATAAATAGGAAGCAGCATCATATGATGATGTGGAGCAGAAAGGTGTTGAGTCAAATGGCACCAATTCTTCCTTCCCGTCCCTGCACAAGTTTTTCATTTGTATTCCAAATTATCACCATGCTTCTAAAATGTTCAATTACAAATTTACCTAGAGACAGAAGTATCCCATACCTTAGTGTACCTTTCAAGATAAAAAACTCATTTTCAAAGCCTGCATTCATTACCTGGACAAATAGCATTAAAGTTTTTTTAAAATTCTTTTAGTGAGATAGAAAACATATAAAACTTATTCATGGAAACAAGCAGTCCACCTACAATGTAAACATAAATTTAATAGCTCACATTGCAAACATCTAAAAGCAAGATCTCCTAACTAACAGCAGTCTATCAATTCGCATGAATGGGAAAGAAAGAAAAAAGTATTTTCTATCATTTAGAAGACCCGCATTCTTTTTCTAGATTACCAACTCTTAAGCCTCCTT
The DNA here is from genome assembly GCA_024362665.1 of Prunus padus. NCBI lineage: Eukaryota > Viridiplantae > Streptophyta > Magnoliopsida > Rosales > Rosaceae > Prunus > Prunus padus. The sequence goes on along the minus strand of JANFAM010000007.1, from coordinate 13,999,607 downwards.
TCTCAAGGGCCGGAGACAGAAATAGCATTAAAGTTAATTGCCAGAGTTATCCATATGTCAGACACAAACTATTCAACATACCAAGTTAAATTCATCTTTCAAAATTTTTGAAACCCTGCGTAAGGCCTCTCTTGGGCAGTATTCCCATGCTTCACCTGGTTTTAGGTGCATGTCAGCCAAAACCATTTCCTCTTGTTTTACCCTGTTGAGAAAAATATCGGTATTAAATAAAATAGTGGCAATAAATATTTTCACCTGTGCCAGATTTTACCTCATACAGAAGCATATATAAGTCGGAAAATAGTATTATTTATTAAATCATGTCTATGGCTACAAATAGTTTGTGTAAGTGATAGTATCTTAATAGATGTGATTATGCAAGGACGTACTTGTGTGAGGCTGTGTGTATGCGTGTATGTATACATAGATTTTTCTATTTTATCAAAAAGAGTGTGTAGTAGTACATAGCATATCACCAACTACCGCAGGCAATCATAACAAGCTACAAAGAAAAAAATGAGAGGTTTTAACTTACTGTGTAACGAAAAATAATAAGCTCCTATAAAAAAGTCTAATAAGCTACACATATATCATTTCAGTTATACTATACTAAGATAAATACATTGTTACTTAAGAAGACATATGTAGTGTAAATATTTATTTGAAACCTCAGCAGAGCTATTCAGTACCATGGGATTCTCCATTTAGTTGATAAATCAGGCATGAGTCTGATCTCACCCACTCCAGTCAAATTAGTCTCATCAGCCGGACCATCAGTGAATGAAGTCATTCCCATAGAAGCAAAAGTCAAACCAATGCCATTTTTTGTAACAACATCATTGAATCTATTTTTAGGAACAACCTGAAAAGATGGACAACAATTGGGACAAAAGAAATAAATTAAAAAATAGTCCTTATCCTATGCAAATTCAAGAAGTCACCTACAAAAACTAGAAATTATTTAGTGTGATAACTTCCCCATTATAAAAGAACATAAGTATGCCATTCTATGAAAAATCAATAGCCGCTGGTTTTGTACAATCATTTACTGTACAAGCTTGCTTCAACCTAGAAGGGATAACTAGTTGCACAGGTTGCATCTTTCATCACACAAATTGAATATATCAAATACCATGGATAAAGCATACGAAGGCATGGTTGTACGTCTGGTATGCTATAGTGCTCTAGAATATGGATACCGTGCCATGCGTGAGTATGTGTGTGTGTGTGTGTGTGTGTATCCTTACACTCTCTCACAAGAATGTAACAACAAAAGTAACAACATCATTGCCATTTTTTGTAACAACATCATTGAATCTATTTTTAGGAACAACCTGAAAAGATGGCCAACAATTGGGACAAAAGAAATAAATTAAAAAATAGTCCTTATCCTATGCAAATTCAAGAAGTCACCTACAAAAACTAGAAATTATTTAGTGTGATAACTTCCCCATTATAAAAGAACATAAGTATGCCATTCTATGAAAAATCAATAGCCGCTGGTTTTGTACAATCATTTACTGTACAAGCTTGCTTCAACCTAGAAGGGATAACTAGTTGCACAGGTTGTATCTTTCATTACACAAATTGAATATATCAAATACCATGGATAAAGCATACGAAGGCATGGTTGTACGTCTGGTATGCTATAGTGCTCTAGAATATGGATACCGTGCCATGCGTGAGTATGTGTGTGTGTGTGTGTGTGTGTGTGTGTATCCTTACACTCTCTCACAAGAATGTAACAACAAAAGTACTCACCAATTTTAAAACTTAAACCAAAAAGAAAAAGAACTCACACGACATCTTTGTTGTCCGGAAGCATCAGACCAGATAACACGAACAAATGAGACATCATCTTCTGAGTCATTACCGTTCACTTTCACAAAGTTAGGAGATACACTATTCTCTGACCCAGAGGATTTGACAGAATAATTAATCTTGTAAAACTGAATTGCATTTTGTGAAAAGATGTCTTTAGCAGCCACAATAGCTTCAGGAATTGAGAGATCACCATCAGCACAAGCATCACGTAGGACAGAAAATACAACATCACGTGATTTTTTTGCACCTGTCAAAGATGAAGTGGCACTTGAAGTGATTACCAGCACAAAATATCTCTACATTTACAGTTTATAATACTATTATAACAAAGCTGAGTAGAAAGTTTAACAAACCTAAGTAGAAAGTTTCAGGAAATGCGTAGCCATCAGTGCTGAACATCACCTGCAAATAAATTATGTTCGACACCCAAAGTTTTATTAATGCATTTATTTATTTTGGGGGACGGGGAGCACACATGTACATGGGCATGACACGCACAGGAAACATCTTTTCATTTTTCTACTCAGTACCAGGACCCTTCTGCAGAATTTTCAGATAGCTTAGATGAATGTACAAACAAGACAGAGATACTTTCAGTCAGATCCTGGAAGAATGTCCTAATAACTAGACTGCTTCAATGGAGTTTATTAACAAGAAAAAGTACATATACCATTGTTAGAGTTTACCAAAAGTATTGTATTTACTCCATAAGCTCGTCATAGCAAGATATTGTATGATAGTGAAAAACCACTCTATGTGTTCTTAGAATTAGAATGCACAGTTCCTTAAATTATTCTAGGCTTAGGCTTCATGAGTTGTTACCTTCTTAATTGGAGCTAGCTCCAAAAGTTCTTTGACTGAAGATATCATCCCATGGACACTGAGCTTAGGTACAGCCAAACCAAAGTCAAGGTACACCTGTAAGTGAAAATGTTTATGACCCGCAAGGTTATACCGAATGCGCAGAAAAATGAAACTCACTGAGAACTACAAAATTTTACCTGGGGATAAATGGAGGCTAGATATGATGCTTCTTTTGAAAATGGGTAGGATGCATGTAAAAGAACTATACGGCATTTAGAAAATCTCTTGTCCTCGAGCACATCCCGAAGATGAACAGGATTGGATAGCCGCATATCCAAATCTTTGTCGCCAAAACTAGTTACAGGTAAAGAATATCAATTATTAATAAACAGACAACAAATTTTGAACAATCATAGAATCATAAGGATCGAAGTACTTTTCTATTCTACTTCAAAAGGGACAGGGAATAATAGAATCTGTTTTGTGATTCCTAGAACTTATACATTACATTATTCATATAGAAATCAACATAAGTGAGTATTTCTAAAATTTAATTAATTTCCTGACATAACCTTCAGAAACATTCCTTCAGAGGAGACAACAAATTCTAAGTTTTCAGTTCCTTTCTATAAGTATCAGCAATCAATCAGAGTATAATGCAAAACAATTTTGAGAAATTTAAAAGTTCCAATTACCCAGTATGTATCTGCATCGGCAAGTCAAAAAGTAGAGCAACCTCCAAACTACGAGTGAAGACATAGTCGATAAAACTTTTATTTGATATGCGAACAGGCTTTGCAGCTGGAGAGATAGACTAATCAGTATACCGTGTGGTTAACATAGAGAAAAAACCCCATCCAAATGTGATACTCACCAAGTAAAACCTCTGCAAGACCTTCCTCAGCATCCTTCTTAGTGACATTTGTATTAATTTCCAGGCCGCTGCGGTATGCAGCTATGCTTTTCAAGCCAAAAATTTTATCACCAACTGTAGCATAGTTGATAAGGAATTCAACAAAATCAGGGAGTTACATTTTTACACCAGTAGATGACAAAGTGACATAAATATCCCACAGCTAACTAAAAGGATATGACTTCAACTTTCCAACAAATATTTCGGTGAAAAAATCCAATGTCCAAGAAGATCCAACGGGCAATTCCTAAAAGGAACAGAAAATGGCAAGAAAAAATAATTACTATATGTTTGTTGCTCAGTCAATCAAAATAACTGATGATATCATCTATAATACTTATAATTACAATCCAACAACAAAAATGCCTGATCAACTGAAAACATAGATAAACATTAAAAATTAAAAAAGTTAAAAAAACTAGCTGAAAGCATCAAACACTCATCCAAGAAAAAGAAAAATGAAAGATGCATAAGGTGTCTCACTCACTTCATTAAGAATATCCTCAGCCAGATGTTCAATTCTCAAAATTCTCCCAACAACAGGTGCAAAATTCTTATGCCACTCTATCTCCTGCTTTTTGTCCAACCTCAAGCCATCATCAATGAGAATGGCGGAGATTCCTGCAGCTCTGAAGCAAGTGGAGCTAATCGACTGCAATCCGGCGAGTCTGCGATGTTCTTCAACTCCATGCAAGGTCTTCTCACACCCATAGAGCTCGGCAACATCCTTCAAATTTCTCTGCAAGACAAAACGCAGCGTTTGGCACATATCGAAAGTTCAGTATCTCGATTTGACAAAACAGAACAGAACATCAGATAGATACGATCATAATCAACGGATAATTCAGTGTCGTTGACTTGAGTTTGACCGCGCCTAGAGGCGTAAGATAGCAGGGAAGCGTTGAAGGGAGGCGGAGACTGGAGAGAGGGCAGTGCGCATACCTTGAAGGAGAGGGAATGGGGTGCGTAGGATAAGGCTTCGCCGTTGGCTTCAGAGAAGCCACTGATGAAGGGTAAGGCAGAGTCAATGGCGACGATGTTGTGCGCGTGGGCGTCGACGAGCTCGGCCTCCTTCACTGCCTTTCTCAGCTCCGTTAAATCCATGCCGTCGACTGTTTCAGCGAGCGTTGAACCGTGAAAGCTTGGGGTCGTCAGCCTTTTATAAATTATAACAGACGAAATTTTTTATTTTTTATACCGAAAAAGATATCATGGGTTTTTCTACTATTGTCTCACCTCAATCTTCAATAACGGTCCAAAACTGTGGATGACACTTACCCCTTTTTCTCCTCTTGTGGTGTGGGTTTTCCAACCTTTTACCCACGTGGGCGGAAATGGAAGAATTCCGGTGAAATTATCTTGGATGTTGAGTATCTATGGGTTTCGAATATTTTTCTCTTGTAATTTTAGTTTCATTATTACTTGATTTTCACTTTCGTACTCATTTTTAAATTCTATAGTTTTTAGGTGACGAAAGTTACATTGGCAAGAGAAAAATTGTAGGTGTTTGACTTGAAGCACATGAAAATTGTCATTGAGAAGCATATTCACTTGAAAAACATTTTTATCTCTTTCTTTCATTCATTTCTTAAAATCGCTTTTGATACAAGAACACAACTTCTCTTTAAATAGTAGAGGAAATCTTTAAAAAATTCTGGAGGAGAGTACATTAGTCAAAAAGCTTGAAAATATAAATAAAATAAAATAAAATGAAAATTATGTGTCTATAATTATGAGTTGTTGTTTCTCCCACCTTTTTTCTCTCAGTCACCAAGTTTTTATTTTTATTTTTCGACTGTCATAGTTTATGGTTGTACATTGTTGACAAAGTGTTTTTTTTTTTGGGTCCTTTCTTATTGAGAGAGGGCGATAATATACTAAACTCTATACTGATGTTAGGACTCGAAGCCAAAATCTTATCTGGGTGGAACATGCTCCAAATCACTACACTAGTGGGTCCTTTGCAGTTGACAAAGTTTTCAGTGGTAGTTTTCAACTTTAATAGCTTGGGTTGGGTTGGTTGGAAGAGATGGGCTGAGATATAAAGTAAAGCTAGTTTGTAGGCTAGTGTCTTCAATGGCTGTGAAAAGAAAAGGACAAAACACAGGGGATCGAATGAGAGCTTGCCGACTTTTACTGTTTCAGAAAAATGTCGAAGACAAAAGTTTGGAGATTGAAATATTAGAATCGTCATTGACAAACAATTAATCTTGTTAGCTTACATGGTGTTATAAACTCACACATATTATAACACGTGTTTTCTTATTCTATAAACTAGTTATTCACGCTGATATTAAGTGGATTGATAACACACTACATGGCACAACGTAAATCACCACAAAAATGTATTAATATGTGGTATTGATAGGAAGAGTACCATGATACCACCATAAACTAATATAATGCAAACCAAGGTCTTAAATATCGGAAGTTTCAGAAATATCGGTAGTTCAAAAATACGGAAATATCGATAGAAATATCGAAATCGATAAAAAATGGATAAAAACCACGGAAATTCTAAGAAAAACTTGGAAATTTTTATTGAAACTTTAGAGAAAGTTTATTTAGTCAATTATCTATTAGTTTATCACAAAAAATTGGAAGAAAGTTCATTGCATGATGGATTTAACTGATTTAAGTTGATTATATAGCGAGCTGATAAGCACTGTGACTATAGAAAATATGTTGTAATTAATGAAAGAAGATTAAACACACCATAATCATTTATATATAATGATTTATTACAATATTTTACACTTTATACATTGCATTGTAAGATACATTAGTGACTTAGTACCACATAAATAATAGAAAAATTAAAAACCACATGCCATAATTTAAAATATAATACCACCAAACATTTAGAATAGATAATAATAAACATGCAAATTACATAACAATAATGAATGAGAATAACTTACTAGGAATTTAAGTAGGAATGTAAGTAATTCAGAATAATGAATGAGAAAATAATTGTAGGAATTTAAGTAATTACAAAAATAATGTGGAATAATAAAACTTAATAATGAATAATAATCCAATTCGATAATAAAATAATAAATAACATTAAACATATTAAAATTATCCTAGGAAATAATTATACAATATTACTTAATTTCCATGGACCAACAATAAAACAATAATTAAACAAATGTAACAAAATGTGATGGAAGCATATAAAGTCTTTAATAATGAATTAAGAGATAATAAACACACATGTACCTCACCAAATAAAGAATAGAAAAATTAAAAACTACATGCCATAATTTAAAATATAATACCACCAAACATTTGGAATATATAATAATAAACATGCAAATTACATAACAATAATGAATGAGAAAACTTACTAGGAATGTAAGTAATTTGGGAATAGATAATAATAAACATGCAAATTACATAACAATAATGAATGAGAAAACTTACTAGGAATGTAAGTAATTTGGGATAGATGTTGAGAAGAAATAAGAGAGGGGACCATTTGATTTTATTTCTATATGTAGAAAAATGAAGACTATCAGTTGTTACAACTTGCAACAACTAATTAGTTAGGTGAGTGAATGGTAGGGTGTGTAGGAAACGTGGGGAGTAGTTGAATTTTTATTTTCAAACTTGAAGCTTGGGAATTGTTATATAAATATGAGTTTTGATACATAAATATCACAAATCCACGAGCAACATAGTGGTAAAGGCGCTGGGAAGGAAGGAGGAGCAGGCCAGGTTCGAACCCCAGCAGGTGCAGCTTTGAAAAGACAAAATGGAGGAAAGTATTGGTAGCGAAAATATCGTCGAAATATCGACGATATTTTTGAAAATCTCACAAAATCACATGGAAATGAAAGATAATTTCGGGGGATGAGATTTACTGAAATATCGCATCGGCGATAATTTCGATTTTTAAGACTATGATGCAAACACACACCTTTTTAATTTAGAATGGGAATTAAAATTCTTAACTTTGTGTTTTAATTTTCAGAGCATTTACTGAATCTTGGTGACAAGACAGACGCTAGCGCTGGGCAACTTGATCCTCTAGCTCTTATAGTTGTATGCCCATAGAAGATGAAAGCCACCTTCAATTTGATTTATTTTCTTTGTGTCTGACTTTTATATTGGTTTGATTTTAGAGTTTTCTTTTTGGGGTTTACATGACAATCATTATATCACCTTCATATATTGCACGCTTTATAAAATTTTTGTATCTCTCATTGCATACAACTTGTTCTTATGTGCAACCATAAGAAATATATTTATGAGGTTTGTAACTCAAGTGGTTAATTAAAATCATTTTTCCTTGCACCCGATGTCCTTCATTTCCCCCCTTCCAATATTATTTGTATATAAAAAAATAGTTAATATAGCTTTGAGATTTTTCATTTCGTAAATTAATAATTAGTAGTAAATACATAATAATAACGTGGAGTATTCCATTTTGTGAGTCTTGAAAATGAAATGCATATGAGCCTTTCTCTCACGGCAGATACAATACTATGTTTAGGCCCGTCTATCACGCGGTTGCATATGGCAAGCAAGCAGTTTTCCTTTCCATAGATTGTTTGACAAAAGCGTAATCTACTTGCATTCAATGCTTAAATGCCAAATGCCATACGATTTTTCCAATTTGCTAAAGTCGGCTAGCTTCATATAAAGGATAAGGATTCGCATTTTATGGTATATACCCAGCTGTACTTAGGGATAATGAAAATACTTATAATTAATAGTACAAATATAAAATAATATTTCAAAAACAAGAATATCAAAAATATTTATATTTTAAAAAAATACCAATAATACATATATTTTCGATTTTTAAACAATTCATTGAAAAATCCCAATCATCTTGCACTATCTATATCCTCAATACTTGTAGTTATAGATAACTACACCAATATACAATAAGAAAATACTTGGCTCGTTGTATGTAAGATCCTGTTCCTCCTTGCAGATAAATTACAGTCTGATATGTATGCACAAATTTTTCCTTTAGTGATTATGTTTTTGTTTATATAAGAAGGAGCTAAGGAGGGTATCCAACACTTTTGGGGAGAATTAATTTTGTAAATTAGACTAAAATTTTTGAGGGGAATTAATATTAAATGAGGCTAGCTAGACCAGTCCAGGGACTTAAGTTGGTGATTTTCCCTGCAATTGCAAAAGGTCCATACGACAACTTGGACACGCAACGCAAGTCACAATGTGCAAGACAACAAAAAAGTTCGGTCTGCACTTGAAGCCTATATATAACACGCCCCCTTGCTTACCAAATTTCATCTCAACTTAATTCCATCCAAGGATATAATTAGTTTGGCAGCAAAGGAACTAATTTCATTCAATGATGATGAACACCCAAGCACTTCTCAGCCTCACCTTGGCCCTCCTCTTCGCAGGTAAACATAACTTCCTCTGTTATTTTCTTTTTCCTTTACATCTAAATATCCAAATATATATATGCATTCAGCTCCAAATATTTGATGGGCTAAGAGCATCTCCAACAGAGATCGATATGTCAAAATGCCACATAATCTTTCAAATTTAAATTTAACATGTCATTGGAGATAATCCAACAATGACGTTCATGGGAGGGCTAGAAATTTTTCACACGATCGATTGGACTATAATTTCACATAGATATGTTTGTGGTTATAGTATCAAATTAATTATAAACTCATTATTTTTTCCTTGGCATAATGCAGGTGCTCATGCAGCTACGATTACCTTCACAAACAAATGCCCCTACACCGTATGGCCAGGTACCCTAACCGCCGACCAACAACCTCAATTGTCCACCACAGGCTTCGAGTTAGCATCCCAAGCTAGCAGCTCAGTGACCACTCCAGTCCCATGGAAAGGCCGCTTCTGGGGCCGAACTGGATGCTCCACCGACGCCTCCGGAAAGTTTAGCTGCGCCACAGCAGAGTGCAGCTCCGGCCAAGTCACATGCAATGGAAACGGCGCCGTTCCACCAGCAACCCTAGTTGAAATCAACATTGTAGCCAACGGGGGCCAAGACTTCTACGACGTGAGCCTCGTTGACGGCTTTAACCTTCCCGTTTCCGTCTCTCCGCAAGGCGGCACCGGCGACTGCCAGACCTCTACCTGCCCCGCCAACGTCAATGCCGTCTGCCCGGCTGAGCTGCAAGTGACCGGGGCCGGAGGCGTTATCGCCTGCAAGAGTGCGTGTACAGCTTTCAACCAGCCTCAGTACTGTTGCACTCCTCCTAATGACCAACCGTCGACGTGCCCTCCCACAAACTACTCTCAGATATTCGAGAACCAGTGCCCTCAGGCTTACAGCTACGCTTACGATGACGTCAACAGTACCTTTACATGCAGCGGTGGACCTAACTACGTCATTACATTCTGCCCATGAGCCTCTACAGATTAATATATAGAAACTAGAAGGGAAATATAAACACATATATACTCTCTATATATAAATATTTCCCTTTCTATACAATATATATAGGAAGAATAAACTTTTATGAATTTTGACACGTGTTGTCATGAATTTGTAATAATATTGTCGATGAAATAAAAAGTAACAAGTACGTGGCCCGGTACTACTAGTACTGGTTTTAGCTGGCAATGAAAGCACTTTTTGAGTATTTGAAGATATTTGCTATTATTTCAAGATTATCAAGAGCTAGCTAATAAATATGATATTTACGTGTATTATTTATGTTTTAGTGAGGTATTTTGAATTTTCCAAAGGTTATTTTTCAGGACATTTTTTAAATTAAGATGGGCGATAATATATACTAAACTCACACAATGGCGGAGCCAGAAAATTTATCAAGAGGGGTCAACTTCAAATGACAAAGATTAACACACACAAAAAAAAAAAAATCATCTAATAATAAAATTATTTTTATTAATTTCTATATCATTCCAAAATATTTACAATAGAACATAGATTGTCGATCTTCAATTTGAATTGTCATGCTTTTGAGTATTTTTTTGGGTAAGATGTTATGCTTTTAGTTTTAGGTAATTAAGTTAATAATTATTAAGTTATTACAAATAAAGAATTAATTAAAAAGGTAAGTAGCATAAGTAAGGGACATGTCGAGATAAAAGTTTTCATCTTTACTTTTGTAGTTTTTTCAAAAGGTAAAATGATGAGAATGGTCAAATTGAAATACTTTATGAAACAATCAAGTACAAATATGTAAAAATATTGTTGAGGCCCAAAATCAAGGGTAGGCCCAAATGCATTTTTGGCCCAATATGGCACTTAAACCGAAGAGAGAGGCTCGACGTGCAAGAATTTGTCGATACGCTGATATAGGTTGCGTGCCATGCCACGTAAGCACGCGTCATGCGGAAAGATTGTGACAAGCTCTTAAAACACATGCGACTTTGTGAACCCATGCTTATTCACTTTTCCGTCAAGCGCCATAGCCTGCTTATGATATGGCTAAGTTCAAGCACAAACATGCCAAAACTACGCAACGCCAAGCGTAAATCGTTATTTTGATACCAAGCCACGCCGCAAGCTTAAGTGGGCCCAAGCCACGTAAATACCCTGGGCTTGGCCGAGTGGGTTGTGGTATGGATGGTAACAAGCTTTCATGAGGCCCATTGATGAGCCGAGAAATGGAAGTTTTGGGTTTCTTGGGAGCCCAAAACTCAAGCCCATTTCTTGAGCCCAAATATGTGGGCAAGCATAAAAGAGAGAGAAAAGGAAGCCCAATACTCTAGAAAAATTAGCCCTTCACCCTAATAAAATAGCCCATCACCTTAGGATATTAGCCCATCCTCTTAATGGGCTAACCCATCACCTTAGAGAGGCCCAAGTAACCAAGAGAAATATCTACAAATCTCTAGCACATGGCTAGAGAACATATCACAATAGAAGCCAACGGATATGCCTATGCGCAGCTGGAGACTCCAAAGACGTGGGCAAAACCAACGTCCAAGATAGAACATTCAAAAAACCAAAGGATATTAGCTTGCACAGGTTGCTGGGAGCAAAGAACTCTTCATACCAACGCCATCACCCATTCTTTTCCCTTCCAACCAGGTCTTGCCGTAAAACAAGGGAAGAAAGAAGAAGATATGGTAGCCCAAGATAGGAGGTTGGCACAGGGACGGCTGCGGGAAAGCTCTAGAGCCCCCAAAATCTTGTCTGTGTGTGCTGAGATTAAGGGAATTTCATAAAATAGGAATGAGTTGAAGAAAGAGAAGAGGCATAGAAGAGGAGACCTGGCAGATTTGGGGAAGAACCAGCTGGGGTTCCTTGGGAAGAAGGGACTTCCACGACCTATAAAAGAGGGCACTTCCTACCCATCGAAGGAACGATGAAGAGCCAAGCAAAACCAGATCCATAGTGAGCAAGCATTCTCCCTCACTACAGGAACCCCTCAATTTCAAGCTCTATCTCCTTCATTTTTCTCCTCTGGCAAAACCCTCTAGGAGAGTGACCAAGCTTTGACAAGCTGCAGGAAATTTGCTCAAGCCACCCATCTCTTCCACCCTTACCTATTCCTCTCTTCCCTTAACAAATCCTCTCAAAATTCCCTTTCTCCGTGCTTTAGATCTCTGTTTCTCATAGGAACTCACGGCTCTCTCTCTTTAATGCTAAACTCATGATTGCTTTGCTCCCATGCCACAAGCCTCTCATGCCAAGCTAATAATCTACTTGTAAGCCGTCGTTATTTCTGTTGGTGAAGATAACCAGGGTGTTTCCTAAGGTTCTACTATCCTTTCGAAACATTCTTGGGGCCTGATTCTTGAACTCAAGCACAGGGGAAATTTCATCCATTTGCACTTTACAGCAGCCCAGCCCATTCGTCCAAATGCCGGAAGAAAAAGACCCCCACATAAATGGCGACTCACTGGGATTAGGCCATTATCTTCACCAATACCTCCAAAGAAGAAGACCATGAGCAAGAACCTGAGGAAATAAAGAGATAAGAGCATTTCCTCTTTCTTTCTCTTTTTCCTTTTGTTGGCTATCTACTTTGTAGAACAAACATAATATAAATTACTCACATGCTCCCTTTGCTTGTGTCTTAGATCTCCATTCTCAAGCAAAATAAGATCTTGTAAGAGGATTGGGGGCTTGACCAACGTGCAAACCGCTGATCGTCGTCGTCAATTATTAAGGCTAGCTCGCCATTCACCTCTCCACCATAATACATCATCAACAAGTCTGGCCATGGTCAGAAATCACCTTTCGCAGCAGCCTTCACCTCTCTAGAGTTGTGAAAATACGGTGAGAGAGGGAGAAGGAACACTTGTTCAATGCTCTCAGCCTCATCTCTGCAAATGGCTTCACCAAGATAAGATTTTTATTATCATGCCTTGTTGATCTCAATATAGCCTATATATTTGTTTGTCATTTTAATATATTCATAAAATTTATGTTTCATTGAACAATCTCAAGCATAGACAAAAGCACGTGCATTCGGTCTGCTCAAGTCAAAAAAAAATTGATTGATTAGTTGTTATGGTGCACCAGCTTGCATTACTTTCTTGTTATATATTAAACCACCTTTCAATTTTGCATCTCCAACAAAATTTCTCGAGCCTTATTCCACGCACTATTCACTTATCTTATACTTCTTATCATTTCATATCGATCCACCTTTATGTTGATCAGTTCGAGTTACACATTGCAATGTAGATGCCAACTATGCATGCTCGCACTAAAATCATACTGCCAAAGCATGCTTATGTCAATTATGTTAGTCCTTTGCAAGCTACAATGCTTATATTATTTTTGTAATCACCGTATGCTTTGGTCATGCAGCATTATTTCGATCATGTGCAAAGGACCCAAGCCTCCAAACAACAAACAACAAACAAGAAAACAAATGCTCTCATGTTTCATACCCAACATCTCAACACACTGCCGTTATCATCCATTTCTCGAGACAAATCTCTCTCTATACTTCCAGTCATAGAAGTTCAAGCATCACTGGAAAAGCCGCCGGAAGAGTGGCTGGAAGAAGAACGAGCCGATCGTTGAAATCCAAACACCACTGCTTTGGAAGAGCCGCCGAGAAGCACATGCTACCACCGAATCATGCCAAATTATCACCATTGCAACAAAGGGATATCCCAAGTTCATCATGCCATGCAATGACCCAGACAAATACTAAGAAGGCCACGTTGCAAGAGTTTTTGTAGCCTATGCCCATCAAATCCTTTTATGATGGTTACGGTGCACTTGGGGGCTGAGGAAGGAATTCATTGCAATCACTACAGCAGCGATTCCAAAACCCCAAATGAGCTTAAGAATCCATTATTACCAAAACCACTATTCCCAGACCAAAAATCTCCTTGAAATTCCAATTGTGTCACTATGACCTCCAAGTTTGCCATCACTTGCAAAGAACTCAAGTTGTTGTAACCCAACACATTTTCTGTAGTGACCACATGCAAAGCTCAAGCTTCAATAGCCAAGCCCGAGCTTTTGATTCCTAAAATATGTTTACAACAGCTGTAACAAACAATACCAAAGTTGCCATAACTGATATGCTCCAGCACCTCAAGCACTTTCTAAGCCTTGACCATTCCAATGACCAAGTTTAGGAGTCAAAACCAAAAGGCTATCGGGATGTCTCAATTGCCACAATTCCATAATCAAGCATCATCAAGCCCCAAGCCTTAGTCAAGAAATCCAAGCATTATGCTTGACTCAAGAAGGAAAACATCTCAATTCATGGCAAATGGAAGGAAAATATTGCGAAGGTAGTGCTATGATACTGCTGGAAGAACCTAAATGCTGTTAAGATGAAGTTTCTTTTACCAAGCAACCAGAATTTTTTGAAGCGATGTCAAGCTTTCAAAAGAAAGGGTGCTGGAAGCCTATTTTCCTATATTCATCCATTCTTCACCTGCAACATCCAACCACTGCTTGCCATGCTTTTTGGAAGATCTTGCACGCCGAGATACTCTAAGAGGCAAGCTATTGACAAGGACCCCTTGCCAAAACAAAGGGGAAAGTAGATGGCTACTGTCATTACATGGCTTTGATGACTTGCTTGACGACAACGTATTGTGCCACCAGTGGAAGAATGACCCAAAGTGATTGGAAGCTATTTAGGAGCCTTGTGGAAACATGGAGAAAGCTTACTGGTGTGTATAATCAAAACCTTCAAGTTATACCACCCCATGGCCACTTGCTGATGGATGAGATGATGGTTCCAGCAATAAAGTGTTCGCGCTAGACATGCCGGAAGAATGCTACTTGGGGGCTTCGTCTAGGCAGCAAGAAACAACTGCTATAACATTTCACAATCTTACGGAGGCCGAAACAAGTATGATGGGGCGTTACTTAGGTTGGAAGCAGGGGCCCACAGCCTCACAAGTCATCCAGAGGAATCCAAAATTCAAGTCACTCTTTGACCAACTTGGCTTTAGACCACAAGCAAGGGAGGCAGCTGTTGTAGCTCTCATGAACATCTCTGCAGAGTCTAATCTTCATTGCTTCATTGCCCAGCCACAAAGGTCGTTCTTAGAAAACGACAATGCTATCATTTTCACGGATGAAGACATGGAGGTCCCATATCTGGATCATAGGAAGCCACTTTACTTGGAGGGACATATCAACGATGTATTGATACGGAGAACTTTGGTAGACACAGGCTCTTCTGTCAACATACTGCCTCTGTATGTACTTACAGCAGCTGGCATTCCACTATCTAAGGTAGTTCAGTCTCAGATGAGCATCAGTGGATTAGAAAATAAGAGTGAGGTTATTGTTGGCTACATACATATAAACTTGAAGGTGGGGCCAATTCGGTCGCTCACCAAGTTCTATGTGGTAGATGTGGATGTAGCCTACCATACTTTACTCAGGAGGTCATGGCTCAAAAGGCACAAACTTGTGATCTCTACTTACCACCAATGCGTGAAGGGGAGGTTTGGACTGAGACCACTTCGCATTTTAGGGAATCAAGCATCATTCAACCAAAACGAAGCCCATTATTCAGAGGCGAAATTCTACACCGAATGCACAGGTGCCGGAAGCAGCCCATTCAAGGCTTTTGGAACCTATCTACCTTTCTGGAATGAGATTCGTGATCTTAGCAATGAGGAACTCATAACAATTGTCGATCGAAAGGGAAGAAACACTCGGAAGTCAACAACCATTCTTATGCTCAGCCCCAATGCTTGAAGGTTACGATGCCCGACGGTCGCACGGTGTATTGCTTATGACGGGTTTGGAGGCTCAACCGTGTTTTACGGGAAAGCCCCGAGTATGGAGAAGAAGTGATGCAAGCAGATAGTTATAAAGGTCCATACGACAAAACAACCATGCCTTGTGCTTTTCACGAGCCTATGATGGCACCTAGGCATATGCAGGATGGTTCCAGCAGAAAAGTATTCACATTGGACATACCGGAAGAACACCACTTAGGTGCTTCATTTGGTCAGCATGAGTATCGAGAGACAGCTGCTGCAACCTCTCATAACCTAATAGAAGTTGAAGAAAGTGTAATGGGATGATGCACATGTCTAAAATAGGGACCTATTGCCTCACAAGCTTTCTATAGAAACCTGAAGTTCAAATAACTCTTTGATTAGCTGAGTTATGAGTCGCATGCAAGGAAAGCAACGGCTGTGGCTCTGTTAAATATCTCTACAGAGCATGGCAGTCTAGTACAACACATGCCAAATACATGCCAACCTAAGCCACAAGCTTTCATGCTATTACAAGTCATGCACACTCATTGGCCCTTTCATACTTGGGGGCTTGATTTGATTGGAGTATTCATCAATGCGAAGTGGCTCAAGCCTTGCTACTGCTAAGTTAACTTTGTGTTCTACCCTTTTGTTATTGCATTTATTTCCGTTTTAGATATGATCTCCTTCTATATTCTTACCTTATGTTTTTAGAAACAAAAAACTTTTGTATAATGCACCATCATGGTAGCATGGGCTTTGCAATGAAAATGAAGGAGTATTTTTGAAAAAGATCCGTCCCTGGAGTTTTCTTTCCCTTTTTATATTTCAAATGGTCTTTGAGCTAAACAAAAGAAGAAGAAAGAAAAAACACACTACTTAGCAGTAAGCATGCCAAGCAAAGTCACTTGAATGGGATCCCGAACTGTTAACAAGCATCATGCCTAAGCAAAATAATATGGGGTGTGCAAAGCCAAGCTATTACAAGGAAACGTGCAATTGAATGTGTATATCGTGAAGTGCTGGAACAACGGGTTTCACAGGAACCTTTGTTAAAAATCATGCACATATTGGTCTCACTCCTCTAAGGCATGGAAGGAGGGTGCATTTTGGGCCAAATGATTAGACAAGCCTTGCAAAAAAAAAAAAGGGAGGTTGTCGAGAGCAATACATCGAGGATTTTGCTTAAGGATTCTACCAAAATTTTGGCAGCATGCACTTTGTTTTTAAAGCTACCCAACCTGTCAGAAAATTTCAAGCAGTCCACAAGGATAAATTCCATCAACCAAGCAATATACATATAAGGCGAGCGGGATTACGACATGTCTCCAACATTCCAGAAATTAGTACAGTTTCCAGCAGTTCAGACATAACAGCCCACCAGAAACTAATACAATTTCCAGCAGTCCAGCATTCCAGAAATTAATACAATGAAGAACGACGCACACAGCTTCATGAAAAAGTGTCATACACGCCAACTTAATCCACAAGCCTCCCACGCTATTGCAAGACATGCGCACCCCCTGGACCTTCTATACTTGGCGGTTGAATATGATCAGAATAATTCAGCCACTTTCCTTCCATACTTGGGGGCTGCATTTGATTGGAATAATCCAGCCACTTTCCTTCTATACTTGGGAGCTGCATTTGATTGGAATAATCCAGCCACTTTCCTTCCATACTTGGGGGCTTGACTTGGTTTCAACCCGCCGAGATTACAACCATATCATACAGAAAGCATATATTTCGAGCCAAGCCAAATGCATGAGTCAAGCAATAAATAAGTATATACGTATAGTAATACATTGCATTTCAAGCATCCCAGTGGCCAATACAAGGCAATCCAGAGCTTTCACAAAGAGGTATCACATGCTACACTATACAGAATGGATCACCATGCCAAAACTCAAAGCATTAAGCCAAAAAAGATAACTACAGTACGCCAAGCCATAATCCAGAATCATGCATCCTGCAAAAAATAAAATGATCAAGAATTAGATGAGGAACAAAGATGGAGGGCAGTATATTTGTATAAGAAGCATAAGCAAGGATGCCACAAACCTCAACTGGGTGAATCGTACAATATGAAGGAAGCCTTACGTGATGATCCTTTCGCCTCTTCCAACACGCACTCAACGCCATCTGAGGTAACTCCTCTTTTGATCAGGAGTTCACGCAGCGTACAACGCTCATTTTCCAACTCATGACTTTTAAGTCTCAATGCACAAGTTGCTGCCTCTACTTTAAGAAATTGAGCCGATATCGTCAGTACTACAAGTAGCCCACGCCTCGAAAATGGCACGTGCTAATCTCATCTTCAATATATCAAGTAAGAAGTTGATATGAAGTCCCAACAAAATGGCATCACGAATCGCGTCTCTCCAGCACATAAGCCTATGATCAGTGACATCTGAGTATAGTGTGTTGTCCATGTCATGGAATACAAGGCTAATATCTCAGGACACCATGTTCTTCAAAGTAAAAGACAGGCTACGACTGCCCTCAATGCAAGCCCTATAAATGTCAAAAGAACCTACTCACAGCCTTCATCAAGCTTGGGAATACTTGCTCGCCCGAAATGTTTCATAGCCTCGGAAGACATGGTGCAATAGAAGGAGCTCATCAGTGGATCTAAGTATTCTCACGTCACTGTCAAAAAAATAAAATAAAATAAAATAAAAATAAAGGCAATGAAGGAATCGAAGTTATACTCCAACGATGTATCTGCACTATTGGTGGAATCCTTAATAACATTGGAAGCATTAGTATCAGGAGGTGTCGTCAAAAGAGGATGGTTGGTGCCGGAAGAAGGTTAGTTGTGGTTGGTATTGGAAGAAGGTCAGTTGTGGTTGGTGCCGGAAGAAGGTTAGTTGTAGTTGGTATCGGAAGAAGGTCAGTTGTGGTTGGTGCCGGAAGAAGGTTAGTTGTAGTTGGTGCCGAAAGAAGGATATTCTCAAAAGAAAGAAGGCGCCGGAAGGATATTTTTCCTAATATCTTCCATGCAGCCTGTATAAAAAAGAAAACAAAAAAGAAGGATCAAAGTTAGACATAAGGTAATTGAGTTACCGTATCTTCTATGTCACGACCGGTGCAATCCTCGCCACCATCACCTTCAAGTCCTCCAGCTGTAAGGAAAACGTAATCATGCAAAAACTCTCTTCACCAATGAGTTCAACGCATAATAGCAACGAATTATGCAGGCCAACAAAATCCCAGGCCTAAAGCAATATCACAAGCTGATCAGGATTATTCATATATGACCAAGACATGCCATTTCATCACCATTATCCAAGTTGTTGCAGTACCAAGGCGATCAAAGAAGGAGGTTCTCCCATTTTTGAAGCAAGCTCCTGGAGAAAGCATAAATATAATAAATAAATAAAACGCACAGCAGCAAGCAAGCAAGCAAAAACAAAATAGCCAACAGTAAGGAGCCACGCATCCAGGAGCTGCAGGAAATCTTATTCTTATTTTCTTCTTCCTGGAGCAGCAAGAAAGAAAGAAAAAAATCTACCAAATGCCACAAAAAAAGATGTGGCACATGTGTGAAATTCTCCAATCAAGCCTGTACAAAATCCAGAAAAACTTCATGGATATTGTCAAGAAATTTCAGTTGTAAACAGAAGAATTAAGGATCCTTGAGGACTCACGTTCACATCCTCAAAGTTGCCAGCAAAGATATGGGATTTCTAAAGTCAGAGCCGACACAAATCACAAAAACAATTAGCCCGGCAAAGAGAAAAAAGACAACCCCGCAGAGGAACTTCTTCAAATTCCAAAATCTGGAAATTCACAGCAGGACCAACAACAACCAAGTCTAATTTTCATGATGGCATGGGACAACAAAATTTACTACTACATACATGGGTTCGAGAAATCAAGCATCCGACAAAAAGTATTGAAGGGTCGTGCAAACCCATCGCAATACGCAGTCTCAATCCTAGTAAATTGAAGACCCAGGTTCTCATCTACTTATTTAAAATTCTTCATCATCCCAATATCACTATGATAAAGAATGACATACCAGCAGTTGAAGCAATGACTCAGGGGAGTTGCTGGAAAAAAGTGACTAGAAAACCCAAGCTGAAGGAAAAGTTGTGAAGCAAAGGGTGAAAAATGGCATCCTTGACGGCACTCATGGCTCATGAAAAAAATCATCATCATCTAGGACTAAAGCCATAGGGTTATATACCACATGCAAAGAAGCTAATCAAGCTACTGATAAAAAGCAATAGTTTTCGAAAATATTCAAGCAACAAGCTAAGCTACCAAGTTATCTCATGCAAAGAAAAAGAGGGAGGTCATGCTATCAAGGAAAATCACTCTAGCCCTAACAATTCATGCATTTCATTATTTCCAACCAAAATATATATATATATATATATATATATATATATATATATATATATATATATATAGATCTCAATGCATTCCAAGCCCTAACAAATCATGCATTTCATCATCTCGAACCAAGCAAAGTGTACAGAACAAGCTGGAAATCATTATCTCAATGTGTACAAAACAGGTCAAAACTTAATATCTCAAGCATCCTAAATCGAAAGTTCTGCAGAAAGTATGTAACAATGTTGTGTTCCAAGGTTCCAACAACATGAGCCGTAGGCTCTCCAAAACCCTCAAGCCAAAATGCAAGGAATAAACCTTCAAAAGGTTCTCAAAGCCATGAGGTGTTGAAAACCCTCAAGTAGGCTCTCTAAAGCTCTCAACCATTCCAACCAACCCTTAGTAATGCCAAAAATGAGGAGACCGCCGGAAACATGCATTTTTCTATACAAAGACCTAGAAATGAGAGTAGCCACCAAGCTTGCCTGGTGCCTACAACCGAGTCATGGCAAGTGTTTCTAAGCCGATGAAGGTAGTCATCCTTTTTTTTTCAACCCATCGTCCAAGGTGAAATAAGTCATCCCTCATCACAGAAGTCATTGTGACTTATTATGTGGATCCCTGCAAGAATTGCCAACGAAGAGATAAATATGTTGCAAAAGGGCGAAGCATAAAGCTAGCTCTACGTCAGGTTACAAGTCACATTACTAAGCAATGTTCATGCCATTGAGACCAAATGATCTCCACACTAGTATGCAAATAATATAAACTTCTTATGGAGTTTCATGCCAAGCAAAGCAAGCTATCTCATGCCAAGCGGAATGCATAAACAAAAAATTTTCTCAAAGCATCATGCAGTCTATTACTTAAGCTCATGACAAGCAAAGTTCCCACTCCATACTCGATCAATCATCATAGCAGGATTAAAAAAAAAATGGTATATATCTATATATGACACAGGTATACATCTCCAATCAAGCCTATACAAATTCAAGCAAAGCTCTATGAATATTGACAAATGAAAAAAAATTCATTGGTGAGCAAAAGGGGTTGAGGATATTGGGAACTCACCTTCGTGATCTCAATTCGTCAGCAAGGACACTTGTTTTACAAACACCAGAAGGAAAAGGGTGCTGCAAGTGTATTATCTTCCTACCATGTCCCAAGATCATCCAAGGTTTGCACGCAATCAAGTGGAGCTATCTCTCGGAAGAAGGAAGAGGGAGCGGCGCTTACCACAAGATCCTCGTGTCCTTTCCAGCACTCGTCGAATTAAAAGGGGAGGGGGAAAACCAGGAAACACTGCGCGATTCCTCCGTTTCTAGCAAGCCCGGCGTAGACGAACACGATGACGGCAAGGAGGTGTGAAAAGAAGTGTTAGCAAAAGAAAAACGAAATGAATGATAGAGGGGATGAAGAACCTCTTTGAACTCAAAATTAGAAAGGAAGAAGGCAATACCTTGCCTCACAAAGGAATCCCCCAAGCCGATTGCCAATCAAACCAAATAAGGGTAAGAAATTGGGGATTTGGGGCACGATTCCTCCCGATAGCCGTGGGCAAGTTCTTCGCACAAAAGACGGTGGCGCGAGCTTGGCGTGAGTTTCGGCCCGCTGTAGCCTAAGTTACGTGCTCGAGCAAGCTACGAGGTGCGAAGTCGCGTGGGCTTCTAATAGTTGTTGTCGAGGTCCACACGAGGAAGCCGATGAGATGAGAAATCGGGATGGGTTTCCCAGCCCAGGTGGTGATCGGGTTCTTCGCAACGAGACGACGAGGTGTGGAATTGGCGTGAATTCCTGGTTGCGGTGGTGTTTCTTTCTCTCACTGCCTCTACATCTCTTTACGTTATGGTTTGTTTGAAGGAAACCAAAGTGAAAGAAAAGAAAAGAAAAGAAAAAAGAGGGTCACATCGGGATTTGATTTTTGGGTGAGTTTGATTATTCGGCCCATTTTGCTATCCATTAATGGCCCCGATAACCAAGGGGGCTAATGTTGAGGCCCAAAAATCAAGGAGTAGGCCCAAATGCATTTTTGGCCCAATATGGCACTTAAACCGAAGAGAGAGGCTCAGACGTGCAAGAATTTGTCGATACGCTTGATATAGGTTGCGTGCCATGCCACGTAAGCACGCGGGTCTGCGGAAAGATTGTGACAAGCTCTTAAAACACATGTCGACTTTGTGAACCCATGCTTATTCACTTCGTCCGCGCCATGGCCAGCTATGATATGGCTAAGTTCAAGCACAAACATGCCAAAACTACGCAACGCCCAAGCGAAATCGTTATTTTGATACCAAGCCACGCCGCAAGCTTAAGTGGGCCCAAGCCACGTAAATACCGGGAGCTTCTTGAGTGGGTTGTGGTATGGATGGTAACAAGCTTTCATGAGGCCCATTGATGAGCCGAGAAATGGAAGTTTTGGGTTTCTTGGGAGCCCAAAACTCAAGCCCATTTCTTGAGCCCAAATATGTGGGCAAGCATAAAAGAGAGAGAAAAGGAAGCCCAATACTCTAGAAAAATTAGCCCTTCACCCTAATAAAATAGCCCATCACCTTAGGATATTAGCCCATCCTCTTAATGGGCTAACCCATCACCAGAGAGGCCCAAGTAACCAAGAGAAATATCTACAAATCTCTAGCACATGGCTAGAGAACATATCACAATAGAAGCCAACGGATATGCCTATGCGCAGTCAGCTGAGACTCCAAAGACGTGGGCAAAACCAACGTCCAAGATAGAACATTCAAAAAACCAAAGGATATTAGCTTGCACAAAGTTGTCGGGAGCAAAGAACTCTTCATACCAACGCCATCACCCATTCTTTTCCCTTCCAACCAGGTCTTGTCAGAAAACAAGGGAAGAAAGAAGAAGATATGGTAGCCCAAGATAGGAGGTTGGCACGAGTGGACGGGAAAGCTCTAGAGCCCCCAAAATCTTGTCTGTGTGTCTTTGAGATTAAGGGAATTTCATAAAATAGGAATGAGTTGAAGAAAGAGAAGAGGCATAGAAGAGGAGACCTCGGCAGATTTGGGGAAGAACCACTGGGGTTCCTTGGGAAGAAGGGACTTCCACGACCTATAAAAAGAGGGCACTTCCTACCCATCGAAGGAACGATGAAGAGCCAAGCAAAACCAGATCCATAGTGAGCAAGCATTCTCCCTCACTACAGAACCCCTCAATTTCAAGCTCTATCTCCTTCATTTTTCTCCTCCTGGCAAAACCCTCAGGAGAGTGACCAAGCTTTGACAAGCTGCGGAAATTTGCTCAAGCCACCCATCTCTTCCACCCTTACCTATTCCTCTCTTCCCTTAACAAATCCTCTCAAAATTCCCTTTCTCCGTGCTTTAGATCTCTGTTTCTCATAGGAACTCACGGCTCTCTCTCTTTAATGCTAAACTCATGATTGCTTTGCTCCCATGCCACAAGCCTCTCATGCCAAGCTAATAATCTACTTGTAAGTCAGTCGTTATTTTGGTGAAGATAACCAGGGTGTTTCCTAAGGTTCTACTATCCTTTCGAAACATTCTTGGGGCCTGATTCTTGAACTCAAGCACGGGGAAATTTCATCCATTTGCACTTTAAAGAAGCCCATTCGTCCATTAACAGGAAGAAAAAGACCCCCACAAATATCAAATATGCTAAACATGAGAAGGGTCACTTGACCACTGTGAGCCTTCATTGGCTCCGCCTATGAACTCACACACATTACATGGATCCTAGGACTTGAATCCAAGAACTTGTCTAGAGGAGTAATTGCTCTGAACCGAGGATTTTCTTAAGGTTTTGTCAACCTTCGTAAAGAAGGAAAAAAAAAAATTAGTATGTGCCTTTTTTACCAATTTTACCCCCATTAAAAGAAATGCATAACAAATGTAATAGAAGGTAAACAAGTAATCAGAATTTATTTTTCTGAAAATTGAAATGATATATTTAAAAAATATGAAGATGTTTAGATGAACACGTCTTTTTGTAAGTAGCTGGGGATAGTAAGAAAACTCACTTTCAAATTAGACACCACACCAGACTGCCGAATAACGAAAAATAGATAATGTCACTTTTACCCCTACTAGAGAACCGTTACAAGGGTAGTTTGGTAACTCAAATTTGTCCTTCCCAATCCAATAAGGACATGGTATTTCGACAAATAGAAAATGAAATGGTAAATATCATATGTTGCCTAGACAAAAATTCCAAGAGCCCCTCAAATGGCTGCCACAGCGCCATCCTCTTCAGCCCGATTAGCCCAAAGCCCATTATCTTCTACGGCTGCTGGACGTTACGTTTATGCAATCTGGGCCTCATTTTGACGACTGGGTTCTTCAGAGGCAAACAGTTCCCGTGGGTCTGCCCAGAGCTGGAAGTAAAATTATTCACTTGAAAAAGATGGCACCGAGTTAGATCTGTGCGGTAAAACAATTTACCGTTTACCGTTGAAAGTTTTGCGGGGCAAATAGCTGCAGGGTCTTAAGCCGTGGCTTGTTCTCGAACATCGCCCCCCTTTTCTTCTTCTTTTTTCTTCTGGTTCTTCCATGGCGTCGTCAAGCTCTGGAAGTTCAATTCCCGCTCTAGGTACTTTCATTGTAATTTATTATTATTATTATTTTTCACATTGGCACTCTCTGATCTTGAAAATTTGACCGTTTGGTGAGCTATCATCGCAGAGGCTGTTCAAGTTCTGGTTTCGTCACTCGCTGATGAATCCCCCATGGTCAGAGAGGCCTCCATAGCCTCGCTCAAGGACATTGCTGCCCTGTACTCTCTCTCTATATATAAATCTCTCTCTCTATATATATATATATAAATCGTGTGTTTATATGTGTATATTGAACTGTAATTGCCATTGCAGGAGCCCTCTCTTAGTTCTCGATTGTTGCTCGGCCAGTTCGCGAGGAGGACGTCGGGTAATGTTCAGTTCTTTGTGTCTATTTCCTTGGAATTGAAGTTGGGGTTTATTTCGATATCTTTTCAATTGGAATGTGTGGTGTGATCGGGGTTTTTATTTTTTCTATGACGGGTTCAGCGTTTTGGTAACATGGCTGGGGTTTTCCAAGTGATGGCGTACGGAGTCAGAGCCTTGGACAAGGACGAAGTCGACCCTCTTTTCATGTCTAAGATCGCGAAGATTGCCACGGCAGAGATCATCTCCTCCAAGGTACCTTGTGTTCTTCATCCGGATGATGCTCCGTTGATTTCTTAGTGGAACTACTTGCATGATTTAATTGAAGTGTTTTGTTTGATATAGGAGCTCAATACAGACTGGCAAAGGGCTGCATCAGGCCTTCTTGTTTCAATTGGCTTACATTTACCAGATCTAGTAAGTTTCTTAGTGTAAGCAGAAACTCACATTTTCGTATCTTACCCTTATGCTATGACTTCACTCACTCTCTCCCACTCCCTCCCTCTCACCTGGTTCTCCCTGAGATTCTTCATTAACCTTTTCTTCTACTCTGTTTTTCTTTTATTTTCTTAATTTGGCAGATGATGGAAGAAATTTTTCTGCATTTACCTGGGCCAAACTCAGCTTTACCGGCTATGGTTCAGATACTAGCAGACTTTGCTTATGCTGATGGTTAACTATTAAACTATCATTTTGTTTGTGCTTTTTGTGGAGCTTGGGGTTTTCATATGTTATTGCATTTCTTTTTTGGCTTAAACTAAAATGTGTCATACCTTATTTCTTTTGCTTTAATTATATTAAAGCATTGCAGTTCACCCCACGATTGAAAGATGTGCTTTCACGGGTTCTACCTATTCTTGGAAGTGTACGAGATGTCCATCGACCGATTTTTGCTAATGGTATGCTGAATTGTCTTTGGCCTCTTTCTCCTGTTGAATTTCTCTTTGCCTTCTAATATTGTGAAGTGAAATTGGAGTTTACCAACATGTTTTCCGGTCTCCTTGGAATTAACTGAAACAACTTAATCAATCTGGCCAAAAAAATGAAAAATAAAAAAACGAAGTCTATCTGTTTGATAGAGAAAAAAAAGGAAGAATATCTTAAATTGATTAACTCATGGTTAACATGCTTGATTGCCTGGTCCACCATGGCTTACTTAACCCATTCTCGTTTTAGGTTGGTTTCTAGTTTGGTTTTCTATATATGAGTGAGTAATGCTGTCCAAAGCATGGCATCATTGAATTCATAAACACAGAGATGCTGACCATTAGTTTGTGATTAATTACAAGACTCTTCCATGTGCCTGTTTTTACGTAAAGTTTGTAAGAAGTGTTTATTTGGAAGTTGTAATTTACAGCACATTTTCCGTTTCAATCTCTCTCTCTCTCTCTCTCTCTCTCTTGTGCTAGTATTTGACAAAGGTTCAGTAAAACGGTTACTAAGCTAATTTTACTCAATTATTTTCCCTATACATGTTCACTGTCTTTGTCCTATTCTTTTCAGCTTTTAAATGTTGGTGTCAGGCTGTTTGGCAATATAGTCTTGATATCCCTTCGCATTCACCTCTGGATGGTGACATCATGTGAGATCAAGTTTTTGTTGTTCGTAGTGTTACATTTTCGTCAGTTCTGGTTCCTTTATTTTTCGTGTGCTCGTTTCATATTTTATGTCTAAATGACTAAAAACTGCAGGTCATTTCTGAATTCTGTTTTTGAGCTTTTGTTGAGAGTTTGGGCGGCTTCACGGGATCTAAAGGTTTGAAAAGTATTTTTGCTCTATTTCTTATTGTAATATCACACTATTTTCCATTGCGATTCTGTTTTGTTTATCTCCATTGCTATTTATTTTCTTTTTTTCCCTGGATCCCTGGCATGCTTTTTTCATTCTCTTTTTATTTTTATTTTTATTTTTTATAAGAGAACCCATTGCATCATTTTATTGACATGATCTGGTTTTGATTAAACTCTTTTTTGAGTAGGTTCGCATATCTTCTGTAGAAGCATTAGGTCAGATGGTTGGCCTTATTACCCGGACACAATTGAAGGCGGCTTTACCTAGACTTGTCCCCACAATATTGGAATTGTAAGATTGATTTGTCATACATTACTTCTTCGTCTTGGCTGTATATGTTTATGATTCTGCGGTGTACATATATGTTTTATGTACAAGTCTTTGTTAAAATAGTTTCTTTCTGGTAGTGTGCTTATATATTTTCAAGGACAAACATGGATACACACATCCTCACTAATTTCACATCCATACACATCAATAAGGGTCGTACCTTTTTTCTTTTTCCTGTCAATCAGGTATAAAAGAGATCAAGATATTGCCTTTTTGGCAACATGCAGTCTTCACAATCTCTTACATGCTTCTTTACTGTCAGAAAGTGGTCCTCCTTTACTTGATTTTGAGGTATGCACACTATATCACGTTCTTTTGTTTTAAATGAGTTTGTTGGTTCTGAAGTTTCAGAATACTGCTTTTGCAAAGGTTGAGCTTGTTGATGGTTTCATTTTGAAGAAGTAATGTTTTTTTTAAAATTTTCTGGTTCAACCTTGTTACCAATTCTCAAGGAATGAAACACCTAATCTGTTGTAAAGTGCGACCATGAGTATGGCCTTATCACGGAGGAGGTCGTAGTGTACGTCATAGACTTTAATTATCATAAGTTGTTTTCTCTGTTGGGCTACTACTAATTTTGTTATGCATGTGCAAGATGAAAAAAATAATCTATTTGGTGCTGGTTTGTTCTCATGATGGTTTGCAGGAGCTCACAGTCATTCTATCAACACTCCTGCCCGTGGTTTGCATCAATAATGACAACAAGGAGCATTCAGATTTCTCAGTTGGCCTGAAGGTGTAAAAATGTATTTCTTTATGATTTGTTGAGAGTAGAATCCCAGATCATGAGTTAAGCCTTGCCTTACATTCTACTAATTTTCATTATGAGTATTATTATTTATTGCTATTAATTTTCCATCTGTCAAATTGGTTGAATTTTGGAGATCTTTTCTTTACATCTTGCCTTTATGTGTACTTTATATCTTCTTCCTTGGATTAGCTAGCATGTTTTATCCTGAAGAACTTTGACATTTGTGTAACAAGGAGGATACATTTTCTGTTCTTTTTTCCCAGAGCAACAAAAGTTGCTTCCTGCCTTTTGCTTCATGGACTTTGTCCACATAGTTTTCTGTGGTTTTGCGCTGATGTCGATGGCTAACTTTTTCAGTAGTCAATAATTATGTTGCTTATTTTTCTTGTGGGCAGACATATAATGAAGTTCAACATTGCTTCCTAACAGTTGGTTTGGTATACCCTGAGGATTTATTTGTGTTCCTTATTAATGTGAGTATCATTTTCTTCCCCAAGTGTTTATTCTTATTGCTAAGTATTTATCTAACATACAAATGAAATTGGTGTTCTTTTTCTGTATTAGTTTTCAAAGTATAACTAAAACTTTGGTGGTCTCTTTTGTTTTGTGCATGTCTGCTACCAGAAATGCAGATTGAAGGAAGAACCTTTGACGTTTGGTGCGCTATGTGTTCTAAAACATCTCTTGCCAAGGTTTCTTTACCTTCTGTTGCTTTGTCAGTGGCCTCTATTTTGATTCTCTTACATGATCTGACATCCTTATGATTTTATTTGGAGGCTATCTGAAGCGTGGCACAGTAAACGGCATAATCTTGTTGAAGCTGTACAATTCTTGCTAGATGATCAAGATTTAGGTGTCCGAAAGGTGCTTTCAGAGGTATGCCGTATTAATTGATTGTTGTAAACCTTGGGTTTTTCTTTTCTGCAAGACTTTCAGTAAAACACTTATGTCATTCCTGTCTCCTAATTTCAGATTGCTTTGCTTTGGTGTAGTTGATTGTCGTTATGGCTTCGCATTGTTACTTAATTGGTCCGTCTGGGGAGCTGTTTGTGGAATATCTTGTGCGTCATTGTGCTTTAACAGATAAGGATAGTCATGACCTTGAGAGGTCCAAGGATGCATCAGGCAACCCCTATATTCCTTTCCAAAACAAGAGATTGGAGGTTTGCATCTGATTCTTTGATTCCAAAACATAAATGCTGCGACTGATCTTCTTAACTGCCACAAAAGAAATTTATATTTTGATGTTCTTAACATTTATCTAACTTTAGCAAGAAAGAAAATGATAAAATCTTGATGATATGTGGCCCTGAAAATCTCTCATGTCAGTTACAGAATAAGGTGGATTTTTCCTTTAATATTAAAATCATAGCGCTTTCTAAGGGTCAGATTTGTGGAGGAGATTCAAGGTGTTTATAGGAAAAGTAATACTTGTTGCCTAATATAGCATTTAATACTAGTTTGCTCTTCTTAGGTGAAAATTGGGACACTTTGTCCAGCAGAGTTAAGGGCAATCTGTGAAAAAGGCCTTCTTCTGCTGACTATTACGATCCCAGAAATGGAGGTATGCCAAATTGTCAATTCTGCATTCAGTACATCTGCTGTTATCTGATTGTTTGAGCCTCGGTAGGGGTTTTTGTGTACAAGTATAAATGGTAATGTTATCTGAAATAAAATAAATAACTTTTCTATTTTTGTGCAGCATATACTTTGGCCGTTTCTGCTGAAGATGATTATTCCACAGGCTTATACTGGTGCAGTTGCTATGGTAGGACTTCCTCTGCATCCTCATATTATGCCCCTTTTTTGCATGGAGGTTATTTTAGATACCCAAAATTCAGCTGTTTTATTTGAATGCAATTTCCTAGTTTTTGGGGGCATAGATCTCATGAATTTTAACACTTTCTGCTGCTACAGGTTTGCAGATGCATCTCAGAATTGTGCAGGCATAGATCTAATAGCAATACTATGCTTGCTGAGTGCAAAGCTCGTGCTGATATACCAAATCCCGAGGTAGATTTCTTGCTATATTGAATTTTAGACTTCTCCTCGTGCACTACAAGAAAATTGATCTCAGCAACCCTTGTTTTACTTGTGTTAATAGGAGCTTTTTGTTCGCTTGGTGGTGCTTTTGCATGATCCCTTAGCGAGGGAGCAGCTGGCGAGTCAGATTTTGACAGTAAGCATATCATAATCATATTCCTTTTTAGCGTGTTTTTAGCTTTTGTCTTAAATTAGAAGGTTTGGAGGAATTTCTTGTTATTGTTTATGCTATTTCTTTTCGAAAAATAAATAAATGATATTGGTAATGCTCTGGTGACCATTCACCTTATATTGGAATAGTCTGTAATTCTTCATATATTGCCTTGCAGGTTCTTTGCTATCTGGCACCTCTCTTTCCAAAAAATATCAACTTGTTTTGGCAAGATGAGGTATATTGTCATCATGCAGCAAAAAAATTACGTATTTGAGTTACATTTGGAAGGTTTTATGTTTGAATTTATGTACTGTCATGTTCTCATGAACTTCATTGGGTTAAAAGGTGGTAAATACCCTTGTGACAAAATCTTTTCAGAAAGAGAAGAAAGAGTAGTATCTGGTGATGATCCGATTTGTCTTACCCAACTTCTATTGTACCAAATTCCCTGCTATTTCAGTTTTTTTGTTTGTTCTTTCTTTGGGAGGAGAAGAGAAGGGACGGTGGTGGTTGTTAGGCTTCTGTTTTGTTCCTGATGGACTTTTCTTGTCCATCCTGTTTTTGCAATTTCTTCTATATTAAAATTGTTGTTTCCTGCAAAAGAATTTGGCAAAAGATTTCACAGCTAAGAATTTACCTTTGTTTATGTGTTCTATTCTTTTTACTCAATTACAGTCAAAATGAATGACTAGTAATGTAGTCTAATTAATTTTGTTCTTTGGTAAGCTCTAGATTCCAAAATTAAAGGCATATGTTAGTGACACAGAAGATTTAAAGCAAGATCCTTCTTATCAAGAGACTTGGGACGACATGATAATCAATGTAAGTGCATTTGAACTTTGAAATTCGGTGATATCTGTTTCATTTTTCATAAGTATTCTTGATTTTTGGGCAAAAAACTCATTTTTTTCTAACATGTTTCTGTAACGTCATAGTTTTTCATCTTCCTTCTTTTCTTTTGGAATGGGAGCAATTGGGTTCATGTTGTAAATTGGTAACATATATGCTCATCCAGATTTCGTTGACAAAGAACATGAATTAATCACTTTGATTTGTGTGACAGTTTTTTGCAGAATCTTTGGATGTGATTCAAGATTCTGACTGGGTGATACCCCTTGGAAATGCAATTACCAAACAGTATGGACTTTATACATCTGATGACGAACACTCTGCACTTCTTCATCGGTATTATTCCTTCCAAGCCAGTGTTGCTTTACTAGATCTTTACTAGATATGAGGAAGCAATGTTATATTCAGTGTTGCTTTATTATGCTCCAAAGAGAGACTATTTTGAATGTTAGCTACGAATTTATGATGCTTGCTGAATATTAGAATGTGCACGGTATCGTTGCGTGTCTTACTTTTGTGGTAGATTGGGGTTTCCACTATTGTATTGATTGAGTTGGGAGGTGTTTTTAAAATTTGATTATTATCTTTTTTATTGCAGCTGCTTTGGTGTGTTTCTTCAAAAAGTGAATGACAGAGCCTATGTCCGTGATAAGATAGATTGGATGTATAAACAAGCTAACATCACAATTCCAACAAATAGGCTTGGTTTGGCAAAAGCCATGGGACTGGTATCTTACTAATCATAGTTAATTTTCTACTCTTTCCATCTTTCCAGCATTTGTTATTCATTCCTTTTGGCCTCCCACGTCCAGGTTGCAGCATCCCACTTGGACACAGTCCTGGAAAAGCTAAAAGGCATTCTGGATAATGTTGAGCAAAGCATTTTTCGAAGGTTCTTGCCAGTCTTCTTGAATGCTATATATATACATTGTTAGATTCTTTGTGTGTGTCTCTACTCTATCCCAAAAGCTTTCTAGCTTTCTAGCTTTCTTTCTTTCTTTCTTTTTTTAAAGGATTTTGGTACTTCTCATTATGCTGATTACTTTATGATGTAGAACAGCCCGTATATATTAGATTAATCACTTAATCAATCGAACAGAGAAAAATATAAGAGATCAAGAAGACGAAAATATAGATCGAAAAGACGAAAGAAAGGGCAGAACAATAGAACAAGAAGAATATCGGAGGTCGAGGAGACGAAAATATAGATCGAAGAGACGAAAGAAAGGACCGAAATCAGAGAACTGAGAAGGAAGGACAGAAATCACATGATTTTAAGAGAGGGTTTATTCAATATCCAAATCTGAATTTTAAAATACTACATGAGGTTATTTATAGCAAACTAAAACCTAGACATAATAGGATACAAATCCCTTGCTTAAACAGAAATCCTAACCCAAATAAAATAGGAAAGTTAAAACTAGAAATCTGGAAAAGTAGAAATCCTACTAAAATTTGGAAAACTAGAAAATCTAGGAAACTAACAAATACATTAGGAAACTAATAAATTTAGGTCCTACGCATCCTACATCACTTTATTCCTGATTTTGTGCTTTTCACATGTTATCCAGCGTATTATTGCAGATCATTAAGAAATTGCCATCATGGTACATTCAAATTAAACAAAAAGAAATTTGGTGTTGAAAAAAGTAATTATGTGTTTACGTGATGAAAAGCTTTATGCTGTTCTTTAGTACACCACATACATTGAAACTTCCTCCTTTACCGGTGAAAATTTCAGACCACCACTTTTAAATTTCTCCACTACCCTCCAAGAGCAGGCACTGGGATATTGTGATTATGCTTCTGGATTTAATAGTCTGTCAAGCTTCCCTTCAAAATTTTGGGAGGGAGGTGGAGAACATGCAACAAATATCATCTGCAAGGGTTTTTTCTCTCCCACAACATGTTGTATCTATAATGCAAGTGGAAACTTTAAGGTGGAATTCTCTGAAAACATAAATCTAGGTAACAATTTACCTAGCACGAAACAAATGTCTATCAAATAACTTTTAAGATGTGTTCCTTTGATATTTTCAGTAAATGTAGTTACTCATTTAAAAAAATTGTGAGAAATTGTTGACCGTGATGCAATATACCTTTATTTCTTTGTTTTATTATTTATTTATTTTTATCTTTTCAGAGTTCCAATTGGCAATTTACTTTTTGTATGGGTGTAAATATATATTTTCTTATCATATACAACATAAACAATTTTATTGGTTCATTTATTGCAGATTCTTATCTTTTTTCTCTGATGATTTTAAAACCGAAGAATCTGATGATATACATGCTGCTTTGGCTCTAATGTATGGATATGCTGCAAAATATGCTCCGTCAACAGTAATTGAAGCCAGAATAGATGCACTTGTGGTATGATGTCTCGTCCCTTTCTTATCCCCTCTAACAATCAAGAAATAAAATTTTCTTTTTTTCTCCCTTCTTTGTACTCTGAACTTATATCGTGATTCGTTAAAGTGTTAATATTATTCAAAATGTAAAAGTCTAAGAATAGAGAGCAGGTGCTCACTCTCTGTATGCTTCACATAAGCTTAGCCATAGTTTCTGGCTAGGGATGTGGGTGATACAGGTTGTTCATTCATACAGATGCACAAATATACATGCATTTCCTTGACTAAGAATAACCAGTAGTTGTATTTCTTTAGTATAATGTAATGTGAGTGTAGACTCACACAGATACTGGAAATGAAGTCATGTGGTCTCATGGCTTGAATTTTAGTATAATGCAATCTCAGTGTAGACTCACACAATATATTTGGAGTATTAAGTCACAAGGTCTCATATGCTCGCGCACAAATTCACTCATGCACGTCCATGTACCTACAACAAGAAGCAAATTTACAATATCTGCATACCAGCAATTTCTCAAGCCTAAAAAGAATCTTCGGCGGCCTTTCTCCCTTTGAAAGTGTAAATACATAATGTACTAAGAATCTATGGCATGAAAAGAGGAGATTTGTATAATATAAGTTAGTTAGGTTTGCCACATCATTTTGGCGGTTTAATTTTAATGAGAATTTCATAAAAGTTTACAAATTCCAGGTTCCTATTGCTTAGAATTCTGACCCTATAATGAATTTAAAAAGGCCAATTTATTTGTAAGTAATCATGAGAATTTATAAATTGATTACTTATTTTTAATGCAGGGGACTAATATGCTCTCACGGCTTCTTCATGTGCGCCACCCTACTGCAAAGCAAGCAGTCATTACTGCTATCGATTTACTAGGTTTGTTGAAATCATTAGAAATTGGGTGTCATTTTTACACTTACTTAATTTTAAAGCTGCTGCTGTGGGCTTGGACTTATTGTGTTTTGTTAAGGTTTTTAATATGCTCTTTATATGAAAATTTTGTTGAAAAAACTTTGGCGACTTTCAGTTTATAAACCTTGTTCATTTCCATGTTTTTGTTTATAAAAAAGTTTGAACTCCCAAGAGCTTGTTCCTCTTGGGTTGGTTTACATCTTGCTAAGAGTAGGTTGTCTCTTGAATTGATTCTTTCTTTTTTATTATCCCAGGGAATTTTGTTTCTTTCATGTGTGTTTCCATAGAGATTGGGGCCATATGCGTGGCTGATTCTTGTTCATGTGGTGCTTGTATAGTTGATTCCAAGGGTGTAGGTCACATACTTTTTCTTTTGGTTAAGTAAACATACTTTCGTTGAAGAAAATCTGTGTAATGGTACATAGTAGACAAACTAAGTCTTCTGATCAATGCCTAAGAGTATTTACATCCACCTGAGAACATCATGAAATATAGACAAAACCCTCTAAGATACAACCGCTTCCCATGCTAATTTCTTTTTTCAGTCAGTGGTCCAACTTAAACTCTAAAAGAAACATAGGCGATGACATGATAGATACTGTTTATGTAGTAGATTGGGTGATGGTGTATACATGTTTTGTTGTAAAAGGTTTGATATTTGCCATTAATGGAGATATTATAATCACAATCCTCAAAATAGGATACAATTGCTCTTGCATAATAGGATGCAGTTGCTCACTGGACACATTTGTTATGTTCTGTGCTATATGGTTTAGATGACTTGCATTCATTAGTACAATGCAACTTTTCAGAAACTTATGTGTTGATCTTTCAGGTCGTGCTGTCATTAATGCTGCAGAAAATGGTTCATCATTTCCATTAAAAAGAAGGGACCAAATGCTTGACTATATATTAACTTTAATGGGACGAGATGACAGTGAAAGCTTTTCAGATTCTAGTCTGGAACTTCTGGACACGCAAGTTAGTAATATTTTTGGAGTTATTGTGTTTGTTTTGCCTGAAAAACCATGGAAAAGAAGTAAATTCTGGGAAAACACAATTTTCTAGGTGTTTGACTCAATTTTCCACAATTTAGGGAACCATATTTTTCCTAAGATTAGGAGAAACCTGGAAAATGTTTTTGGGGGGATATTTTCCAATACAACTATAAATATAAATTTTTTAAAACTTAAAAGTGTCATTAAATCTACACTTATTTCCTTTCAGAAATTATTCCGTTACAAATCAATGCTGTAGCAAAATGAATACTTGGAAGGAAAAAAATTCACTAATTTATTTCCAAGAAGAAAATGATTGCTTGGTAAATATTTTTGAAACAAACTCCCCAAATGTGATGGTCAACTTCTGTTGTACCTTTTCCAATTTTTCTCACTCTTCATTAATTTCTACAGGCCCGTGCCTTAAGTGCCTGCACTACATTGGTCTCTGTGGAGCCAAAACTAACGATTGAAACCAGAAACCATGTATTAAAGGTTTGCTGTTTATTATGCTGATGCACTATTTGTAACAGGAAACACACTTCTTGATTGGTTGTTGCTTAATTTTTTTTTATTGTGATAATTTTGACAGGCCACCTTAGGGTTCTTTGCTTTACCAAATGATCCAGTAGATGTCGTCAATCCTCTTATTGACAACCTCATCACTCTCTTATGTGCGATTCTTCTTACAAGGTATGTTAAATCACATATATTACGCTTTTCGGAAGTGCTTATTCTTCTCAAACATCATCCTGTCATAATTTTGAAGTCTTGCTCAACTGCTTTGCTTTTTGGTTTTCTTTTTGTTTCCTTTTTTTGTGTGAAAGTTACCAGATGCTTTATCATGATTCTTTTATAATTTTGGAATATATACCAAATCATGTTATATACGATTTTCTATTATTAATTTATTCAGTTGTGAAATATTTGACACCTGCTGGATAAGACACTGAGTTTTCACTGTGGTAGGGGTTGACGATATAAAAATCTCACATCAGGAAATTCTAAGCCTTGCATCTCTGAATATATAGAATTTTAGCTTCTTCAGTCATTGTCAACCGGTTTTGGGTTGGACAGTCTCTAACTCTAACGTGGTATCAAAGCGGGCAGTAATATATGTGCCAGGTTCAATTTGGTCACACATGCTCTGCACCACCTAATATAAGTGATACAGATGTTTCACTTAGTAGGCCATATGTGAATTGTAGGCTTCTCCATTCATTGCCAGTTTGTTTTGGGTTGAAGGCTCCAACTTTAACGTACGTATAATGTGTCTTATGTATCCAAGCGTCTCTCTAAAACATACATATTAGCTAGCTCCTTTGAGTTATATGTGTTTCTTTTCTTTACAATTTAATGCATAATGATTATGAAGTTATATGTTTTATGAATTAATTAATTAGGGAAATTCTATGGGGTTTATATATTCCATACATATCTGCTTTATTTACAATGTCATGCATATTGCTTCTGATTAGCATTATATGACAATTTAGTGGAGAAGATGGGAGAAGTCGAGCAGAGCAGTTATTGCACATCTTGAGACAAATTGATCAGTATGTTTCTTCACCTATGGATTATCAAAGGAGAAGAGGTTGTCTTGCAGTACATGAGATGCTTCTCAAGTTTCGGACAGTTTGCGTCACTGCACATTGTTCCCTGGGCTGCCAAGGAAGTTGCACGCACAACAAGCAATTTGACCGTAACTTGCATGGGAACTTTTCCAACTTACCATGTAAAAATGTCTCTTGAAACAGCCTTCCCTTTATTTTTGCTTTGCCTACCCTTATTCTTAATAATTTTGTTCAACTGCCAGCGGCTTTTGTATTGCCAAGTCGTGAGGCCTTGTCATTGGGAGACAGGGTCATTATGTATCTTCCACGTTGTGCAGACACTAATTCTGAAGTTAGAAAAGTCTCTGCTCAGGTAAGGTTTTTGCAGGCTTGGCCTTTTTTTAAGTGTCACTTAAGTTACATTTGGTTAATCCCCTATAGTGAAATATGTTACCCTCATTGTTATCTGGAAATGCAATGGATATCTAAATATTGTTTCTCAATTTGGCTGCATGTGACCTAACTCTCTCTCTCTCTCTCTCTCTCTGTGTATAGATTCTTGATCAGCTTTTTAGCATCTCACTTTCACTTCCACGGCCTGAAACTTCCAGTTACGGCGTGGACATAGAATTGTCCTACAGTGCTTTATCGTCCCTTGAGGATGTCATCGCTATTTTGAGGAGTGTAGGTTCATTGCCAGTTCTTTTCATACATTTACCTGCGTTCTTAATTTTTCTTCTGTTCTCTCATCATATCTTTCATGCGAAACCATGGGTGGGCAAATGTAAAACTACGGAAATCTTGTGGTTCTTCTATATTCCCAGGATGCTTCTATAGATCCATCTGAGGTTTTCAACAGAATTATTTCCTCTGTCTGCATATTACTGACAAAGAACGAGGTAATTGCTTTTTTGATGAATATGTTTTTCAGAATTGAAACCAATAGTCCAACAACTTCATCTTATTCTAGAGGAATCCTTGCAGCTTGTAGCTACTCTGCATGGTTGCACATCAGCTATATGTGATAAGATCAAGCAATCAGCTGAAGGGGCCATTCAAGCTGTAATTGAGTTTGTCACAAGAAGAGGGAATGAACTGAGTGAAGCTGATGTTTCAAGGTTACCAAATAATGAAATTTTAAATTAGTAACATATTTCAAAAGGGAATACATAATGTAGAGAGCTTTTTTCCTTTTGATTAAGAAATAGATTTACATGTTCTCTCACTTTGATAGTATATATTGTGTGTGTGTCTATAGGAC
This sequence comes from Prunus padus, assembly GCA_024362665.1. NCBI lineage: Eukaryota > Viridiplantae > Streptophyta > Magnoliopsida > Rosales > Rosaceae > Prunus > Prunus padus. Next base: position 13,961,681 of record JANFAM010000007.1, on the reverse strand, counting down.
AACCCAAGCTCTGCTGATGGCTGTGACCCATGTAACTGAGAAGCATTTACGTCAGGAAACTCTTGCTGCTGTATCTTTTTTAACCTATATTATATAGACCGTCCCCTTCTTAAAAGGATCCCTCTTACTATGAAAGAAAGGGACCACCCTATTGGGGCCTACCTTGCAATGTGCTCCAATGATCTAAACTGTATATCTTTGGATCTCCATTCAAGGATCATCCTTTGAAAAAAATCAACCAAGTAGGAAAGTTTTTAGCCATTTGATTATCATGGTAATTTTCACTGCTTATGGGAAAAATTGTAATTTTCTTTTCATAAAAAGAGGAATCTCGCTTTTGGAGCTGCTTATCTTATCTCAGTGTATAACTCTTTATTGTTGCCTGTTTTAACCTCTTTGCTGGTTGTGTCAGAAACGTCAGTACACTTGTCTATCTTTAATCCTTACTTCTGATAGGTAGTTCCGTTTTTCTTTTGGTTCTCTTTCCAATATTTGTGAAGTATCCTTAACTGCCAGAAGATTTCTTCTCTAGCTGAGAGCACTAGTTCGAAAGTTGTCTTCAATGAAGTTTTGGCTACATCTGGAAGGGATATAGTAACAAAAGATATATCTAGACTACGTGGTGGCTGGCCAATGCAGGATGCATTTTATGTGAGTCCCACATGGCTTTCAGTTAGGATATTTTTATCTGTATCAGAGTTTTTGTTTACTGAAATATTACCAATAAAGTTCAAAAGGTTATATTGCTTCTTTTGCAATTGAGAATTTGTGGTTGGTTGACCAAACATGAGAGAGAGAGAGAGAGAGTGTGTGTGTGTGTGTATGTTCTCCTTGCTTTGATTTGTTCAGTTTGATCCTAACAGTATTTATTCGGTGTTCTTCTTAACTTCTTGTAAGTTTATTATTTGACATTTGTCCTGCAGGCATTTTCCCAGCATACAGTTCTTTCATCTTTGTTCCTGGAGCATGTGATAGGTGTCTTTGGCCAGTATCCCATCCTTAAAGGTGATTCAGTAAAAGGAGACAATCCTGGCCATTTGGTTGACGGTCAAATGGAGGATGACATTCTACAAGCTGCTATTATTGCTGTCACTACATTTTTCAGGTTTCTAGAATTAGCCTTGATTATCAAAATTTCAGATGTATTTATTCAGGTTAGTTGATTTTATTATGGTCCACTTTTTTTTGGTAGGGGTGGTGGTAAAATAGGCAAGAAGGCTGTTCAACAAACTTATGCTTCTGTTCTTGCTGAACTCACTCTCCAATTGGGAACTTGTCATGGTCTAGCTAGCTGTGGTCAACATGATCCGTTACGGTAAGCATCTAGTACCCACATTTTTTATATATGGGTAATGTTATGTTGCCAGACAGTTTGACAAGATTAGATGCTTGTGTTGCCAGATTGGGAATCTGGACCACCTAATTAATGGCTCAGATTCATAGTCTGGAAAAAAGAGCATGTCCGCTTTGTATATTTTGTTCTTTTTCCAGAGAATTTGACGTGTTAAGCTACCAGATTGTCAGTTAAGACAGCACAGCCAAATACGATTGTACCTCATGTTTGACAGTTTGATGCCAACATAACATGTCAGACTGATTGGCAAGAAACTTACCCTGTATAAAGATCGACACACACATGTGAGTTGTAAGAATGTGTAGAGTTTAACTGTTAAATTTGTTATTTTGTCCCACTTTTCATGCTCTTTCAGGGCTCTTCTAACTGCATTCCAAGCGTTCTGTGAATGTGTTGGAGATCTTGAGATGGGAAAGGTAGAAAGGATATAAAGACAACAATTACTCAGCTATTTTATTATGGATTCTTCAATTGTTTCTTGCAATCTGAAGGGAATGTAATTTAGATATACTATCTATAGATTCTGGCTAGAGATGGAGAGCATAATGAAAATGAGAGGTGGATCAATCTTATTGGAGACATAGCGGGCTGCATCTCTATAAAAAGACCAAAAGAGGTAATATGGTTGACTTGAGACGATTTCATATTATTGTTTTAAATATCTAGTTTTATACTGTGATCTTTAGTGGAACTTATTAGTTGAGATGAAAACAACATATGACAATGACACTAGGTGCAGACTTCTAAGAGATAAATGTTTAAGCTGTGTTCTACTTCTATCACATTATAGTGAATTTGTTGATAGTGGTAGCTTGCCAATTTCTTATGGACACTTTTTTTTAAAGGTTCAAAGCATATGTGTAATTTTAAGTAAATCATTAAATCGACACCAAAGATACCAAAGGGAAGCTGCAGCTGCTGCATTATCAGAGTTTGTCCGCTACAGGTATGCGCAATATGTCAATTAATGCTCTCAACTTTTTATTGGTTTCATTTATTTCACTTTATTTAGTATATATATAATGTTATTATTTATTTCCATGATATGTATTGTTATCGTGGGATCTGGTTGTTGCAAACATTGTTTGCGTGAAATGTCATTGTCGGTAATGTTGCTATTTTTCCGTTCACCTTTGTGATTACCTGGGCCTGTATCATTGTTCCTGTCCATAATAACAATTGTTTGCTCTCTTTCCTTCAGTTTCTTGTGTGCTTTTGAGATTCAATTTAGTTCTTTGCTTATTGTTGGTTCAGTTGCTTTTTTGTGTTATTAGTTAAAATGATTGGTCAACTCTATATTTCATGTTATTAAATAATATTCTTGACAATGCAGTGATGGATTTGGCTCCCTATTGGAGCAGATCGTGGAGGTGTTGTGTCGACATGTATCAGATGAGTCTCCAACAGTTAGGCGCTTGTGTTTGAGAGGACTAGTACAGGTTTCCCGATTCTTACACACAATTGTCAGGAATGATTGTTTAGATTTTTATGCATGCTTCTATTTCCTTATTTTTTCTTTTTATAATTATCAGTTTTGGCTGAAAAGCTTTCCATATATGAATATGTCCACTTTACACTTCACTCATTGGTGTTTGTATGCACTTGCTTTTAGTTCTATTTGTTTTGAGGTAAACATTGCATTGTTTGTTGGAAAAAGAATTCTACTATGGTATAGAATGTCTTACATTTTCTTTGGCTTTCAAGAGAAAAGAGTCGTTTGATTTCTTTTGGACTTTGGACGATGTTTTGTAATCATATGTCCATTCTCAATCTTGGCTTATTTATCTGTGTGTCTGAGAAAAATGTCTGATTTGAACATTTTTGTTTGATTGTTTGTCCTTCATATAGAATTATATGCCTATGGATCTTATTATTTCTTGTTGTTTTCTATTCTTATTTTCATTCTTTGCACTGTGGAGGAAATGACATTTCTCAACTTTTGAGTTGCAGATACCTTCAATCCATATGTTGCAGTACACAACTCAAGTTCTGGGTGTAATATTAGCTTTACTCGATGATTCTGATGAATCTGTGCAATTAACTGCAGTCTCTTGCTTACTCACGGTGACTCCCACTCCCTTTTTCTCTCATGCATGTTTGTAATTTAATTTTTAAGAATTATCTTTTGATTACATTTCTCTTTCGTAATCATTGCTTTACTATCAATTTTTGAGTACTCATTTATCATGTATTAGATGCTTGAGTCATCACCCAACGATGCAGTGGAACCCATTTTGCTTAATCTTTCTATACGGCTTCGAAATCTTCAGGTGCAGTACTTCACTCTTTAATAATACTGTTCAATAAATTATTTATGATTCTTGGTGCCTCCTTTGTTACCATATTTTGATTCCGTATGACAAAATGTTTCCAAAATACTTGTAAAGTTGCTTACTTGAACTACTTGTCTTCAAGGATATGTTGGTAGTTTATATTTTAGGCTTATTTATTGTTTTCCCTCTTGTGCTTTACCGAAAATCTCAATTGGGTCAATGTGCCACCTGTGATTTCATTCGTGTCCCACGTCCCCCATTCCTCCAATTTTCAATGTTCAACATTGATTCTTTTTAGCGAAAGAGGTTGCCAGTAGTATCAGAATTTGCCAACATCCTGGTGACAAATCACTGGGGATGCTGGCAACACATGGAAGGATAAACCTTCCACTCCCACATCAATGCCCGCACTCTTAAAAATTTGGTAATTCATTACAAAGATCTAATCATGAATGTGATGCAGGACGCGTAGGACCTAAATTTATTAGTTTCCTAATGTATTTGTTATTTTCCTAGATTCTCTAGTTTTCCAAATTCTAGTAGGATTTTTTATCCTATTTTGTCTAGGTTTTAGTTTGCTATAAATACCCCCATGTAGTTCTTTAAAATGGAGATTTGGATATTGAGTAAACCTTCTCTTAAAACTATGTGATTTCTGTCCTTCTTGGTTCTCTGACTTCGGTCCTTTCTTTCGTCCCTTCGACCTATATTTTCTTCTCCTCGACCTCTGATATTCTTCTCTGTTCTATTGTTTAAGTGCTTAATCTAATACCTACGGGCTGTTCATTGATGTAGAACAGCCCGTAGGTATTAGATTAAGCACTTAAACAATAGAACAGAGAAGAATATAAGAGATCGAGGAGATGAAAATATAGATCGAAGAGATGAAAGAAAGGGCAGAAACAGTAGAACAAGAAGAATATTGGAGGTCGAGGAGACGAAAATATAGGTCGAAGGGACGAAAGAAAGGACCGAAATCAAAGAACCTAGAAGGAAGGACAGAAATCACATAGTTTTAAGAGAAGGTTTACTCAATATCCAAATCTCCATTTTAAAGAACTACATGGGGGTGTTTATAGCAAACTAAAACCTAGACAAAATAGGATAAAAATCCCTTTTTTAAACATAAATCATAACCCAAATAAATAGGAAACTTAAAACTGGAAATCTGGAAAAGTAGAAATCCTACTAGAATTTGGAAAACTAGAGAATCTAGGAAACTAACAAATACATTAGGAAACTAATAAATTTAGGTCCTAGGCGTCCTGCATCATAACGTTTCCTTTCTAAATTAATTTTGTTATTGAGTCTTTGGAGGGAGAAAAACTTCCCTGGCACGGGGATGCCAGGGTAGTAATCCACCTAAGTATCCCCATCCAATGTGCTCTGCACAGCTGTCACCCACTAAAAATTGGGGAAAAAAAATTTGTCGCCTCTTGCTCCTTCATCCCCGCTTACTTTGCAACTCAAACTTTTTTTTTTTTTTTTTTTTTTCTGAAATCAAACCCCCTCTTTCTTTTTCTTTTTCTCTCTCTCTCTCTCTCTCTCTCTCTCTCTCTCTCTCTCTCTCTCTCTCTATTTGCATCAGCCAAATCAGAGGTTGATAGAAAGAGAGGGAGAGATTGGCCTCTAAATCTGAAGTCAGCCACCTCAAATTTGGAGGCTGGCAAGGTCGTCTCCTTCACTGTTGTTGGCCTGAATAGAGAGAAAGAGAGAAAGGTGAGGATGAGAGAGCCGACGAGAAGAGGGAGACGACGCCAACAACGATGGAGCATGTAGGAGGGTTCGCAACGCAGAGAATGAATGATGGCGGTGTGGACTTTGTCACCGATGTCGGTGGATGTGGCGGGAAGTAGCGGTCTGGAAGAGAAGATTTGGATGTTTGACTGTCGATTTTTTTTTTGGGTGAGTGTTAAAGTGAAGTTGCAGAGTAGGCGGAGGATGGAGGTGCAACAGGCTTTGATTTTTTTTTTTCCGAAGTTTTAGTGGGTGACAGCTGTCAAAAGCTCATTGGGTGGGGATACTTAGGTGGATTACTTACCCTGGCATCCCCATGCCAGGGAAGTTTTTCTCCTTTGGAGGAGCCGATAATAACACTTTCTATAAACATTCTTCAAATCCCTTTAATTTGCACGTACTAACCATGACATAATGCTGGGAAAGGATTAAAAAGCCTCTTCTAGAAATGAAGGGAGGAGGGACTTTGGTAAACAGTGGAAATTAACTTTAGAGGGATGTTCCCGGAAGTTATTTTTTAAGAAACTAGGTTAGAACTGTCTTTAAATTGGGCCCAAGGATACCATGCATGTTATATCACTTAATATTTGGAAATAAGTTGGCATCTTGCATGTTGTTTGGAGTATGTTTCATTTGATTTTGCTCATATGTAGACTAATGTACCACATGTTTGAAACAGATATGCATGAACCCAAAGATGCGAGCTAATGCTTTTGCAGCTTTTGGAGCACTAAGCAACTACGGAATTGGGGCACAGCACGAAGCGTTTCTTGAGCAGGTCTCTTACTCATTCTGATCCTATGAAGAACTAACTTTGTTTCTTTCGTTTTTAAGAACTGTACCCTTTTTCTTTGATGACCTATGAATGGTCAACGTGAGCATAGACATTATTTAGATTATCATCTTTCATGGTTTAAATTTCTTTGGCTGTAGTTTACTCAATTATTGTTCTAACTTAGCCACTTGTTTAATTATTTATGGTTAATGGAGTAACTTTCCAACTTAACAGAGGTTTACCTGTAAAAGCTCATATAGTTGTAATTCCTATTCTCAGGTACATGCTGCCATCCCACGCTTGGTCCTGCATTTGCATGATGATGATGTTAGTGTGCGACAGGCTTGCCGGGTAATTGGTTAAAATCCCTTTTACATCTTCTGTGCACTAAGCTTTACAGAGACATTTTTTACTTATTTTTTCTATTGATTAATAGAGTACTCTCAAACGAATTGCCCCCTTGCTGGAAATGGAAGGATTGTTGCCCTTGTTCAACATGCATTGCTTCAATCATGATCATCGGTATCCCTTGACATATTTTGAGGCCGAGTTTATGAAATGATTTTGACAGTAAAACTTTATATGGATACCCGAAGTCACACCAACTGTTCTCTTTTCAGAACTGACTACGAGGACTTTGTCAGAGACCTCACAAAGCAATTTGCTCAGCATCTTCCCTCCAGAGTTGATACTTACATGGCATCGACAATACAGGTTCCCATGCTGGAAAGCCTTCATTTTTTATATATGAAAAATATATGTCTTGGTTGCCATGTTAAGTGAATGTAATAGCCTTAACCCTGCTAAGGGGTGGCTGCACCAAATGCCTATCCAAAAGGAAAGTTAAGGGTTCACTGTTTCTCCTACTCCGTACACCTACATCTCATCTTAGATCCTACACCTTCTAGCCTTCTACGAACACCTGCATCCATTTCTTTTAGAGCTTTTATAACTTGAAATTTTTTACCACGCTGCTCACTCTACCAAATGGTCTCATCCCTCTTGTGCTTGTTTGGGGTCTTAGGCTTCTGTCATCACACCAAGCTGTTTAATATCAATATTCATGTTAAACATGTTAAACATGTTAATTGACTGATTTAAATTGGCATATCATGAAGATTAATGCTTGCTATATGCACCAAGTTGGCTTGATAAGATGGTGTGGCAGCTTGCATGGCAAGCCACTGATGGCTTGTTACATGCTGGGGATGAGTAGTGTGATATGCATAGAGTGCCATGTAAGCTGTTACATCAGTTTCCAAACTAAAGTTTCTACGAGTTTTAGTGTTTTTCCTATCATAAATAATGGTTGGCCTTTATAGATACTTTATGAATGACCTGTGATTTTATGGGTATAAGCATAGCACTTCAAATGGTTATGTTACCTGTTTCCTTTTTTGCAATATGTGTACCAAAAGACTTGTCTTGCATTTTTTATGTTGCAGGCTTTCGATGCACCATCGCCAATAATTCAGGCAAATGCTATATACTTCTCCAGTTGTATGCTATCTCTGTCAGATGATCAGCACATTTTGATTCTCTATTATGCACAGGTCAGTTTCAGACAAGCGCTATCTTTTTATGACATAGCAAAGACTAACATACAAAATTGATATTCACAAAGATTCATGGCTTCATATAGGTATTTGGAACATTAGTAGGCAAAATGAGTAAGTCGGCAGATGCGGTCGTGAGAGCAACATGTTCTTCTGCTCTTGGTTTGTTATTAAAATTCTCAAAGTCATCCTCATGGAAAGCAGCTCGAGTTGATCGTGTGGAATCAGGTCGAAGAAGCCATGATTCTTCAGCCTAAAATGAAGCAGAAATCTATAAAGGAGAAATTCAAATGGTCATCTTCATCTGTGTGCTCGAAAACATATTTTGATGACTCGGATCCTGGATGACCACAAGTTCCAGAGTTTGTGAAGAAAAAGCAATGCATGAGGGAATGTGGAAGTCATGATGTTCATTTTCAAGGTGCAGAACGAAGCAGCTAGGGTGTTAGAGCTCTGCATTGACCTCTTTAGTATGTAGGGTTATCGAATATCGATGTCTATAATTGTAAGTGGCTTATGCCAATTTCTCAGCTGTTGTAAATCATGTCAATTGTAGCCTTGTCAGTTGTCAATCCACAATTTGTGCCTAGGGTCATCTGTGTATTTGTTTGTTGTAGATTTATGTCATATGCATAATTTAGACTTGTCTTGTAACATTATGCCGATTTACCCAGAAACAAGTGTGTGTATAAAATATTTGTAAATTCCAATGTTTAAACATACTATCAGTTATATGTGAACCATTTGTCACTTCATTTGCATATGAATTTTGTCACGTGATCTACGTCATCCAATTGATTTTGAGTTGAATGCTCTAAAATCACATGAAGTTGAAGATTTTCATCGAATTTTAAATGTTGCAATGGCAGCTCTCTCTTTCTTCTGTATATATAGAATGTGTGTAATTTTTGTTTCAAGGTAAGAATAATGTTGCACACACTGAAGCTGCTGCCTCCGCATTCACAATTTTTATAGTCCATGAAAGCCTGCAGCTTCCTCTGTTTACTTCTTTCAACTTCTATTCTATAAATATCTGTAGGAAATGCAGCCAAGTGAAAAGTCCTGCACGAAAGGGAAAAGAGAGGAGATGCAAAGAGAATGAAAGTGATGTGGAAGTGGGAAAACAGAGTCCACAGAATTCTGATCCATGAATTCTTCTTTCTTTGGATTACAAACAAATGCATATGTATGCTCTTACGTCACCAGAAAACTCACCATTGTCTGCTAGCAACAAGTTTGTTATAACTTATATCGCCCAAGTAAGAGAGCCTAATTCATAGAGCAACAATTTTAGTTTCCATGGCTTCTCGTGATGAAGAGCGCCAGCTTCACTTTGTATCGTTTCCTTCCATGGCCCAAGGTCACATGATCCCAATGATGGACTTTGCCAGGCTGTTGGCACAAAGAGGCATCACCATCACCATAGTCACCACCCCGCATAATGCCGCCCGTTTTCAAACGGTTGTTACTCGTGACATGCAATCTGGGCTCCAAAATCCGGTTGGTCCAACTGAGATTTCCATCTGAAGAAGCAGGGTTGCCGGACGGGTGCGAGAACCTTGACATGCTACCTGCAATAGGTTCGGCAGATAATTTTTTTTTTGCAACTGCCCTGCTACAAAAGCGGGCAGAGAAATTGTTTGAAGAGCTAACTCCCAAGCCAAATGCAATATTCTCTGACGTGTGTTTGCCATGGACAATCAGCATTGCTCAAAAGTTTCACATTCCAAGGATATCATTCAGTGGATTCTGTTGCTTTTTCCTCCTTTGCGTCCACAGTTTACAAACATCCAAGGTTCTTGAGAATGTAACGTCCAAATCGGAGTACTTTGTTGTGCCTGACTTCCCTGATCGATTCGAGGTTACCAAAGCTCAGTTGCCAGGACCCCTGACTCTAAACATGACAGATTTTTATGACCAACTTGAAGCAGCCGAGAAGGCAACATATGGGATAATCATGAATACTTTTGAAGAATTGGAGCCAGCATATGTTGAAGCATACAGGAAGGCGGCTAAAGTCTGGTGTATAGGCCCGGCTTCGCTATGCAACAAAGATGACTTGGATAAGGCGCATAGAGGTAACAAGGCCTCCATTGATGAACATCACTGCTTGAAGTGGCTTGATTCATGGGAACCAGGTTCTGTAGTTTATTCTTGCCTTGGAAGTTTATGCAATCTCATAACCGACCAGCTGATAGAGCTTGCATTGGGTTTAGAGGCATCAGAAAAACCATTCATTTGGGTTGTAAGGGGATGCAGTCAATCAAAGGAGTTGGAAAAATGGATTTCAGAAACTGGATTCAAGGAAAGAACGAAAGCAAGGAGCCTTTTGATTTGGGGTTGGGCGCCGCAAACACTCATATTATCACACCCTGCAGTTGGGGGGTTCTTAACACGTTGTGGTTGGAATTCAACGTTGGAAGGGATATGTGCAGGGCTGCCTTTAGTCACATGGCCACTGTTTGCAGACCAATTTCTCAATGAAAAACTAGTTGTACAAGTTCTTAAAATTGCTGTGAGTGTTGGGGTGGAATATCCAGTAAAGTGGGGAGAGGAAGAGAAGATTGGGGTAATGGTGAAAAAGGAAAATGTGAAGGAAGCCATAGAGAAAGTGATGGATGGAGAAGAAAGACAAGGGAGAACGGAGAGAGCCACAGAGTTTGGAGAGATGGCAAAGAAAGCAGTAGCAGAAGGTGGATCTTCTCACCTTAACATTACACAGCTAATCCAAGATATCATGCAACAAGGAAGTCATTGCAGAGAAAAAATTTCAGAAAGTGTAAGATAAAAGATAGATTTCCAACTCCCTTGTTCTTTTTTACCAGACTGTAACATACTGAATATCCATCCTACAAGCTTAAACCAATTTGTACAGAATTCCTCTTAGCATAACCTTATATCTGAAAAGTATCACAATAATCTAAGATAAAATTCCACACTTGTATGGATCCATTGGACCTCATTTCACCCTTAATCTTTTCTCTCCTCCCTGCACACACCAATGGTCACTCACAGAATGCTTACATCTCGCAATCTGCTACTTCGCAATGAAGAATTTCTTTAGCCATAGTCAAAGTTTGCTGCTGCCTAACTTCGCACTCTTTATCTTGTGGGCACAATCACCATGATATTTTCATCAGTTTCAACGTATCTTGCTAGGTTGGACTTAGTAGTGGGCCCCTGCAGGTGTCTCTTAGTACACGGAAGAGAAAGGTCAGAGGTAAAATTGTGGACAAAGGTCTTTTCTACTCTCAGTCATTAGAATCTTCTTTGGATAAACTAATAATGTATAGGTATGCGCTTACGTCACCAACAAAGAACAAATGACTGGTAGCATAAAAGCTTTGATGTGTCAGTACTTAAATAAGAGACTTAAGCCTGCTTAATTCGTAGAACATTATTGTTGTTCATCACTTCCTCTTAATTTCCATGGCTTCTCATCAAGACCACCAGCTTCACTTTGTGTTCTTTCCTCTAATGGCTTCAGGCCACATGATCCCATTGATAGACATTGCTAGATTGTTTGCACAACAAGGCATCATTGTCACCATATTCACCATACCCCAAAGTGCAGCGCGCTTTCAAGCAGTTCTTACTCGAGACAGAGAATCCGGGCTCCAAATCCGCGTAATCCAAGTGAAATTTCCAGCCAAAGAAGCAGGATTGCCCGAAGGCTGTGAACACTTCGACATGCTACCTTCACCAGACTTGGTCTTCAATTTCTTCGCTGCAACGGCCTTGATTCACAAGCCAGTAGAGAAATTGTTTGAAGAGCTAACTCCAAAGCCAAACTGCATAATCTCAAACATGTGTTTTACATGGACAACCAGCATTGCCAGCAAGTATCACATTCCAAGGATATCTTTCAGTGGAAGAGGCTGCTTCTGTAACTTGTGCGTTCACAATTTGCGCGTATCAAAAGTGCTTGAGGCTGTGACGTCTGATTCAGAGTACCTTGTTCTGCCCGACCTGCCTGATCGAATTGAGAAGACAAAAGCTCAGCTTCCAGAAGGGACAGTGACAGCAAGACTGAAAGATTTTCGTGACAAAATGGTAGCAGCTGAGACTGAGACATATGGGATGATTATGAATACTTTTGAGGAATTGGAGCCAGCATATGTTCAAGCATACAAAAAGGTAACAAAGGATAAACTCTGGTGCATTGGCCCTGCTTCCCTATGCAACAAAGATGACTTGGACAAGGCACAAATTTAAGAGGTAACAAGGGGTCCATTGATGAGCTTCATAGCTTCAAGTGGCTTGACTCATGGGCACCAGCTTCTGTAATTTATGTTTGCCTTGGAAGTATGTGTAACCTCAGCTTTGAACAGTTGATAGAGATTGGATTGGCATTAGAGGCGTCGAATAAACCGTTCATTTGAGTTGTAAGGGGTTGCAATGAAACACAGGAATTGGAGAAGTGGATTGCAGAAAGTGGATTTGAGGAAAGGAACAAAGCAAGGAGCCTCGTGATTCGGGGTTGGGCTCCACAGACGCTCATATTATCACACCCTGCAGTTGGTGGGTTCTTGACACATTGTGGCTGGAATTCCACACTGGAAGGGATTTTTGCTGGGGTGCCTTTGCTTAGGGATCATCATTTGGCCCGCGGGCTCTTAGGCCCATGGGTACCGGCCCGGCCCATCGAGAAAAAGCCCGGTCAGATCCGTTATGGGCCATGGGTTGGCCCGGCCCATTAGTTATTAGTGGGCTAGGCTTGGACTTAGGTGCTTAAAGCCCGGTCCGTAAGCCCGGCCCGTTTAAGCCCACAAAGGCCCAGCCTGCCCCATAGGCCCATATTTAATTATATATATATATATATATATATATATATATATATATATATATATATATATATAAAACTTATTATATTTCCTTCTCTCTTACTAAAAAATAAAAGGAAATGAAGACACACACAAGGGGTTTCAAACCCCTACCACTTTCATCCCACTTCCAGACCTTATCCACCATGCTACAGACTACTTTATGATAATATGCTACAAACACATCTCATCGATTAAAGACAGATTTTCTCTTTGTTATTATTTTTATTTTTATTCTTTGTTAATTAATACTTGCACAAATAATTATTCTTTTATTCTTTATTCACCACATTTATGTGTGAGTGGCTGCATTTTTGCACCACATTTAAACCTAATTGGGTGGTTAGATTGAACATATAAGCTTTTGCTTTGAATTACAAGTGGTCAGCTTAGAAGCACAGTTAGCTTCCCTCCATGATCAAGTTGTTCAAAGCTTTTTGTATGACTCTCTTGAAGAGACTTCATCAAACACCTTGCCACAATTGAATTTAAGTCATATCAATAATGTTGGAGCTACATCAGACTATGTCAACTTAGAGGGCACTTATTCCATATCCTCTTTTGGAGGTTTACAGTGAAGAGAATGTCACAAGGAGTTCATATAAATTTTTGTTGTATTTTTCTAAATTTTAATTTATTTATTGTGAATTTTAGATAATTTTATGGGATTCTAGTATGAAATATTGGCTAAGTATGAAAAATGGTTTTTTTTGGAATAAGAAAACTTAAGATAATTTTTGGCGGCTTTTATTCCTTACACATCAAATAAGAAAACTTGATTTTATGAGAATTTAGTATGAAGTATATATTGACATAATGATCCATCATTTTTAACCTAAATCGTATTTTGCACTAAATCCGATTTTTCATATTTTGATTTAGTGGGAATTTGATTTTCTAGTATTTTTATTTGAATCCAAATGAGGGTACTTCCTTATTTACATTGTAAACTTAAGCAAATGAAGTAATATAAAAATAAATTAAAGTAAAAGGCCAAAGACATTTACTTAAATGTTGAAAATGGAAATAAGGTAAGCTCCTAAGGAAAATCAAAATCAAAATTGAAAAACACATTAGGCCCATTTCGGCCCTGCTCAATAGGCCAAACCAGGGCCCGGCCCGCTGGGGTTTCTCTGGCCTAGCTCGATCATGGGGCGGGCTTGGGCTTTTAGTTTTTTGAAATGGCCTGGCCCGGTCCAGCCCATTATTTTCTCTTTCCTCTTTAAAGCTCGTATGGCCTGGCCCAAGGCTCGTTAAATATGGGCCGAACTAGCCCGGCCCGGCCCATTGCAGATCCCTCACATGGCCACTGTTTGGGGACCAATTTCTGAATGAGAAACTTGTTGAGCAGATTCTAAAGATTGCGGTGAGAGTTGGGGTTGAATTTCCAGTGAAGTGGGGAGAGGAGGAGAAGATTAGGGTGGTGGTAAGAAAGGAAAAGGTGAAGGAGGCCATAGAGAAATTGATGGATGGAGAAGAAAGCCAAGGGAGAAGAGAGAGAGCCAGAGAGTTAGCAGAGATGGCAAAGAGAGCAGTAGCAGAAGGTGGATCTTCTCACCTCAACATAAAACAGCTAATCCAATAGATCAAAGAACTAACTGCATAAAAACAAACTAAGAATAGTTTTTTTTTTTTTTTTGAAGAAAAACGAGGAAGAGTTTGAATGTTCTTTTCTCAAGCATACCGCATACTGCATGCATACATTTGTAATGATTGTAATGCAGTTGTTTATTTTATTATTGTTGTTCTCATTACTGTCCTTAGGTTGATTTGGAATGTTATTACGTTGATTTAGATGTTTAAGATAAATCACCCAGCCAAAAGAGACTTACACCCTTAGTCACAGTTGGCTGCTGCAAAACTTCTCACACCATATCTTGTGGGGCCAATCACCAGGATATTTTCGTATTCAGCGTATGGATGCAAGTTTGGGGTCAATAGTGGGCCCCTGTGAGTTTGTCTTAGTACATGAAAGAGAAAGGTCATAGGTAACATAGTCCACAAACCTCTTTTCTACTCTTGGGTCATTAGAATCTTCTTTGGATAAACTAATAATGTATAGGTATGCGCTTACGTCACCAACAAAGAACAATTGCCTGGTACCATCAAAGCTTTGCTATATCAGTACTTAAATAAGAGACTTAAGCCTGCTTAATTCGTAGAACATTATTGTTGTTCATCTCTTTCCCCTTAATTTCCATGGCTTCTCATCAAGACCACCAGCTTCACTTTGTGTTCTTTCCTCAAATGGCTTCAGGCCACATGATCCCATTGATAGACATTGCTAGATTGTTTGCACAACAAGGCATCATTGTCACCATATTCACCACACCCCACAATGCAACCCGATTTCAAGCAGTTCTTACTCGAGACATAGAATCCGGGCTCCAAATCCGCGTAATCCAAGTGAAGTTTCCAGCTGAAGAAGTAGGATTGCCCGAAGGCTGCGAAAACTTCGACATGCTACCTTCACCAGACTTGGTCTTCAATTTCTGCGCTGCAACGGCCTTGCTTCACAAGCCAGTAGAGAAATTGTTTGAAGAGCTAACTCCAAAGCCAAACTGCATAATCTCAGACATATGTTTTGCATGGACAATCAGCATTGCCAGCAAGTATCACATTCCAAGGATATCTTTCAGTGGAAGAGGCTGCTTCTGTGACTTGTGCGTTCACAATTTGCGCGTATCCAACGTGCTTGAGGCTGTAACGTCTTATTCGGAGTACCTTGTTCTGCCCGACCTGCCTGATCGAATTGAGATGACAAAAGCACAGCTTCCAGAAGGGACAATGACAGCAAGACTGAAAGATTTTCGTGACAAAATGGTAGCAGCTGAGACTGAGACATATGGGATGATTATGAATACTTTTGAGGAATTGGAGCCAGCATATGTTCAAGCATACAAAAAGGTAACAAAGGATAAACTCTGGTGCATTGGCCCTGCTTCCCTATGCAACAAAGATGACTTGGACAAGGCACAAAGAGGTAACAAGGTGTCCATTGATGAGCTTCATAGCTTCAAGTGGCTTGACTCATGGGCACCAGCTTCTGTAATTTATGTTTGCCTTGGAAGTATGTGTAACCTCAGCTCTGAACAGTTGATAGAGATTGGATTGGCATTAGAGGCGTCGAATAAACCGTTCATTTGGGTTGTAAGGGGTTGCAATGAAACACAGGAATTGGAGAAGTGGATTGCAGAAAGTGGATTTGAGGAAAGGAACAAAGCAAGGAGCCTCGTGATTCGGGGTTGGGCTCCGCAGACGCTCATATTATCACACCCTGCAGTTGGTGGGTTCTTGACACATTGTGGCTGGAATTCCACATTGGAAGGGATTTGTGCTGGGGTGCCTTTGCTCACATGGCCACTGTTTGGGGACCAATTTCTGAATGAGAAACTTGTTGAACAGATTCTAAAGATTGCAGTGAGAGTTGGGGTGGAATTTCCAGTGAAGTGGGGAGAGGAGGAGAAGATTAGAGTGGTGGTAAGAAAGGAAAAGGTGAATGAGGCCATAGAGAAATTGATGGATGGAGAAGAAAGCCAAGGGAGAAGAGAGAGAGCCAGAGAGTTAGCAGAGATGGCAAAGAGAGCAGTAGCAGAAGGTGGATCTTCTCACCTCAACATTAAACAGCTAATCCAAGAGATCAAAGAACTAACTACATAAAAACAAACTAAGAAGAGTTTTTTTTTTTGAAGAAAAAACTTAGAAGAGTTTGAATGTTCTTTTCTCAATCATACTGCTTACTGCATGCATACAATTTGTAATGATTGTAATGCAGTTGTTTATTTTACTATTGTTGTTCTCATTACTGTCCTTATGTTGATTTGGAATGTTATTACGTTGATTTAGATGTTTAAGATAAAAACTCCACACTTGGATTGGATGGATCCATTGGACCTCAAATCACCCAGCCAAAAGAGACTTAGAGTCTACGGAGCCGTATCGTGACCATATCGATGGAGTATCGGTATCGTAAAGTCAACATCCCAAAAAAGTCTACAATACGTCATGTGGCATATCAGATACGTATTGATGACGTATCGTATCGGAGCTGTACACGCATACCCCCCATTTTTGGCGTATCTGTGCAACAGACACCCTTAGTCTTTTCTGTCCTCCCTGCACAAACCAATGCAATGGTTACTCACAGAATGCTTACATCTCACAATCTGCTACTTCACATTGAAGAATTTCTTTAGCCATAGTCAAAGTTGGCTGCTGCAAAACTTCTCACACCATATCTTGTGGGGCAATCACCATGATATTTTCGTATTTGTTAGACTTTAGGAGGTGGGTGAAAGGTTGCTCTTATACTATTGTTGGTTTATGTGTGAAGGGATTTAGGACAATAGGACAATTGTTGAAACAAGGTGATTTTATTAGATTGGAGGAGAACAGTATATGGATGTAGGCTAATTGGCCTTCTTCATAGCTTATTAGCTTATTGGCCATCACACTTGCTTTAGATTAGCTTGGGCTATTTGGCTCTCAACATAGCTGTAATTTGGGTAGCTAATTTGCTCCCATATAGTTTGGGAGTTGTAGTGGTTAACTCCAAACCTCAATTAGGTTATTACATGCATGCCTATTTATAGCTTTGATTGCCGGCATTGCCCAAGTCCAATTGACTTGGTCAGTCTCTCCTAGCCATATATGTGTCTTGTACTAGAATATTCTTCAAACTTCAATTGCCTTTCACATCACCATATCAAGCCACAAGTCTTGTTCTCTTTTTCTAGAATATTCTACCATATTTATTTTGCTTTGCCACCATGTTGTGAGCTCTTGACTTTTCTAGAACTTTGTAGAACAAATGAGCATTTGTTTTTCAACACTCCTCCTTAATGCGCATTTGTGTTTCTCCGAGCATGCTCCTCCTGAAGCTAGTATTGATGAAACTTTTGTTATTGCTGCTACTACGTGCTCTTGTGGCACTTTGTTTGTGCGTAGTTAGCTTGATGGTTCTTCGCCGGCAATTTTTATTTTTTCACTACGCCAAATTTTTTTTTCTTTTTCTGGGTGCCTTAACTTTTTGCACACCCCACTTGGAGGAAAGTTTTTCCTCTCATGCCATCTCTTTTTATTTTCACTATCTCCTCTAGAACTTTCTCTAGATCTCCTTCCCCTTCTAGATTTCTTGAAACCTTGAATTGAGTATTGATAGCATGTACCTTGCTTCCTTAGAATCGGCCCATGTGCCCATAGTTGATCGAACATGGTTCTAATAGAGACTCGAGTCGGCCCTTACTCCCAAAGCAATCGAATCAGCTCTGACGCCCAATGTGATCAAACCAGATCTGACTCTTAATGCGATCAAACTAGCTCTAATACCATTGTTAGACTTTAGGAGGTGGGTGAAAGGTTGCTCTGATACCATTGTTGATTTATGTGTGAAGGGGTTTAGGACAATAGGACAATTGTTGAAACAAAGTGATTTCTAACCAATTTGTACAGAATTCCACTATTTACTTCTTTTACCTTCTATGGTAATAGTAGGGGCTATTTCATATTGTCTTTCATGTTCCATATTTAGATGTGTGGGAGATATTAATGTTGTTGGGGTTGCGTGATTCGGTACAAGTCATGAATGATGGTTAGTATAATCTTACATCGGAGGAGTATCACAATAATCTACTGCTTAAAAGTAAGTAGTCCCTTGCTAATTGAGCCGAGATGTTTAAGATAAAAAATCCACACCTGGTCCATTGGTCCTCGTCTCACCCTGCCCAAAGATACTTTCACTCTTTAGTCTTTTGTTTCCTCTGTGCAGACACCAATGGTTACTCACAGAATGCTTACATCTCACAATCTGTTACTTCACAAGGAAGACGTTCTTTAGCCCTAGTCAAAGTTCGCTGCTGCGAAACTTCTCACACCTTATCTTGTGGGCCCAATCACCATGACATTTTCATCAATTCAATATCAATGCTAGTTTGGAGGACTTAGTCAGGTCTGTCTTAGCACATGAAAGAGAAAGGTCAGAGGTAACATTGTCCACAAAGCTCTTTTATGTAATGTACACTTGTATTTTGAATAATATAGAATAATGGAGAATGAGCAAACCGACTTAGTAAAGTCATTGAATCCAAAATATCATGATATCAAAGTATGCTTTAGTATAAAATAATCCAAGTGCTATAATATAATAAAGTGAAATTCACTATTATACCAAATATAGGTGCCCAAATATTAATAAAATAAAATAAAATCCAATATGAAATGGACTTTAGAAACACACTCAAAGCTCATTTACAACATAACGAACTTAAATGCACATTCCTCTCAAGAACTTAATGCTTTATGCTCCACCGTAGCCTTTGGTAGTTTTCTTTGCTTTCAATTGGTTCCATTTTAAGTTTTTAATTTTTTTTATAAATCTTTATTGTAAATTTGTTACTTTAATCCTTAATTTTAGGATTACTTATGGTTTATTTTTATACCTTATAATGAATTGAGATGTGGACAATGAATGTGTTTCTTCCTTAGTTGTGCTTAAAATGATATTTCTCTTGATATATTTTCTTTGGTATATAAGTGGTATGAAGCAGAAACAGGGAAGGAAATCTCATATGAAATGGGTATTTTATGTTGGAGGTTATGTTTATTTTATGATTTTTTATGTTAGATTTCATACTGAATCAATTTGAAAGGTTCCCCTGAAGACTATATAATAAATTTTTATGGTTATAAGCTATAACACATTAAATTTATTTTTTCGTATCAGTTCTTTCAACTTTATTTTGCTAATTCAGTGTGAGTAGTTGTCAAAGATGGCATCAAAGCTTAGAAAATCTATGCTTGACGGGGTTGGTATTACGATTTGATCAGTGATAGGACTTTTGGTTAAATCCCAAGCAGAGAAAGCATTCTTTGCCATAGTTCCAGGACAGGTCCTCTTGGCTTCCCTTGATGCTATCAATAAGTTGATTAGGGTTCCATAACCTTTAGGTGTTTATAGGTTATTTCTGCTTTTATAGCTTCATTCTCCATTAGATTAATATAGCCTATAAATGGCAATACACGTATCAGTTTTGGCCATAGGTGTCTATAGATTGTCTATTCTTTTGTACAACAAACTTGCACATGGCTTGCACATGGTTTGATTCTGTTATGGGTAATTGGTTTGATTCTATTGAAGTCTGGGTCTTTTGGTTTCATTATGTTATAGGTATTTAATAATTTGTGGCAAAGACAGATTATACTTTTGTTCACCACATTCGTAGAATGCTTGGCGTATTTAAATTGTGGTTTGTGCAGT
The DNA here is from genome assembly GCA_024362665.1 of Prunus padus. NCBI lineage: Eukaryota > Viridiplantae > Streptophyta > Magnoliopsida > Rosales > Rosaceae > Prunus > Prunus padus. The sequence continues at coordinate 13,941,908 of JANFAM010000007.1, read as the reverse complement.
ATATTTTTTGGCCTTAATTTTGTAATAATAGCCATTGTCTTCACTAAAATTTTCCCATTTGTCTACATTAACACCTACCATTTTCCAAATTTGTAGTAACAGAATCAACACCCATTGATTTGATGCTATTAAAGCTCGGGTGTTTTGGCTTAATTCTCTCAAACCTATTTAATAAATTGTCACAATTGTTCTAAGTTTGTTATCAATTGATTAAATAAACTGAGGTTATACTTTTGTCCATCAGATTAATAGAATGGTTGATGTACCTAAACTGTTGTTTGTCTTGTTGGATTTTTTAACTTAATTTTGTGATGATAGTTGGTCTTCACTCAAACTTTTCCATTTATCTACACTAACACCTGCCATTTTCCAAATTTGTACCAACATAGTTAAAGCCCATGCAAAGGACAAGAAAGAATAGAAGCCACCTCTATAACAGAGCCATCAAGAGAAAGATCCCCTTCCAACAGACATCAAGGCATAAAATCCCCTTCCACTACCCAGTAACATATATATAATAAAGACCTGTCCAAACTCTTTTGAACAATGAACATCTCAAAACTACTGATATTTTGATGTTTTGATTGCTGCTTGGTTTATTAAAATATGATCAATATTTTAACATGACAAGCAACATATAAAACATGTTATTAGTCTATTTTTTGTGGAGAATTTATCAAAAATAGCCAAAACTTGACCCCTAATTTCAAAATGTCGGGTTTTTGTAAAAAATTTCAAAAATAGCGAGAAAACTCACCTAAATAGACACAAATACCCTCAAATTTAAAAACCCACATAAACCTAAAAAAGAAAACCCTATTAGATTGGGAATCTTTGTACGTAGAGTTTGTTCGTAGACGTTATTGCGCCATAGCCAAGCGGTGAGTGCAGTTCTTCCTTGATTCTTAGTTCAATTTCTTCTTCGTTTCTTCATTTATTCTTCATACTATATTTATAAAATTTCAGTGCAGTTTCTTTGACTTAATGTCCATAGTTACGCGATTCCGGTGATGGACTCTTGAGCCCTATCCAAAGTGCTATGATTTGATATCGTGAATTCACTTTGAGCCTACATCAAAGGTTAGTGCAGATAGGCTTGGATAATAGGTTAGTGTAGATAGGCTTGGAAAATTATCCAGTGCAGGTAATATGATGATCTTGACAAATTACGTGTTGATGCTTTTGGTAAAATTTTTGTGGGTAAAGTGTATGTTTCTCTTCTTGCAGAGTGGAAAGTCTGCGACTATCTACGCTTGTCACAACAGGGTTTAAGGTTTTGGAGGTAAAAAAATTAAATATGCTTTCTTGAAGATAGTGCGTTCTCCATTATTAAACTATTAATGATTTTCATATCCTAACATGTATTGTTAATTGGACCAAGATTTTGTTGTGATAATTTATCATAATCATGCTGATTAAGAGAGAGAGAGAGAGAGAGAGAGAGAGAGAGAGAGTTAGTTGTGGTGTGGTGTCCTTAGTACTAATAAAAGATAAGCAATAGCATATTGTCAAGTCGGCCTAAAGTACTCTTCATCTAATCTGCTGACCACCTTGTCATAAACTTAAGGTTTCATTGGTTCTTACCGCTTTCTAGATGCCACTTTCATGTTGGATCATGGAATGCCAATTTGTGGTTATTGAGACCCAAAATTCAATAACCAAAATATTTCATCCTGCCATCACAAGACATTTTCTTCCTTTTCTCATTTTTGGTTCAATACATGCGGTTGAACTCAACGATATTTTCATAATGCTATTGATAACTCATCCTTCCACTTTCTCTAGTGACTTGTGTAATTTAAGACTATCTATTTTGTATTTTGATAGTTTTGACACTTGATTTGATTTCCTGATATGTTGTCTTACCAAAAGTGCACGAGTGTCGGAATAGAGCTCTTGTGAAAACAGAGGTTTGGAGAGGCTTTGAAATCTCACCATCTTGGAAGGTTTGCCTATTTATCTTTGAATTTTATCCAAGTTTTTATAAGGTTTGCACATTTATCATTGTCAATTTTGGTATGTAGGGTTATTTTTAATTAATATTTTTGGCTTACCTTTTTCGAGGCAAATGTCTAGTTTGACAATTTTGATTAACTATGGTGGGAGGTGGGCTAACTCGATGTATAAAAATTGCAAAAGTAAAAGGACTACTTGTTTCAGACAAAATTACATTTGAGGAACTCCAGAATAAAGTGTATGACATTGCCAATGTGGACCGAAATGAGTATGAGGTAACTATGAAAGTGATATATGATGCAATGAAAAGTGCATGGCCCACAGAGATAGTCGATGATGATGATGTAAGAGCTTTTATTTTTGAAAGCCTTTCAAGGTCTTACAAGATTCCATTGTGCATTACGGTGAAACGTAAAGTATTTTCTTACGGAAGTGGAAGCAATCAACAAACTCCATTGGTTGAGTTCGAACCAATGCCAATGAACCTCAACTTGGGTACTCAAGGTGATTTAGAAGATTACGAGCAAGATAAGGATTCGGAAGATGACTTGGGATCAGAAGAATTTGAGGACTCGTAATATGAAGTGGAAAATAATACAACACATGTAGATGAGTTGCGTTATGAGAACATGCAATTTGAGGATATGCCACATGTAGAGGTTGATAGTATTTTTCAAGATAATGTTGCCTTGATGAAAACATGAGACGTGATAAAGTGCCGACTATCAACGTGCAATGTGATGAGCCTAACTCCTAACAATCCAACCGCTCCAAACAAGGATAAAAACATTCTATATGGAGCAGACATGACAGTACATAATTCAAGTGGAGATATAATTGTAGGTCAGTTGTATGGAGACTAAGGAGGATTTAAAAACAAAATTGGTATTGATGCTATGAAGAAAAATTTTGAGTTCAAAGTGAAGAGATCTAATAAAGAGAGATTTGAAGTTGGTTGTGTGGATGACGGATGCATGTGGAAGTGCGTGCATCAAAGGTACGAAAATCCTCATATTTCATGGTTAGAAAATATGTTACTAAACACACTTGCTCATTGGATGTTATTCATCGCCATCATCGACGCAAGTAGTTATCTTATTGGTCGGCATAAAGTCTAAGTACGAGGGTGTATCACGAGTACATAGACCCCATGACATCATGGAGGATATGCGGAAGGACATGGGTGTGAGTATAAGTTATGTGAAGGCTTGGAGAGCTAGGGAACATGCATTGGAAGGTTGGTTAGGGGATCAGCAGAGGAATCTTACATGAGACTCCCATCATATTGTGCTATGCTAGAAGCCAAAAATCCTGGTACGATAACGCATATTGAAACTGATAATAATCATTTTATGTATTTTTATGTCACTTGGACCTTGCATCGATAGGATTTCACGGTGTTATCAGCCGATAATAGCACTTGATGGAACATTTTTAAAAGGTAAATATCTTGGAACGTTGTTTGTTGCCACATGCAAGGATGGAAATAATCAAATATACCCTCTAGCATTCGGAGTTGGAGATTCGAGAGAATGATGCATCATGGAATTGGTTTTTGACAAAATTACGGGAGCTATTGGGCATATCGATGACTTAGTTTTCATTTGATAGACATGAAAGCATTCGGAAGGCAATCTCCACTATATTTCCTGATGCTCATCATGGGGCATGCATATTCCATATAAGTCAAAATCTTAAGAACCACTTTAAGCATGAAAGAGCGCATTCGCTTTATTTTAGAGTTTGCTAAGGCATATCGTATTCCCAATTTGATCGTCATATGGTGCAAATATTTAATGTTGACCCTCATGTGGTAATTATCTTCATGCAAATGGGATATGAAAAGTGGGCTCGTGCGATTTAATGGGAAGCGGTACAACCTAATGACAACAAATATTGCTGAATGTCTCAATTCAATCACCCGAGAGATGCTCGTAAGTTGCCTATCACCAATTTTATGGAGTATTTAAGAATGAACATACTTCAAAATTGGTTTCATAAGCGAATCAGGCGAGGCAGCCAAAATGGATTCACATTTGACTGGAATGGGCTGACAAGTTAGTGCGAGAAAATAACCAAAAAGGATTATCATTGCGGGTATTTTGAATTCATTATCTTTTTTTTCGTTGTTGCATGTATTTAATTTTAAAGAAATAGAACATACTAGGAACTTGTCCTTGGTATCGTTGGCTGCAAACAAGGCTACCAAATGAGAAAGAAAAGTTAGTAATATTAATGGGCATATCATTCAATTAAAAAAAATTATTGAATTTGTTTGTTCTTTTGTTTAAAGGTTCTTTTGTTTAAAGAACAGATTCGTTGAAAATATTTCCAATAAAATGGTTGGGGAGTATTTATAATGTATTTCATTTTTCTTGAATATACGGGTTTCTCCTATTGATGCATACTCATTTCATGTATACGATGGAAGTTGTGTTGAAGTTGTAAATTTAGAGGAAGTGTTGCACATGTCGAGAATTTGATCTTGACCAACTACCATGTGCACATGCTTGTCTTGCATGTAGGCATCGACAAATTCGTGCTACCCAATGTGTTCAAAATATTATACTACAAACTCATTGGTAATTGCGTATACGAGAACCTATATGGATTGGGGATCAAACAGATTGGTGGTGCCACGATGATGTACGAGATAGAATTGTGCTACCACCAATTACACGAAGAAGGCATGGCGGGCGTAAGGAAAGAGAATCCCATCACGAGGAGAAGAACCATCAACTCGTAAGTGTTCAAGATGTGGTTCAACTGGCCATTATCGACAAACTTGCAAGAATCCGATTGCACTTCATCCTACCTCATAGACGGAGTGGTGTAATATTTTTCTCTTTAACTTTATGAATTGTAATGAATGAATATTTAATTATATTTTTTTAAATGTAGATCGTTTTATTGAATTTTTGTCTACATACTACCTCTAAATTTGTGACAATTTTTGAAGAATTAAAGTTATGTGAAATAATTTTTTTTTGGGTGAGAGGATGAAATTATACTTGTGCATTGATTCAATCATTTTCTGAATTTTCGGTTCTAAATACTTTTTTTTTTGCCAAATAAATACATACATTTTATTTGGAGACAAATGGGAGAGAAGAAGAAGAAGAGGTATGCAGACTGGAGAAGAAGAAGAGAGAGAGAGAGAGAGAGAGAGAGATGGAGAGAAGAAGAAAGAAAAAAAGAAAAGGAAAAGAGAGGGAGTGATGCTGGAGACAAACGGAGGAAGAGGAAAAAAGAAATGAAAAAGAAATAGAGAGGTGATTAGAAAAGTGTTTAGAGGAAATATTCTAAAGTTTTATTTAATAAGGTTTCTTTTAGGTTTATGTAGGTTTTAAATTTGAGGGTATTTGTGTACATTTAGGTGAATTTTCTGCTATTTTTGAAATATTTTACAAAACTGGCATTGGCATTTTGAAATTGGGGTCAAATTTTGGCTATTTTCGATAAATTCTCTTTTTTGTGATTTAGACTTGCTAAACAAAGCGTGATGCCACTATTTAGATCTCCAAGTCTATATAAATAGTATCATCTTTCCTACATATTTTAACGACTTTGTATACATTTCACATGGTTTTAAAACCCGCAGCATCACACGGGACCATTGCTAGTATCTTCTCTGTTCCATATTTAGCAGTGGGAGATGCTTCACGTAACTCCAGAAGTGCTATAGAAAACAAAGAGAGACATGGGAAGACAATGAGAGTTTTGTAACATTATATTGTCCATACCACAGAATTTTGTTCTACTCTCTCAACCACTAAAGTATTATTGGATAAATCAGTGCACATATATAGGTATGCTCTTACGTCACCAGCAAAGCAGTTTGCTATATATAAATCACTACTCATTAAGCAAGTGACTTAAGCCTCTGCCTAATTCATAGAACATTTATAGTTGTTTATCAATTCCATTTAGTTTCCATGGCTTCTCATCAACAAACCCAGCTTCACTTTCTCTTGTTGCCCTTTCCGGCCTCAGGCCACTTGATCCCAATGACAGACATTGGCAGACTCTTGGCACAACAAGGGATCCTTGTCACCCTAGTCACCACCCCACATAATGCAGCACGTGTTGAAGGAGTCGTTACTCGAGCCATAGAATCCGGGCTCCAAATCCGGTTAATCCAACTGAAATTTCCAAGTGAAGAAGCAGGATTGCCTGATGGTTGCGAGAACCTTGACATGCTACCTTCACAAGACCTGCTCTTGAACTTTTTTGCAGCAACTGCCCTGCTTCAACAGCCGGTAGAGAAACTGTTTGAAAAGCTTATCCCGAAGCCAAACTGCATAATCTCAGACATGTGTCTTCCATGGACAGCCAGCATTGCCAGCAAGTTTCACATTCCAAGGATATCGTTCAGTGGAACATGCTGCTTCTGTCTCTTGTTCATTCACAATTTGCGCGTATCCAAAGTTCTTGAGAATGTAACATCCGAATCAGAGTACCTTGTTGTACCTGACTTGCCTGATCAAATTGAGATAACGAAAGCTCAGCTTTCTGGGGCTCTGACAACAAGAGTGAAAGGTTTTACTGAGAAAATGGCAGCAGCTGAGATGGAGTCATATGGGATGATCATGAATACTTTTGAGGAATTGGAGCCAGAATATGTTAAAGAATACAGGAATGCAAGAAAGAATCAAGTCTGGTGCATTGGCCCTGCTTCACTATGCAACAAAGATGACTTGGACAAGGCACAAAGGGGTAACAAGGCCTCAATTGATGAACATCGCTGCTTGAAGTGGCTTGACTCATGGGCACCAGGTTCTGTAGTTTATGCTTGCCTTGGAAGTATGTGTAACCTCATCTCTGAACAACTGATAGAGCTTGGGTCGGGGTTAGAGGAATCAAATAAACCGTTCATTTGGGTTGTAAGGGGATGCAAGCAATCAGAGGAACTGGAGAAATGGATTTCAGAAAATGGATTCGAGGAAAGAACGAAAGCAAGGAGCCTTCTGATTCGGGGTTGGGCTCCACAAACACTTATATTATCACACCCTGCAATTGGCGGGTTCTTAACACACTGTGGTTGGAACTCCACACTGGAAGGGATATGTGCCGGGCTGCCTTTGATCACATGGCCACTGTTTGCAGACCAATTCCTCAATGAGAAACTAGTTGAACAGATTCTAAAGATTGCAGTGAGAGTTGGGGTGGAATATCCAGTGAAGTGGGGAGAGGAGGAGAAGATTGGGGTGTTGGTGAAAAAGGAAAATGTGAAGGAGGCCATAGAAAAATTGATGGATGGAGAAGAAAGCCAAGGCAGAAGAGAAAGGGCTAAAAACTTTGGAGAGATGGCAAGGAGAGCAGTAGAAGAAGGGGGATCTTCTCACCTCAACATTGCACTGCTAATCAAAGATATCATGCAACAAGGAAGTAACTGCAGTCAGACAAACTAAGAAGAGGTCATGTGACATACTTATCATATGGCATGTTGCTTCCCTAAAATGAAGCATCTCTACAAATTTGAAGCTCTATTTGAGGCCAAGTCCATTTCTGTATGTTAGTTTGTTGCAGAGAACCTACAAATGAACAAAATATGTTATAACTCTGTCTTAATTTACATTAAGAAATGATGATAATTTAAAAATTAAAGTTGTTAATGGAATTACACATCCCCAAACCCACTTAATGTTATTTTCTTGGTGTGCCTCAGTTGGTACTTCCTCAGTTGCTAACTCCTCTAATCTTGAACTAAATAATTTTATACCTCTAATCAAGGGATTTGGGTCAATGATTTGCATAGTTAGTCAAATTTTTACAGTATCTAGATTAAAGCATCTAATTATTGTGATAGCATCTTTCAGACTCCTAAAACATCCAAAATGAAAAATATTAGCAAATTCAGAAGAGACAATTGGGCCACACATGCCTTGAAAAACACATCTTATCATAAAACAAAACAATATGCATGCTCTGACCTCACTATATTCCAATCCATCTAATTAAAAAAGACTACACACACACACTAAACTCCATCTTCATCCAGATTTGGATAACTTTGATTTATTATCAATCTCTTCTCTCCAACAATTCCAATTGCAATGGCTTCAGAATCCCATGATGATCAGCTGCACTTTGTTTTGATACCACTGATGTCTCCAGGCCACCTTATACCAATGGCAGACAATGCCAAGCTATTGGCACAGCGTGGTGTGATTGTTACAATTGTAACCACACCCCTAAATGCCATCAGAATCAAACCGATCATCGATCGTTCCATCGATTCTGGTCTCCCTATCCAACTTGTCCAGTTCAGTTTGCCACTCCTAGAGTTTGGCTTGCCAGAGGGATGTGAAAACATGGACTCAGTTCCCTCAAGAAAATTGTTTTGGAATTTCTTTGCTGCAGTTGACAAGCTCCAAGAACCAGTTGAGAAATTGCTTGAAACTATGAAACCCAATCCCAGCTGCATAATAGCTGATAAACATCTGGCATGGACGGCTGACATTGCTCGAAAGTTTCGGATGCCAAGGCTTTTGTTTGATGGGACAAGTTGCTTCACTCTCTTGTGTTCTCATAACATACAAGAACACAAGGTCCTAGAGAGTGTCTCAGGATCAGAGCCTTTTTTGGTGCCTGGTTTGCCTGATGAGATTGAACTTACTAAATCCCAACTTCCGGGGAATATGAATCCAGGTTCAGAAGATTTCAGAAGTCTTCACGACAAAGTAGAAGAATCTGAAGAAGGGGCATATGGGATTGTTGTCAATAGCTTTGAGGAGCTGGAATTCGAATACGTCAAAGAGTACAAAAAGTTCAATCAGGGTAGAGTTTGGAGCATTGGCCCAGTTTCACTATCCAACAAGACAGATTTGGACAAGGCTCAGAGAGGCAACACGGCCTCAATTGATGAAAACAAGTGCTTGAACTGGCTTGGTTCATGGCCTCAGAGCTCAGTGGTTTATGTATGTCTTGGAAGCCTTAGCCAAGTTACAACCCTTCAATTGGTAGAGCTTGGTTTGGGGTTAGAAGCATCGAACCGGCCTTTCGTGTGGGTGATCAGCAGAAACAAAATAGATGAATGGGAAAAATGGCTATTGGAAGATGGATTTGAGGAGAGGATAAAAGGGAGAGGTTTGTTGATCCATGGTTGGGCTCCACAGATGCTTATATTGTCACACCCTGCAGTTGGAGGATTTCTAACACATTGTGGTTGGAACTCAACATTGGAAGGCATTTGTGCTGGAATTCCAATGATCACATGGCCCTTGTTTGCTGAGCAGTTCTACAATGAGAAGTTTATAGTGCAAGTCTTGAAGATTGGTGAGAGTGTGGGGGCTAAAGTTGCAATTCCCTTGGGGGAACATGAGATATCTGAGGTGTTGGTGAAGAGGGTTGAGTTTAAGGAGGCTATAGACAAAGTTATGATCAAGGAAGGGAAAGAAGGAGAAGATAGAAGGGAGAGAGCAAGAGAGCTTGCAGTTTTGGCCAAGAAGGCTACAGAAGAAGGAGGATCTTCTTACCTCAACATGACATTGTTGATTGAAGATATAAGATCATGCAAAGCAAACAACTAGCAATATCCATTTAGGGTAAGAGCACATGAATCATTTTTCAATTTGTAGTTAAATGTTTTACCATTAAATGCTTTTAATTAGCTGTTTGGAACTTTGGTGCATGATTAGAATTGCCAAAATTCAATCAAATACTTATGTGCTTATCCAAATTTGAAACTTTCTATTTCATTGTCAATCTTTCCAATTAATCTGACTGCCCATTTCATTCTGCATACCGTCTGTGAATTTGTGTGCCCAAGAGGTGACCTTATCCTTATGACAGACATGTCCAGAGATGGGCACCGCATGGGGTGCTTGTCCCAATTTCCAGTCGTGTGAGTATAATATGGACTACAACCCAGCCCACTAAAGCTCCTTGAACACTAGAGACACAACCAAAGATAAAAGGGCCCAAAGCAGAAGCCCATAAAAACAGAAGATGAAAAGTTGAATGGAATACAAAGTTTGAGCTTATTATTTTTTTTAATACAAGCTATATTGGAAGAGTGGGGAATCAAATCTAAAGTCATCTCCCAAATGAGGGCTATATCCTCAAATATAGTCCAAAATTCATCTCCAAGAGTGAGCTACACAAAGGACTACAAAAAAAAAAGGGAGAGCTACACAAAGGGCCAATTCCTAATATGAGGGCCACATATGTGGCTCTTTGGTCAGCTAGGACTAAGTACTTGGATGGGGCCAGCTGATGTCACATAACCATTAGGTGACGTCATAAAGACTTTTTTAAAATCCAGAAAAAGGTTTTTTTAAAGAAAAAAATTCTTTAAAAAACCTAATTTTTTTGTATAAATACCTACCTCATTCTTACATAATTTCTCACAACATCTTCATCATTTTACATATTATGCTTCCTCAATTTCATCATGTTACATAATTTCTCACAATCTCTTTATTCTTTTACAAACTATCCTTCATTTTTTTCTATTTAAATTAATTTTTAAGTTGTTTTTAGAACAAGAAAAAAATCTAATAAAAAATCTATAGGGCTAATCACGTGCCGACACTTGGACAGGGACGGATCTACAGAGGAGCGAGGGTGGTCAAGTGACCTCTGTAACCTCTGGAATCCTCCATTAAAGGGAAGAAAATTGACCCCTGCAAAGGTGTTCAACGAAAGTCCTCAAAGAGAAAGGAAGAGGCGCACAGCGCACCTTGTGCGCGCGACACTCCTTGCGAGGTTCTTTTTTTTTTCCTGACGTCAAAATGACATCGTCCTACTAAAGGTTTTTTTTTTTAATAAAAAGCCTGGCCAAAACGATGTCGTTTTGGCTCAGGTTTAAAAACAAACAAACAAACAAAAGCTAAAGTTCCTTCTCTCTCCCCTCCCTTTCCCCAAATTTTATAACCTAAATCCTCCCAAAAGAGCCAGCCAATACCCAAACCAAACTCCCAATCCTATTGAACCAAGTACCAACCTCACTCAATCCGGTGGCGGCACCACCCATCTGGCGCCGGCAGCGACAACAGAGCAGTGGCGGCGGCAGCAGGCAACAAAGGAAAAAAATCACCCTCCAATTTCCAAATTCAATTTGATTTCAAAGGTGGATTTGTCATTGTCCCTCAAATTTGAAAGTATGTTATCGTAATTTTTAATCTTTTTATGCTTTAATTAAATAGTTTGAAAGTATGTTACCATAAATTTGAGTTTTTATTTTGGAGTTTTGGTTAGTTAGTTAGAATAAATTATGGTTTTTAAAAATATTAGATTGTATATGCTTTAGTTAGTTAGATTGGATTAGTTTTTGTGTTTTTTAATTGTATGTGCAGGTTTGTTAATTGTAAATTGGATTATTTAGTTAGATTATATGTGTTTGTTAATTAGTTTTGGTTAGTATGAATAAATTAGGGATTTTAAAATATATTATATTTGTTTGTTTGTATACTTTATTGATTATTTCTACCAATACATACAATTTATGGATTATAAATTATCGTTTCATTTTTATGGGTATATTTTTTGTATAAAATTTTTTAAACCTTTTATATGTTGACTCCTGCAATGTAAATTCCTGGATCTGTTCCTACACGTGGATGTCAAAAATCCTATCTCAAAATATTTTTCTCTTTTAAAATGTATTTTAAATAGGATATAAATAGTAGTTTAATTAAATTAACTAATAAATTTACATCATATACTAAAAACTATTAAAATATTAAATTTCACCCTTTGTTGCTGGAGACGATTAAAATGTAGTTTGACATTATTCCTCATAAAATCATGTTTTTAGAGGACTAAATGTAGCCCTCCCCACCTGTAGATGACCTAAGACCTTAGATGCATGTGTAAATACTCTTAACTAATTGAGCTACAAGTCATTGTCAGATAAAATAAGTGTTGGAAATTGTTTTAAAAATAGCTAGTAGCTCAAGTAACTAAAAATATTTATATATGTACTCATTGTTATGTGTTCAATTTCCTCTCTCTTAATTTGTATAAATAATAAAATAAAAAAGCTAACGATCATTTTCGATGAAACAGAACATGATAATGTGTTTTTGTGATTAATCACGTTACGTTTAAGGGTATAAAGAAAGAGCACCTCCAGTTTCTGGTCAGAAAAGAGTACTTCCTAATAAGAGATATAATATAATACAAATTGATACCGTGACTGCTCACCTGCATGGTTGTTGTGACACATCAAACCTACTAACACGTCGTTGCTAAATAAAGTATAATATGCTTTAGTTACCTTGTCAATTTGTAGAACAAATTTGTATGTTATATAGTCTTTGTTCAATACCAGATACATTCGTTTTCATTTGTGGAAACTTAAGCACATGCGTTGATATAATTATCAATCGTTAATGAACGAAACTCTTGAAAACGACATCTCCTTCTTTTAATTTTACTAAATTACACAACATATAGCGACATGACGTTTGTCGTTAATGTAGAGACGTGAAGAAAACTCTTGAAATAAATCTCTTTTATTTTTTTCACTGAACTGGACAACATGTAGCGAACATTGTGTCCAGGTCAGTGAAGCTAGAGTTCACAAAAAACAAACCTCTTTCCATAGAAATTGAAGTGTTGAAACCTACGGGCACGCAAAGTGTTGACTTAAGCAAAACTAAGTTGGGGGTTGAGCCATTGGACTTCAACGTGCATGTATAAAAGCATATACTTTAAATCCGTCCAAGTCAAGCACGTAGTCAGTAAACCACACATCGTACACGTAGAGCAATTGACCCAGTCTTATTTCCATTTTATTATTATTTTTTTAAATATTTTTTCGTAAGGGCAATTGACTCAGTCTTATTAGTATTATATTATTTAATTTCTTGATAAATTTCATTAACCACCCAGTTCTAAAGTCATGCGTGTTGCTCACTCTATCCTCAACTTTGTTCATTAACCAAAGAGAGTTGGAAATTGGAACATTCTTTTTTTTTTTTTTTCTTTTTTTAGAATTAGCGATCATTGGGGAGGGGGCATTTCCTCTGGGATTCGAACGGTGACCAAGGGGGAGAGGGGGAGGGACCTCACCACTGAGGTAAACCCTAGTTCCTCTAGAAGGGAAATTTAATTTGGACCACACTTGACCAAACTAGAGAAGCCTTTTAGTATTGATGAGGAAATTATATCTTCCCGTCTGGAAATCAATCAAAATCTACGACTTTGGTGCAGGGTTTGGGTGCTTATCTTAATGATTAGAATCTGAGGATAAAATAAATTGTATGAAAGTAACACTCACTCACTCATCATAGTGATAGATCATGTCCAAATTTACAGTTCTTTTGTACGCAATTAAAAAAAAAGTAAATTGAGGTTAGACCCATAAAATTCACCTATAGCCCTTTTCTTTATTTTTCTATTTAAAATACCCAATTTTTTCAAATAATATCCGATGACTAGGATCCAACTAAGTAAGTTACCTAATATAGCTTAAAATCTGATTTATTATATTTTTCGCATTCCAAAACTACCCCTATTTATAAGCTAACATGTTATGTGGGGGGTGTAACTAATGACACATGTTGAATTTGGAAAGATCTTCAAATGGTTGTAATGGATGTAGGAATTAATTTAGAAACTTATTTGAAATTAAATATTAAATTCAACATTAACGTAGAGGTGATTAACGTTTTGGTTTATTTAATAAAAAAATTATGTTGTTTTCCTATTATGAATTATATGACTAGTGATCTATTAAATTCAACATTAATGTATTAGTAATCAATATCATTATCGGTATGAGTAATCAATATCATTATCGGTACGAGTAATCAATATCAATATCGATATTGATACCTATCAATATCAATATTGATATCGATATTGATATTGATAATATAAATCAATATTATCAATATTGATATTGATATTGATAATATCAATATTGAAGTGGACATTATTATTATAAAAAAAATAGGTCGATTATTGTCCATAAAAAATAGGTAGATTATTAATAAAAAGATAATATCAATATCAATATGTTGATAATATCAGTATTGATATTGATATCAATATCAGTATTGATATTGATATCAATATCAGTATTGATATTGATATCAATATCAGTATTGATATTGATATCAATATCAATATTGATATATTGATGAAGAGTTTATTAATATATTCAATATTATCTACCTATTGATAATAAGTAGATTATTATTGTCAATAATATTATCTACTTATTATCTTTTCTTAATATTCATATCAATATATGGATAATAATATTGACAATAGGTAGATAATAATTGGTAAATTATTGTCCAAAAAAGATATTGACAATATGAACCTATTTTTCTCTAAATAATGTACCTATATTTTTATATGTATATATTTTTCATAGGTACATTATTGGATATGTAACTTACAGATTATTTTTTTTGGTTTGCAATTTTAGGGGGGCGATATGTTAGAGGGAATGGCAACCAAAAGAAATGGGGTGATTGATATGCTAGTAATAGGGAATATTAATTACAATTATGGCAATTAATGAAATACTTGAAATAAATTATAAATAAAATATGAAGTCTGATGGCAACGATGTAAAAACATAGGAATACTATGACCTCTTATATCCTACTGGTCATTTAAGTTTGAAATTGGGTTTTACACATAGATTTATAGAGTTATGGGTATATGTCTAGAAAATAGTAAATGCAGAGACTTATATTGGACAAACCCAAAAAAAAAACACTAGGGCCATGTCAGGGTAATGAAATTGTATGTGAATATGACTCGATCAAACCCACAATTTTGTTGTTTTTATTTGACTATACATTATTCAAAGTCAAGCTAGCATTGGGAGACTAGGCTCTGCCGAAATCCAATCGTGTAGCCAATGTTGTGGAAATCACATTTACAGATCTTCTTTCTGAAACCATACACCATCTATATGCTTAATAATCTTAGTAGGGAAGAAGACCTGTAACCAATATTTTCTTTTTCTTTTTTTCTGATATGGCTTCTCTGGCCAGGCAGAAGCAGCCTCACTTTGTCTTAATCCCACTCATGGCACAAGGCCACATGATCCCCATGGTAGACATGGCTAGGCTTATTGCAGAGCGTGGGGTGATGGTCAGCTTGGTCACTACCCCATACAATGCCTCAAGGTTTGAGGCAACAATTTCCAGAGCAATAAAATCTGGCCTTCAAATAGCTCTTGTGGAAATCCCATTTCCATGCCAGGAAGTGGGGCTTCCAATTGAGTGTGAGAATCTTGACATGTTACCATCAAGAGACCTGCTCAGAAAATTCTATAAGGCTCTAAATCTGCTACAAGAACCGCTCGAACGCTACCTTAACGAGCACAATCTGCCTCCGAGCTGCATAATATCGGACAAGGCCCTAGCATGGACCTCGAAAACAGCTCAGAAATTCAATATTCCGAGGATTGTTTTCCATGGGATGTGCTGCTTCTCACTGCTGAGCTCTCATAATGTCAAGTCCTCTGATGTTCTCCACTCTGTCACATCTGACTATGAACCTTTTGTAGTGCCAGGGTTGCCCCAGAGGATTGAGATCACGAAGGCCCAGCTGCCCGGATCATTTGTTACCCTACCTGATTTGGACGATTTTCGGGAGAAGATACAAGAGGCAGAATCAAAGTCTTATGGGGTTGTGGTGAATAACTATAATGAATTGGAACATGGTTGTGCTGAGGAGTTGGAGAAGGTGCTTGGTAAAAAGGTTTGGTGCATTGGGCCTGTTTCTTTGTGTAACAGAAACAATTTGGACAGGTTTTCGAGAGGCAACAAAGCTTCAATTGATGAGATGCAATGCTTGGAGTGGCTTCACTCTATGAAACCAAGGTCTGTCATTTATGCTTGTCTTGGAAGCCTTTGCAGACTAGTTCCATCACAATTGATAGAACTTGGGCTTGGTTTAGAGGCATCAGGGCAACCATTTATCTGGGTGATAAAAACAAGTGAGAAATATTCACAATTGGAGAAGTGGTTGGTGGAGGAAAGATTTGAGGAAAGGATCAAAGGGAGGGGTCTTTTGATCAAAGGTTGGGCTCCACAAGTTCTTATTCTCTCAAGTCCTGCAATTGCAGGGTTCTTAACTCACTGTGGTTGGAACTCAACAATAGAAGGGGCGTGTTCTGGTGTGCCAATGATAACATGGCCTCAATTCGCAGAGCAGTTCTTCAACGAAAAGCTGATCGTAGAGGTGCTAAGGATCGGTGTTCAGGTAGGTGTAGAAGTCCCGGTTAGGTGGGGGGATGAAGAGAAAGTTGGAGTGTTGGTCAAGAAAGATGGAGTGAAGAAGGCAATAGAGGCACTGATGGATGAGGGCGAAGAAGGCGAAAGGCGAAGAAAGAGAGCAAGAGAAGTTGGAGAGAAGGGTAGACGGGCAATGGAAGAAGGAGGGTCATCTCACTCAAACATGTCATCTTTGATTCAAGATGTTATGGAACAACCTAGTACTCAAGACAAATGTTAAAGCTTCAATCAATTCCAGCATTAATGATCTCTTAGGCCAAAGGTATGGCATCTCACATAAAGTATATGGCCGAAAGGTAAGGCAGAGGTTTCAAATCTTGGATTGTTGCAACTACAACCTGGATATAAGCAAGAGTTCAATCAATGTAACAGTAAAAATTATAAATATTTTAATTTCCTCCAAAATGTCAGCTTACTACTCCATCGTAAATAACTAGTTATTTTCACTACTTTGTGGTATATAGTTATATGAGTTGCACATGTAATTTGGCAACAGCTTGGTTTCAATTCAAGTATATTGTGTTGTTCTTTTCCTCCTCCTCTTCATCCACAGTTGTCCTCCTGATCAGGGCGGAGCCACACTTTGGCCCGAAGTGGCGGTGGCACCCCCAAACTCCAGCATTTCACATAAAACGTATATTAATATATTGAAATTCTATATTATTGGCCCCCAAGTAATAAATTCGCCACTGATCTCGATCTTCATTTTAACATGTAGTTTATTTTCTATTTTCTATTTTCATATTCAACTAGTACTGAATATTGTTCACATAAATTTTTGGTAATACAGAAAGGATCTAGTACAAGAAAATGCCACTGTTTGAGTAATTAAAAATGCCATCCCACTTGATTATTTTAGTTAAATATATAAAAAAAAATCTGTTTGTTTTTGAGAGCTTGTTGTTCCTACTAGTGGAGAGATTCACTGTTATAACCAATATAGAGGCCCAAATTATAAATAAATTAAAAAAAAACTTCATATGAAATGGACTTTAAAAACACACTCAAAGCTCATTTACAACATAACAAAGAGGCTTTTAACTTCTTATAAATTACAAAACTGTCATTGATTTCTTAAAACAAGCCCAACCCCAAAACCTAATAAAAAAACCCAAAACACTCAATAGGGCATCAAAGTAATTTAATAATCAAAATTAAATTCAATAGGGTCATCTGTCATTTTTTTGGGTTTGTTTATAGTAATTAAATGGTGTAGGGTTTATCTATATCATTAGTGCTAAAAATGGGTATATGACTAAATATCTCTTTTTAATTTCTATAGTGAATTGAGCTTAGACCCATAAAATTCACTTTAAATCACCTATAGTCCCTTCCATTATTTTTCTATTTAAAATACCCAATTTTTTCAAATAATACCCGATGACTATGATCCAACTAAGCAAGTTACCTAATATAACTTAAAATCTGATTTATTATATTTTTCGCATTTCAAAATTACCCTTATTTATAAGCTAACGTGTTATGTGAGGGGTGTAACTAATGACACACGTTGAATTTGGAAAGATCTCCAAATGGTTGTAATGAATGTATGAATTAATTTAGAAACTTATTTGAAATTAAATATTAAATTCAACATTAATGTATTAGTAATCTATAGGTGATTAATGTTTTGGTTTATTTAATAAAAAAAATTATGTTTTTTTCCTTTTATGAATTATATGACTAGTAATCTATTAAATTCAACATTAACGTATTAGTAATTAATATCAATATTGATATTGATATTGATATCAATATCATTATCAATATTAATATTGATAATATCAATATCAATATCGATATTGATATTGATATTGACAATATCAAAATTGAAGTGGACATTATTATTATAACAAAATAGGTTGATTATTGTCCATAAAAAATAGGTAGATTATTATAAAAAGGATAATAGGTCAAAAACTGTCAATATCAATATTGACAGTTTTATATTGATATTATCAATATCCATATGTTGGTAATATCAGTATTGATATTGATGAAGAGTTTATTAATATATTCAATATTATCTACCTATTGATAATAAGTAGATTATTTGTCAATAATATTATCTACTTATTATCTTTTCTTATCCATATCAATATATGGATAATAATATTGACAATAGGTAGATAATAATAGGTAAATTACTTTCAATAATATTATCTACTTATTATTGACAGTAAATTACCTATTACTCCAAAAAGGAAAAAAAGGATGTTAAAAATATCAAAATTGATATTGATATTGAAAAAAAAGATGTTAAAAATATCAATATCAATATTGATATTGATATTGATAATATCAATATTGAAGTGGACATTATTATTATTAAAAAAATAGGTCGATTATTGTCCATAAAAAATAGGTACATTATTATAAAAAAGATAACAGGTCAAAAACTGTCAATATCAATATTGACAATTTTATATTGATATTATCAATATCAATATGTTGATAATATCAGTATTGATATTGATATCAATATCAATATTGATATATTGATGAAGATTTTATTAATATATTCAGTATTATCTACCTATTGATCGGTTGATGGAGTAACTAAATTACCTATTACTCCAAAAAGGAAAAAAAAGATGTTAAAAAGATCAATATCAATATCAATATATTGATATCAAAATTGATATTGATATTGATCAGTTTATTAAGCTTAGGTAAATCGACTCCATATTAATAATCTACCTCAGATTATTAAAAGATAATTATCTGAGGTAGATTATTCAATATTGTCAATAGGTAAATAAACTCTTATTATCCATAAAATATCATCAATATTAATATGGATATATTAATAAACTCTTGATAAAATATTGTCAATAGGTAGATAATATATCAATATTATCTACCTATTGGTAATAAGTAGATTATTATTGTCACTAATACTATCTACTTATTATATTTTCTTAATATCCATATCAATATATGGATATTAATATTGACAATAGGTAGATAATAATAGGTAAATTACTGTCCAAAAAAGATATTGACAATATGAACCTATTTTTTTCTCTAAATAATGTACCTATTTATTTTCTCTAAATATTGTACCTTTTTTTTCTCTAAATAAAGCACATATTACTTGTTTTATGAAAAATAATTTGATCATCTTTTTATTATTTGTTTTATGAAAAACATTTTTTTTTTGTAAATGACTATCCAAATAATGTACATATTTTTTTCTTTAATAATGTACCTAGTAAAACAATTTACCTAGTATAATAAACCTATTTTTTTGCTAAATTTTGTATCTATTTTTTTCTTTAAATAATGTACCTATTACTTGTTTTATGAAAAATAATTACATAATCTATTTATTGTTTTTTTTATGAACTTTTTTAAATGAACCTATTTTTTCTCTCTAAATAATGTACCTAGTACAACAATTTACCTAGTAAAACAATTTACCTAGTATAATGAACCTATTTTTTTTCTTCTACATAATGTACCTATTTTTAATTTATAAAAATTTCAATTATACAACGTACCTATTTTTAATTTATGAAAAATGTACGGAAATTTCAATTACAAAGTAACTGACCTAGTTTTTAAAAAAAAATTTGGTAAATAATATACCTATATTTTTATACGTATATATTTATATTTATATTTTTCATAGGTACGTTGTATATTTGGGGGCGATATGTTAGAGGGAATGACAACCAAAAGAAATGGGGTGATTTATATGCTAGTACTAGGGAGTATTAATTACAATTATGACAGTTAATGAAATGCTTGAAATAAATTATAAATAAAATATGAAGTTTGATGGCAACGATGTAAAAACATATGAATACTATGATCTCTTATATCCTACTGGTCATTTAAGTTTGAAATTGAGTTTTACACATAGATTTATAGAGTTATGGGTATATGTCTAGAAAATAGAAAATATAGGAACCTATATTGAACAAGCCCTAATTTCTATCAACTAGACAATATATATATATATTTTTTTTAAATTTGGTCAGCTTTCCAACAAACAAAAAAACTATTTATACAAAGAATTTTTACCAACTTCATTGTGTATTTTTACCCAAAAAATAATAATTATGAATGCGTATGGAGTGGTTTGCTTACGCCCGATATCAACCAATAGGTCCAAACCAACAACATGCATATCCATGTTAAAGATTCTCAAATACCTAATTCATCTAGAGTTCAAACAGCCAACAAAAATGTCGTGCATCTTTAGAGCGTACAAGTAATTACAGTGAAGTCACAGACATTCTTCTTCATAATATTAGTTGGGAAATGTTGTGTTAGGAACAATGTAATATGTTATATTACCAGACTGTCAATTAGGATCTCACATAAGAAAACGTATATTCGGACATGATTCTACTTGATGAAGCGAGACGATATAGTCCGAGGTCAAAGAAAACGTTACTCAAATTAGAAAGTATGAGTCAACTGATCATTGTGCTTATAGTGGTCATCATGAAGATTGAAGGGTGGAGGATGTAAAAGCCACTCATTCCCATCAACGTAGGAAATGTCCAAGAAGGGGGCTGCCTCAGATTCATTGAGTTGCCTTGCATACGAGGTCCTATGCGTATAATTTGCACCCGATCCCATGCAATCGTACTCCCCAAACAACACTGTCCTGCATTCAAATAAACACCTTCATAAATAGAAAAAACAACGACAACAAAAAAGAGAGAAGAGAACAATAGAATTTTGGAGACACCAAAAAGAAAAAAAGGAATATGAGGAGCAAAGCAAGCAAGCACAGACTGGTCTCTAGAGGGGTCTCTCCAGTCATTCCATCCATCTGAAGCCACAACATCAGACATGTATGTTTTAGAAAACACCACAGTTGCATAAGCTCCCCAAGCTCGACCAAGCCACACTTTCCCACTTCCTCCAATGCTGCAATTCACAAACGAAAACCCGCTTTGCTCCTGCGCTGACTGCCTTCCTTGCGCCGTGACAGCTCCACTTATCCCCCTTTTGACTGGATTTGCTATTGAGTTAATGGTGCAACCCTGTCAATGCTTTAAAATTAGTACCGAACGAGTAATGCTAGAGACACCAAATCTCGTTGTCGTGGTGTTTTATTTGTTCGTATCTGAGCCTACTCTGAATCTCATTTATTTCCAACAATGCTGGCATGTCACATTAAATTATGACAAAGCCTGTTGTTTATGGATGGATGATTGTGTTATAACTTATACCTCATAGAGTGATTTAGCTTTGCCAAAAATGAAATCGATGGACCCTTGAATGAAACATTCACTAAAATAATGCCTCCCATGATCATCATTAAGCGTGTCTTGGGCACCATAGAAGCCACATCCATAAAATGCAGCTTGATCTCCTGCAATTCTTAGTGCCACTGCCTGTGCTCCAATTCTTCCAGGACCTGGTGGCGGAGCTGTGTTCTTCTCAAAAAAAAAACAGAAAATATTTACCAAATTATTGAAATCCCACATAGGAAACATATCAAACAGTTCCATTTTCTTTACCTGAAAGCTAATATTGTAGGCAGTGAAATAGGGAGCAAAGATGGCAACTGAAGAGCTACGAGCCGTCCCTCCAGTAGAATTGGCTGTGTCATTCCATGCTATGATGGTGTTAAGATAGCCCTGACCTTGAAATATCAGATTGGTCTTGTTAGCAGCCACCGTGACCTTTTCCCTGCCATCATATATTTGATCATATGGTTAATAAGAATTAATTTGCAAATCTATATCCATATTTCAATTTCATGTCCTTATAGGACAGTTTCATTTTTCTCCCTTGGAATATAGAATACCTGTAAGTACCCGAATCAATTATGATGAGGGTTCTATAGTTGCTAAGCTCAGGAGCCGCATCTACTGCCTTTTGCACGCTACTAAAATTTGTGCAACCCTTTAAGCGTACTGTCAAAACAAGGGACACATTGTATTCAGATACGAGCCTAGATTTCCATTTTGTGTTGGCACATTTAGGCCTCCGCTGGCGGCGGTGGTGGTGGTGTCTGGACACAATGCTTCTCAAGGTAGACAATAAGGTCTCACCACTTTGCTTGAAAACCCCATCTAATATGGCAAGCTTGAAACTATTTTGAGCACTTTTGGCAATAGTAGAAGTTGAGGAGAGAGAGGAGGGGATGTGATGGAGAGAGATGATAGTGGAAACAAGTGCAATGACAAAGGCTGAGAACCAAAAGAAGAGGGTTGTTTTGGTTCTCATGGTTACGGCTTTTGACGTATTTAGATGAGGTTTGATGTTATTTTGAGTTAAGAAGTGGGTTGGGGCTTGTGGGGGGTTATAACTTATTTCATTATGTGTCTAAAAATTGGTCATGTAACGGTGAGGGTGTGGTGATTGGCGTGGGAGGTAAGAATTGTATGAGCCTGTTTATGATGTTTGTGCGTGTGAAGATGATTACAAAATCTATGCTTTTAAAAGTTATGGTATGGAGAGAGAGAGAGAGAGAGAGAGAGAGAGAGAGAGAGAGAGAGAGAGAGAGAGAGAAGGAAATGGGAAGGCATGGAGATTGGAAAATGCATACGCAAAGCCACAGAGGAGAGGAGCTGAGAGATTTTATTATGGTCAAGAATCAATGATGAAAGGAGGGAAAGTGGTAAAGGCGTGGGCATGTGTGTGTGTGTGTTTTGGTGGTGATGCAGTGAGACTTGAACTTTAATTTTATTTCTTTGAAAATTGGAGGTGTTTCTTGACAACTTAGCACAAAGGGTACACCGTACACTACACTACTAAATTGGGTGGTGGGACTAGTATCTTCATATAATCATGGAGGTTTCTGAAGAAAAAGTGACTTGAAATTTATGGAACCGCCCTTGCTATGTGGAACATTAGGTGTAGCTGCAGCCTGCAATAGTACTTCTTGTTCTGAATCCAGCAGCTCATGTGATTCAATTGGGGAAAATGTTAGGCGCAGCCATTCATGCGTGCGTGGGTGACTTACAATCATAGATGCTTAGCTTATAATAATACATCAACGGCTGGAAGTCACCCACGTAGGCATGGACAATCGTCCCAAGCACCCTCTTCAGTTGGGGGCGCATATGAATGAAGAAAATATGAGCCAATGAGGGGGATTTTATACATATCTGGTACAGAACAGAGATTTTAGAACATTGACAAGCAAGACTTTAACTATGCTTATTGATACATCACACATGGGAATCAGGTTTTTTTTTTTCCATTTGATACAACACCTGCTGCTTAATAAGAAAATACCAAAGATGATTATTATGCTATTTTCTTTCTATTTTTTTCTTGTGGGAAACGATAATTCAAATTTTAGTTTATTACATAAGAGAATACTCGAGTACAAGACCTACCACTTTCACCAATTTATCCCAAAATCTGACTGAAAAATAAACTGAGCAAGAAGAAAATTTGAGAAAAGAAAAGCACAGAACTTATAAACTTTCATACATTGAACTCTTGTGCACGCAGAATATGCGCTCAATGTTGATATGAACAGCAGAGGCTTGACAATTCCAATTCATAAAATTTTACAAACATGAACTGGAAACTAAAAGCTTGCTAATAAGGATAAGGAAAAAGAAAAAAGCTCTTTCATTTCCCCCCTGCTCTCATAATGTATTTACAACCCGACACTCAGGAACCTTTTTATGTAGCATTGATGTTCCTTTGAAGGTCACCATTTGGTAGCAAGTCCTTCTGTAGTTGGTAAGCTGCAGCAGCGCAAGGACACAACCGTAAATTTCTGGGCAATAAAAAGGCGCAAAGAGAATGAGTGCATTATTTAGACACAATTAAACATACCTGGTCCGGCATTATTTTTGTAAAACCAAATTTTTCAGTCCATATGGATTCTGCTTCTTCAGCAGCTGGCAGCACAAGGCTCTTCACACTCAAGAAAGCTAGCAGCTTCTCAATGCAGGAAAACAACAACTGGAAGTAGCCCTGTGAATTTTGGGTAAAAAAAGTTGAATCGTATCAAACTAAACTTGGAGTCATAACTTTGTTCGCGAGAAACAGAACCATCAAAACTGAAAAATTGCATCATAAAAACGCCAAGGACAAAAGAAAAGTAGGGGCATAAGTTCAGCATAATCAGCTCGAAATAATATTAAATATATTTCTCTATTTTAGTCTCACCTTGCCGTGGTTACCATTACTTGTAGCAACCAAAGGAAGTTCAGCAACTTCATGACCAAAAACACGAATAATTCCAGCAGATACCACAGTTGAGCTGCAATAACAGATGAGTTTTATCAATTATATTACAAGGAACCAAGTCCACGATCAGAAATCAAACAACTTACTTGACCATCAGTATTGCACAGTACATCCCCCCAAACTCTTGGCTCCTAACATTCCTTCTGAGAGAGAGAGAGAAGAAGAAGAAAATCTATTAGAATACTGGATGCACATGCTAAACTTTGGACTAGATAAACCAACTACAATATAAGGTCACAGATCCTTATGCTTACCCATAAACCATGGCTGGAATAAGGTCTCGCCCAGATTCTGAATCAATTATAGGATCAAAGCAATCCTGCAAAACAGGTATGGGAGAATATCAATTATTGTTAAGATGATGGTTCCTTTCATGTGTGTAATAAGTGCCTCTGCTATGCTTCTTGTATGCAAACACTCACATAAGATAAGCCTAGCGTATAAAAGCACAGTACAATGTACCATTCCTTTTTATTAAAATCAACAGTCCCATCAGTCATACAAGAAAGGGGGGTAAAGAGCTTCACCCTAACAACCAAACTAGGACACCAACTGCGTCATAGAAAATAATAATAATAATAATACAACTTGAATACCAACCAAATTTTGCTTGGCAAAAAACGAGTTAAATGGAAGAGGGTCATCCTTGCTACAAATTCCATTTCCTCTTTTTCTCTCTTAAAAAATGTTTGTTAGGAAAAAATGCCAAAAGAAAATTTCCAAATTGTTATTTTATCGCTTTGTATCCCCTGACCAACTTTCTTTACATAAAGATGTATTTGTAACAGCATATCTACAGCATACCTTTACTCTTTCCATCCTCATACCTTTACCCTTTCCATCCTGTTTCCCTTCCTTTCTATCAAAAGGAAGAACAATATGTATCATTCCTTTCTTTTATCCTTCCAATGTGATTACCCAATCCATCCCCCTTACCAATCAAAGTATTAGGCCATTTAGAAGCAATATAATCCTCCGGCAATAACACAATCCTTAGTGCCTCTTAAGTTAGGTTCCTAAACAAGTCATTGTGTTCAGCTCCAGGGAGAATATATGAAGTTCAAGGGGATTATGCTGCCTATATGCAATTGTGACCAAATTTCAGTTTTTATTTCTTTTTTGCTTGCAAAAGAATTTCAGCTAATTGGCATATGATGCAGAAACTAGTCTTCTCAAATTTCCTTTTTTTTTTTCTCATAAACTAATTGTCTAAGATACTCAGTTACCACACAAAAAAATCAAAAAAGGAAAATTTAAAGAGACGTACAAACAAAAGTTTGTTACAATAAATAAAATACAAAAGTAATAAGGATGTAACTAAACTAACTTATATTGAACCATGGATATAATATTGAACCAAACAATTAAGAATTATATGAAGAAGCCCTCTAGAAGAAAGTAAATTACTGTGGGATGACCCTAAATTGCTGTAGGCAAGCACCACAACCTTTTAAAAGAAGAGAGGGAAGAACTCACATGGAAGATAGCAACAGCCTGTGCAAGTAATAAACGAGATTCCTGAGACGCAATTTTGCCACTAATAAGTCTCCATCTCACATCTAATCCACTGACAGTTTCCAAACCATTTCTTTCCTGCTTCTTCTTTATAACATCCAAATGAGAGTCTGGAAGCTTCTCAGCTCCTCTCATTAGCAACTTTTGTAAAATAGAATGAATTTTACTGCAATCCACGCAACAAAACCACTTCCCCTTTGGCAATTCCTGTCAAAGAAATGGCATCAACACTTCAATCAGAAATCTATTTTGCAAGTCCACAGGAACGAAAAGACTCTGGTGATATAAATCATTAAGCATCTGCTTTCTTGAGGTGCTCACCTTTAAATTTGCCATTTTATGTTTCTTTAAACAGCCAACATGATATTCCTTCTCACACTAGCAAAACAAGAGGAGAAAGCACCACTTAGTGGTTTAAATAGAAGCAACAGTAATATTTTGTGGAAAAATGCACTTCAAACGCAACCAAAAATATGAAATATTAAAAAACACCTGATCACAAAGTATAATCGTTCGTGGACCAAATCCTGATTTGCTAAAATCATAACCTCTACATGGAAGAACAAATAATTAAAAAAGCAACATAAAGAGGTATATCAAACAATTATCTGTCACAAATGCATAACAAACATGATGACTAAGCCCATAAGGTTAAATAGAATAGGTTTCCAATTATTACCTACATAAAACACATCCAGTCAATTCAGCTTCTATGTCTTTGACAATACGAATGCATCTTTGGGTTATCTGTTCTATAGGGTCAATTCCTGAAATCCTTCCAGCGGCAACAGCATTTTCATTATGTTCCACAAACTTTTCTCTTTGGAACATATTCTGGCAGAACTTACAGTACCAGTCACCACGAGGAACACTTGGTAGAGATGCACAGTCTGCATGGGGCAAACAATTCATACCGCAAACTCATATAAGGCAAATACAGTTGCGGAAGTGTATCAGAGGGAACTCAATGACTGCTCCATCATGATTCCACAAATTATCTTTAAAGTGATATACAATGCAAAGTAAGATCCAAATACAAGTGAAATGAATTTCAGATTTACTTCATTTACAAAAACTCAACAATTTTTGTAGACAAACAACAAAACAAATTTTCAACATTTTTCTCTCACATTATGAACTTGAAATATAATTAACAAAGGATTTCCAAATAAAATTTGTTCTTGATTCAATAACAACTTTATCTCAGCCATTCAAACAGCACCACTTATTGGACTATAAAAGCAAATAAACGGTCTTACCTTACCAAAAAAAGGGGGAACTAGTGTTGAGTCGATGAAAAGAAAATATAAATTTTATATCGTACTCATAAGAATCATAAATTTCACCTCTGTGGAAAGCCCTTGGGCATCCATCACAAAGCACAAGATTCCCACCATCTGCACAAATGATGCACAAGTCATCGTTATCCTTGGATGAATATTTCCGACCTCTCGACAAAGATATTGCCAACTCGTGGAGAGACACGCCATTAGAAGTGTAAATGTATGCATAGCTGCCAAAAAGTACAAACAGAACCATAGAATTATCAAATCTTTAAGGTAAATCGTGACTTGGGTAGCCGCTGTATATATCACACAAAAACTTACGGTTTCCTGCGTGAAGCCCAACCTGCATGAGCCTCAAACTGTGAGGGGCTAACCTGCAGAATAAATAAAAGTGTCAAAATTTCCAATATGGGATTCATGAAGTGTGAAGTCAAATGGTAGCAGAAAATACCTCAGAGTTGCAGCAACGGCAAAATATTCCAAAGCCCATCTTATAACCAACTAGCAATTTCTGTCCACAGAAAATTATTATTTTATTTCAATACGCAGATAAATAACATAAAAGTATGAACAATCTTTTTCTCAACAACCTGTCCGCGTGCATAATATGCTACTTCCGTTCCATCAGGCAATCCATCTTCCTCAAAAACCAACTTATGCAGCCGCTGATCTCTTGAGAAAGATACAAACAACGAAGAAGCAGATTATTCATATGTCACAAATGAAAAGAAAATACTTACATTCAAAATTATGCTACCCAAAAAAGAAGCATATTTATGTTAATAAAAACTGACAGGAGAGGATGCAACCTACTTTGTCGTAATCCTCCACTGACTCTTCTTTTGTGAAGAAAAGTACACTGAGGCAGGACTGGGAGACCTTGAGATCAGAATTGATTTTGATGACCTGTAAAAATGCAAACGACATATCATGAAGACATTAAACATACAGATAAATCACTGTACAGTATTTCTCTATCAAGACAATTTGGAAGGTGCGTAGCAAAAGGTTTCTTGAAAAAAGATTTTGCGAAGAATCAGTTTTCTTGGCTTGCTATTAGAGCAGATTACTAGTCACAGGGATATAATGAACAGAAGCTTATCATTGATTCTACTTAGAAGGATACCAACTTTGGTGTTATCTTCCATCTACTCTTATAAGGTGAACACATTGGAGAAGCGCTTCCGGAGGGATCTGAGATCAAAACTGGCGTTGATGACCTGCAGTGAAGATAAGTGCATATAAAAAAAAGGGAAAACAAATTTTTGAAGAAGTAAACCTCAATCAAATTTTTACTATTTCCATAATCCACAGAAGTTTTCCCTTTAGAAACAGAATAGCTATAAAGGTTAGTTAATTCAATTTTACGATTTAATATATACAATAATGATACAGCAAAGAGAGGGGGGAAGTCAACAAAGAAAGAGACATACTTTCTCTTCTTTTGCAAAGACAAACAGACTGGAGCACTTTTGGGGGTCTTTGAAATTGCATTTTTCAGGGTCTTTGAGATTGCACTTTTCAGGGGTTTTATGATTGCACTTTTGGGGGATTTAGAGATTGCGATTCTCGGGGACTTTGATATTCCAATTCTCGGGGACTTTGTGATTCCAATTCTCGGGGACTTTGAGATTCCAGTTTTCGGGGACTTTGGGATTGCACTCTTCAGGGACTTCGAGATTGAAACAGGCATCAAAGATCTGAGATAATACAGATGCAAGAACATATGAGAAGGAATTTGCATATCAATACCATTCAATAACTAAAACTGAAAAAAAGGATACAACAACTGAGTAACATTCTTACACCTTCCATAAGGTTTCAGAAATATTATATTGCAACTTGTGACATAAATGTCACCTTAAGCGAAATTGCTAGGACTGATCCATGTATAATGGGACAGATAGAAAGTGCAACCATAATGTTAGGACTTTAAAACTCATTTAATCAGCCAATATCCTACGTCAGATTGTGATAAATAATGAGTTTGAGACTCTTCGCTGCACCCAATGGAATCATGGTTTTCCAGAAACAGTTAACAAAACATTCTTAGAATCACAGCAACAATGGAGCCGATCCCCAGCCTATGTCTAAATGAATATATATTTCCATATTAAGTAAATATGAAAATATATGTTACTGTCAATTTCCTTATAAACAGCAAAGATGAATAATTTGTATCTATAAAGCACAAGCATACCACAACTAAACTGAATTTTAATCATTTTTATAATAAAGGGACGCATTGTACAACAGTTCCACTGAACTTGCAACATATAAGGTAGATATGTCACTCCCTTTAACACAACATGCAGGTCTTATGTTTGAAGATGCAAGTAATATAGAATGTGGAATGTGGATTTCTTTTTCTTTTAGAAACAAAATATAGAATGTGGTTATGTCATTCTATTATCCACATTACAATGCAAGGATTAACACCTTTCAAAGGAAACTACTACCTAATAATTGCTCTTGCGACCCTAACTCTTGCCACTTAGAGACAAGCACATGAAGATAAGCTCCTACCAACATAAAGTGGTTCAATACCCTTTTCGCACCCAAGGCCCCAATAAAGCAATACAGTATTATTAGGGTGAAAAAAAAAATCGCAAAACTGTTTACATCATAGACTAGCTAATTTAGAGAAAAACAAAGGATACAATCTGAAAATCCAAAATCCACAAATTCCAGGTCAAAATTTGACAAGAATAACAATGCTGGAAACGGTAACTTGAAAGGATACCATACCTGAGACTATCACTAGGTTCATGAGTTGGACTGCACTCAGGCTTCTTTGACTCCATGCAAGAATAGCAGAGAGATCCATCATCCAGAGCACAGTATGGAGGAAACGACACTAGAAATGATAGAATAAGAAGAAGAAGAAAAAAAAAAACAATCAAGAAAAAGTTCATCAAATAGCTATAATCAATATGCTTAAAACTGCTTAAATACAAAAGAATATAAAGTGAAAACAAAAATAAAAATTATTCAAAGCTCACCACTGC
This sequence comes from Prunus padus, assembly GCA_024362665.1. NCBI lineage: Eukaryota > Viridiplantae > Streptophyta > Magnoliopsida > Rosales > Rosaceae > Prunus > Prunus padus. The sequence continues at coordinate 13,911,752 of JANFAM010000007.1, read as the reverse complement.
AATTTTTACAAGTGAAATACTTCTCCGCAGGTGAAGAATTGATGAAATTCTGAACTGTTGTCTCCAAAGTATGGAGAGAAGCATTTCTGCACGCCTTCAAGAGATCAAGCAGACTCCTTCCGTTCTCAAAGCAAATATACTGTGCTGCCCGTCTGTATGTTTTACAAGCATGAATCTCAAATTGGGATGGTGGAATAACCTACATTGATTGGAAAAAGAGCAAAGCAAATAAATAAATGCATAAAGCAACTCACAGAACAGTTTATAGCATACAAAACCATCTTAGAGCAACAAGCATTACTCACTCTGCAGTTGTTGCACAAGATACATGAACACAGAATCCCACCATCCTTTATTATGCCCCGCAAACCAAATGCCTGAATTAAAATCATCACCACCTTTTAGCTCATGATCTGTACTAAAATATCTTTTTTTAAATGCATAAAAATGAATTTGGAATCAAAGCTACCTTCTTGCTACCCATGTAAATCACCTGCACCCCATCAACCAGTCCAATATCAAAGAGCTCTTTGACCGTCGTAGGCTTCCTGTCCAACACAATCTTCTTTGACATTTTCAGCTCTAGCTTATTCCTCAGCGGGGATGCCAGTGTGCTGACTCCAAATGTATCATCCTCCTCTATATTTGAAATCACTTCAACTGGCACGGCCCCTGATGCACTTTCCACAGTAGGCTCAAACGTAGGTCTCAATGCTGATCGCGTAAACCGCCTCAATGGCCGGCCTTGCAAATCCGTTTCCCCCTCATTACAACTAGGCTCATCTTTAACTTCAACTTCAACCAAGTCCGCTTCCATATCATGCTCCTCGACCGAAGGCCCTGAGAGCTCACTGTAGGGCCCATATCCACTACACCTACGCATCTCCAATTTGCAATTTGGTTCATCTTTAACTACAAATTCAACTGATTCGCCCCTTTCAGAACCCTGAGGAGAAGGGCTTTCATCAATTCTCAGCTCATCCGAGCTCTTGAGCCCATTTATTTCCGCATCATCGGAAAACGCATTTCGGCCATTGATCCGACACCTTCTTTCTCGGGTATAAACAATTACACCATTCACAATAGCACCCTTAAACCTCTTAAAGTTGAGGTTCTCATAAACCCGCACACAAGGACTCGTCTGGGACTCGGTCTGAGTCCCAGCCAGTGAATCGGTGAGCTGAGACTGGCCCTCCAATACACAAGCCAATTCTCGCTTCATGCCGGTTCAATGAAACACCTAGCCCCACAAATCGTCCTTAAAATCTGCAAAGCCCCCAGGAAAAAAAAAATTAAAAACTAAAATCAAACAAAGTTTCCAAATATTTGAAACGATATTGCTAAAACCCTACAAATCTAGGGTTTAAACGAAAATTGAGGAAGAAATAGTGTACCAGGTATATCAGATGAGGGCCATGCGAACGAAAATGGTTCGAATTGTCACTCTGAGATGGCAACGAAATGTGAGAGAGAGATCGGATAGAGGTAAATTAGGGTTTTTGAGTGAATTTCGCTGATATATTTGTGCTATTTTGGGTGTAGATTTGGTAGAAGAGAGGCGCAGACGTCCACGATATCGCTGTTATTGGAAGGTGAACTGACCCAACTGAGAGAGAGAGAGAGAGAGAGAGAGAGAGAGAGAGAGCAGAAACAAGCATCAGTGGCCTATAGGAAGGGACCAATGGCAGGATCCGTAAATAAGTTGAGTCAATAGGTAAAATGACCAAAACACCATTACACCTAGTTTTCCACGCCAACCCAACATAACTCAGTTTTTCTTTTCCTTTTTACAACAAAGGAAAATGAATTTTCAAAAAAATAAGGAAAATTGTTTTTACCAAAAATATTAATAATTCCAAAAATAATAAAAATAATAGTAACTATCGTTTGATAATCCCAGTGAAGAAAATTACCAAATTACAACTACTCTTCGTTTTTCAAGCCATCTAAATCTCCGAAAGTTCGATACTTTTTTTTCGCATTGAAAAAAAATAAGTGATTGATAGTCATCAACTAATGACTTGATGTGGAAATTACCAAATTATCCATGTGTTATTGTTTTCATGCAAAGTAAAAATAGTCTAATCTTATAACATCCATAATAGACTCCTTAAACTACCTCATTAAATAAATTTCATGAATGAATTGAAAAAATACAACTCCAACCATGCTCCATATCCACCTCCTAAAATAGGGAAACTTCTACCCTCCGTTTGGATGAGGGAAAATAACTCATAATTTAGCTAAAAGTCTAGAATTTAAGAGGAGAAATTGACAATTCCCTTATTTGGAAACTTAAGCACATAATTTATTAAATGAGGCGTGGAAAAAATCGTGGAAATTGGGGAATCAAATTCCCGAATTTAATTTCCACCAAAATAGCCGTCATTTCATAATTTTCATAGTGTCATTTACAAAATCCGACATACATAAATCCAAACACTGAAATCTTCAATTGCCAGAAATTGAAATAATGGAAATCTAAATTCCGTCATTTTAGAATTATATATAATTTTCAATTCCTTCATCCAAACGGATGGCTATGAGCTCCTAAATCTGAGGAGAGAGAAAGAACTCCTAGTGGCTCCCTATAATTTAATGCTGCTTTATTATATGAGTATTTTAAACCTTTAATTCATGTTAACTATTTTTATATTATTTTTTTTTATAAAGATTGACCAATTAAAAATGAGTTATAGCATTTATAACTGCTTAAACTATAGAGTATGATTGGAGTTAAAATTTTATTGAGAGCTCATAAAATAACTTTTGTATGTTTTTAGCTCAAATTTAATTAAAAAATAGAGAGCATGATTGTAGTTGCTCTTATGATGTTTAATTAACTTTTATCCATTTCTTCCGTATACCTTTTTTTCTTGGGTTTTCTGAAAATTTTGCCCCCTAAACTATTTGCATATTGTCAATTTAGCTGCTTAACAATTTTTTTGGTAAATTAAGGACTCCAATTGTTTAAAAATCGTCAATTGATGGCCTACCTTTAGATTCTTAAAGACGCCATCCATTTTTTCATTAAATTAAGGGCAAATTCATAATTTTGCAAAAAATTAAAATTATACCATATTAAAATATCAAATAATAGTATTAAATAGTTATTTAAAAACAATATGAACATTTATAAAAAAATTAAAAACCCATCCCTCATCTTCTTCCTCAAACCCTAGTACCCTATCATCTCCTCACTCCCACCCTACCCTTTCATGAACGCCACCCACCTCCACCTGACCCTAGTATCACCGCCTCACATCCCCTCATCTTTCTCTCTCCCTCTGTCTCTCTTCCCCTCTATCTTTTCCCTTTCTCTCTCTCTTCCCCTTCTGTCTTTAAACAAATGACGGTTGGGGTTTGTCGTCGCCGAGTTTGACACCCTTATGAACAATAAATTGGACGTGTGATATGGGTCTCGGGTTGGGATGGGCCTCGGGTGGGATGGTGGTGTTGGGCTTGGGACTTTTCTGGGTAGAGAGAAAAACAGAGGGTGAGAGAGAGAAACAAAGGGAGGGGAAGGGGAGATTGGGGGTTGGGTCGAGGAATTGGGGTTTTGTGAAGTTGATTCGATGAAGGGGTGAATTGGGAGTCTGTGGTTGATGGGGGTTGCGGGAGAAGAGAGAGCAGGGAGTGAGGGAGAGAGAAAGCTGAGAGAGAGAGAGAGAGAGAGAGAGAGAGAGAGAGAGAAATAACTGAAGGTGTGGGACATAGAGATCAAAGGTGGATGGTGGGGGAAATGGAAGGGGCAAGATGGGAAGAGGAAGGTGGGGAGACGGAAGGGGAAGAAGGGGAAGGGGAGGATGAGGGGGAGACAGAAGAGGAAGGAGGGGAGATGGGGAGCTGAGTTGTTTTTTTCTCTTTTTTTTAAAATTTGAAATGTTAAATATTTATTTTATTCAAATTTTAAAAGTTTAATTTTAGGTATGTGAGGTTTTTATTTTCTCTTTTTTATTTTTTTATAAAATTAATAATTTACCCTTCATTTGGATGAAATTTGAAAAAATTGACAGTAGGCCCTAAATTGGCAATTTTTAAACAATCGGAGTTCTTAATTTATCGAAAAAATTGTTAAGGGGCTAAATTGAAAATATGCAAATAGTTTAGGAGGCAAAACCGCATAAAACCCTTTTTTTTTTTCTAACAAAGCAATATTCAAAACTAATCGAACTCATATACAAGAGTGCGAATACACTACTTTGACCAATTGACTTAACTCACATACATTGTTTCTTTCTTATACTTGTAAGTTGCATGGCATGATTATGATTAGAATTTATCATAATTTGCAGCCAGGAAAGAAAAAACATCTTCCCATTGCTCTACACCTGCCCCCCCTATAATCTTCTCCTACCTAAGTGCTTTTTAAATAACATAAAAATAATTAATTGATTTATCAATTAAAACAGTAAATTAAGAAGAAGACTTAATAGTTTTATAAAGTTTGTCAATGTGCCAACATAGTCTCGTTCAATGAAAAATAACCTTAACTTATAAACCAGAGGCCTTAACTTGTGTGTGTATGAGAAATCTCCCTCCTTTGTAGGATAGCTTGTTCTCAAAAAAAAAAAAACAATAAAGTTTGTCAAAGTAGCAGATTTGTTTTTTACCATTTTACCCCTTAAATAAATTTGTGTTCTTTCCGCAGCTTTCTTTTAACAAATGGCCTACTTAATTTTTTTTTAATGAAACAAATGGCCTATTTGGATTTTCAAAAGTACAACAAACGTTTCCAACTATAGATTTTCATCCAAGTTTATAGTACAGGCTACGTGAGGGTGCAGTACTTCACTTGTGTACTTGAGCAGCCAATAAAATGTAATTACATAGGTGAGAATAAATTGTCAATTACGAAAATACCCTTAAAGCAAGGAAGCTGTTGGAATTGACTAAAATAGCCCTGGCAAGCTTTGGCTTGCGTCATTACAAGCGTGGCCACCATGCCCCCATCACCAACACGATGAACATGGTTTGTTAGTGTATGAGGACTCAATAAAATTAAGATAGTTTTTGTTCACTTTCTCAAAATCTCATATCATTGTTCTTGTTGTAATGCATGTGTTATCCTTTCAGTTTGGTTGCTTACATTGTTTGATGCTAGACACAGTTAGCACTAACAAATTTTTATTCTGAACTTTTCGTACACTCATACTATAACACATAAATTAGTAATATCACATAACAATTTAACCATTATACCAACAAAAAAAAAATTTGTCACTTTGTTATCACATTGAATATTTTGATGTATGTTTATTTTATTTATTAACATTTTAATGGTGGGCGTCAAACGAGTCGAACGGTTCAAACCGGCCAAATTAATTCGATCAATTTGATTGGGTTACAACACAAAAAGAATGTAATCTTAGACCGCATATATGGTAATTTTATTATTTGTTGGCACTAGTATTTTCTTATTGGTTGTTACCATTTATTATTATGTTTCATCCCACACATATCAACCTTTTATATAAATATATTGTTAGTTTGTTACTTTGATAGAATGTTGAATGGTTTTAGGATGCTAGACATTTGAACATTAGAATGGTGAATGTAATATTGGTTTTATATGTGGTTGAAATTGTTAAGATTATTACCTTGATGATTTTGGCTTCATAAGATTGTAAGAAAGATTTGATGTATTTGTTTCAAATTTCAAATATAGAATGGTTGTGTTTCATGTCGCGTGACTAATAGATTTGAAAAGTATGTAAATACATGTTCTAGAAAATGAAGTTTTAAAAAAAGGGATATAAGATGGTCTCATATTCGAACTCCTATGATATCTTGATAGTGTGTGTGTGTGAAACTCTCCTCTCCCTTGTAGTTTAGACTATCACTTGAATATTTATAAAATTAAAAAAAATTAAAAAGAAAACTGATATGAATTTATATTGTAATTGGGCTAAACCACTAAAATAATAACCAAATAAATAAAATAGTATTGAGCTTAGACCTAAACCACCAAACTGCCCAAACAAAACCATCCATTAGTGGTTTGGCTTGGTATTTAAGTTCAAATCGAACTAAACTATGTCATTTAATAATAAATTAATTTAGCCGTGACTTAGAAGTGAAACCAATCCAAATCGTACCGCGCTCACCTCTAATTTTAGTTGGCCATGATCAAATCATAGTCTATGAGAACTGGATACGCCTAAATATAAGCAAGCAGAAGAATCCTAATAAAAAGATTTATATCTATCTAATTCTGGCCAAATGGCCAATATCATATATCTTTTCCAGAATTCATCTCTGAAATTTTTAGAAGAAACGGGGTAAAAGGGACTAATTTTATCTGTCGGTAGGGACAATTTCAGGGGTGGTCTCATTCAGATGTGAAATTCAACCGTTCATGAAAAAAAAAACATAAAAAATATATGACTTCTTGCTTTCTGCAGCAATTACCATATAGGTTTATTCAAAGTATAATGCAGAGATGATGAACTTATTAGCTAGTGTTCTGCAGATAACAATATATATGAAAAATATGTTTTAATTAAGCTACATTGCTATGGAATCTGATAGTAAGGCTAAATGCTACTTGCAATAATTAATGTGCAAGATTCTGGGAGCAGAGAAGCAAAATACTCAAAGATTTACAGACAGACAACAAATAGATTAGTACTGCAATCATAAAGTATTCTTAACCATAGGCCTGCTGCATATACCAAACCTTAAGCTTTGGCCAAAGGCCTGCATAATAATACATAACTACATACACACATAGTCTTCATACCTAAAACAAGAAAACAGGAAAAGCGCACACAGTGTCTGACTCTGACCGCCGGCCCTCACGATACCTTCCCGGAGCTCGAACACACGTAGAAGGCAAAGAGGGACGCTGCAGAAGCCGAAATGCCAAAGGATTGAAGTTGCCCTTTTAGAGAATCCACCTTCTCAAGAAGGAGATTCAGCTACTTTCAACAATCTTTATTCTTCCCCATGCTGCCTTGAAAGCGAGACTTATAATGGGGTTAAGTAGAAACACACTTACTTAATTCATAGAAATTAAAAACACCAACATCATCATCCAGACAAGCAAAGAAAACTCAGGCCACCCCCACCAGTTTGGTTCAAGCCATTGGCAGGGGTGGCCAAGCATGAAATGGAGATGATGGGTTTGGCCCTGCAGCAGTTTTACTAAGAGGGTTTGATCATAAATGTTTGGATTGGTTGTTATCGCAAATTTTGGGTTGGTCATGAGATCAATAAAAGGGTGTGATGACTTGGGTAGTGTACTAGTGTGTGGTGACTTTTTTGCTAAAGGAACCAAAAAGAAAGTAGAAAAAGCTAGAAATGGAGGTTGCTAATTCAGCATCTTCCAGAGGATATGCCATTGGTACCGCCTTTGCTTCAAATCTGATCCATGACACCTCTTCCTCTTTCACTCTGGCTTTCATTTTTGCTTTTTACAAAGACATATGCACACATTTTTATAATGTCAATTTGGCATTGCTAATATATGCTTTTGTTGCGCACAAAGGTTTTGGGAGTGTGTGTGATGCAATAGGATTCTACTAAAAGATTTCATGGCCTGCTAAGTGGCAAATGGTTGGACACTGGGCATAGTACGATGACCCTTTTTTTTAATCTTTATCACAAATCACAGAACCAGTACAATAAGTGAATCTCAGCCATCCAATTCCCTTATGGAAATTTTTATGTGTCACCACAACTCTGTCACGTATTGGTACTAATTCACGTGTAATGAACTTATTATTTAGGACATAGTTTTAAGAGGAATGCTAGCAACCTTCTCTTTGGACCTTCTCACTTCTCCTCATGACACGTGTCATTTTTTACACTTAAAAAAATGGAGATTTTGACATAAAGGTTGTCTAATGTAATCATGACATTGTTTTAAGTGTAGAAATTGACACGTGTCATGAGGAGAAGGGAGAAGGTCCAAAAGAGAAGGTTAGAGAGAAGGTTGCTAGCATTCCCCTAGTTTTAATAGATATGTATATGTTATAACAATGTGATTAATAAATATGATGAAGAAATGTAATACATGCAAACATATTATTCATTGATTAATAACTTAGGGTTTGGATTCTATGAGGGGATGCATCACTTGGCCTGGTAAGACCGGGTTTGCCGCGTGGCGCCAAATCATGTGATGTACATGGACAGATCTTTGGCTTTGTTTACATGGAATTGCACCCTCTTTAGTCTGAAGATGTAAAGCCTTAAGTATGTGATGTAAGGTAGGCTTTTTTCTCGAGTGTTCTTTGCTTTTATATTGTCTGAGTGAGATTTCATGCCCTCATAGTGACACCAGCAATTTCGTTCCCTTAATTTATCAATCACAGAAAGTTTGATACTTTTAAAATTGATTGCGTAATGCCTTTGAAGGAAGGTTCTCTCTTTGATGGTTCTTGTTTTTTAAAATATAATTATTATGAAATATTATTTACTTTCTTGTGTTTTTCTTTCTTTTCCTACCTACTTTCTTGAGTTGAGTTGCTCTTTGATGAGTCAGGTGACACCATTTTAAGTATGTTGTGCTTTCATTTTTCCTTTTCCAGTCGTTCTAAATTTTGAGCAAACCGAAAACCAACCGATAATATTACTTTTATCAAATTCCATCCCTCCTTGATATTACTCAGACTTGAAGCATACCTCCACTCTTAAAGATGAGATGCCCATAGTCAGAAGTGGTTCATATTTATAAGGTAAAGTGCGGTTTGCTTGGTATAAGGCAATTGAACTTCTGAATTATTTCGTTTGCCAATTTAGTCCCTCAACTCGTAATAAATAGTCAATTTCCCCCTTACCGTTAAGTTTATCTAATTTCATCCATTTTCTGTTAATAACAAGGGCAAATTTGTAATTCTAACTTAAAATTCATAAAAAATATTGTAAATAATTAACTTTTAGAAGCAAAAAAATCTTTGGGGGAGAAGTAATCGGTGGGGTGGGGGTTTTGTGGGGAGAATAATTTTTTTTTCTTCTAAAAGTTAATTATTTACAATATTTTTATGAATTTTAAGTTAAAATTACAATTTTGCCCTTGTTATTAACAGAAAAGTTGATGAAATTGGATAAACTTAACAGTAAGGGGGACATTGACTATTTATTACGAGTTGAAGGACTAAATCGGCGGATGAAATAATTGAGGGTAAGTTCGAATTGCCTAATAGTTCGAAGCAAAATGGCTAAAAATCCATATTTATATGGTGATTTGTACATTCTATTTCATTGAAGCGATTTATATGTGGAAGAAAGATTTTAGTATGTTAATTTGCAGAAAGCCAAAAAAAAAGTGTCCAACTTTTCTTTAAGAAATATGTAACTTTAGTAGTAGGGCATTTAACCATCATATCCACGGCGAAATTGCGTTCTTGCACTATTCCTAGCCTGATTTTTTGTTTAATGAAAAAATGTGTGTGATTTTCCACTTGGTTAAGAAATTGGTTGTTAAACAATTCACAACAGTTGGAAGCTCCATAGTCTTTTCCCTGACGTGAGAGCAGCCACAGTGCGCCGCACACACAATAAATTTAGTATTTATAGGGGATCCATAAAGTTTTGGAAGAATATTATCTGATCCCAATCAAACAAGAGCTAACTAATGTTCTTAATTTGCAGTCCAAGGTGACAGAAGAATAATTTTTAAAAAAGTGCACACTGTGCTAAAGAGATGCCAAACTAATGTTAATTAAGTATAATCATTTTATTTGAATTCTGTAGTTGTAATTAACAATCTGTGGCATATTCTCCTCTACACTAATTCACTCATTTGAATATTCATTCAGGTGGAAAAATGTGATGTACAAAGATGCGTTAACAAGCTACCTGAGATTGGTAGATCCTCAAGAATATAATATGACATGCAGTCATTTTCAACAGGTCATGACATCAATGGAACGATCATCATTCATGAGAACCACCTTTTGCTACCCTTGGCTGCTTTGAGCTTCATCACAAGTTCCTCACGCTGAGCTTCTACTTCGGCGTATCTGAGGCTCATGTGCAGGTAGCGCTCGCGAATGTCTTTCAGTTCTGTCTCTAGAGATGATCTCGAGTGTTCATGTCTTTCTTTTGCCGCTTTTTCAGCTTCAGCTTTTGAATTTCGACGAGTCTCTGAATGGTTGTGTCGAGCCTCGGACAACATCCTGCGGGGTAATAATAGATATGCATGTTAAGACTGAATCATACATAAAACATTTAAAGAAAGAAAGCAAATGCTACTTATTAATTTGTTTCGAACGCATTATGTATTTCTATTTCACTCACCTATCAAGCTGAACTTTATACGTGTTATTTGCTTCCAATGCCTTAACAAGTTCATCCTCGAGAAATTTAATCTTTAAACCATAGTCAACTCCAGCATCACGAGGACTTCCATCATGAATTTCATTTCCATTATCGTCCTGTAATGGCGAAGAATAAAAGGAAAAGAACAAAACAGAAGCTTTGTAAAGTTATATGAAATCACAACATTGAGAGGAGTCCACAATCATATATTACTATGCTGAAATCAATTCTATATACTGTGTCCTTAGCTGTAGAAGCAGGATTAATAATGAATATTTCAGATGTCTAACCTCTCTTTGATACTGGTTTCTATAAGGATAATTCTGATCTTTTGCAAGTCCTTGTACCTGACCAGTCTTCAAAAGTGGCTTCCTTCTATTTTCACGTCGATGACTGCTGTTCTTCACCATTTCATTCTGTTTAAGCAAAGAACGTTAGAAACCCATAACTTTACAGTCTTGACATCAACTGTTAACAAGAAAATAAAGAATAAATGGCACTTACTTTTGGGAGCTTCATATCTTCACCAACAGGAATTACTTTAGTACTGTTTTTTGAAGGGCTGGAAATCTTTGGACTGCTAGAATCCCTCTGTTTCTGTCTTTCTTCCCTAGTTAATTTCAGTTCTTGTTCAAGGGCTTGAGACCTTTTTAGGCACTCACTTCTCTCCTCTTCAAGTAGCTTTATTTTCTGCTGATACTGCTCGTTAGCTCTCCTGATCTGGTTGAGTTCATTTTTCAGCTCAGCATCCTGTGCACATAAAGCCTCTTTAGCAATTAGATTACCTTCCATCTTCAGAATTTTTTCCTCCAAGAGAACTTTATTACGTTTGCAATCCTCCAATTCAAATAAGGCCTTCTCCAATGTTGAGATCTTCTCATGGAATGAACTCTTCTCTGCCTTCAGATCTTCACATTCTTCAGATATTGAATGCAGTAATGCTTCCAATTTTTCTTTCTCAGACATGGATGCATCAAGCTCATTCTTAAAAGCCAACACTTCATCCTGACAATCAGTTAGTTTCTGCAGTTGAACCTTCAAATTTGTAGATTCTTCCACCATCTGTTGCCGTTCATAATCAGAAACCGTAAGCTTTAGTTCAAGATCATTCACAGTGGTCTTCAATTTTGCTTCACTTGATTTGTAACTCTCAAACAACTTCAATAGTCTTTCATGGTCAGCCATTGTTGATTCCTGGTTTTGTTTAGAAGCAGCAAGCTCAGCGGACAGGCTTTGTAGCTTCGGTTCAGTTTCTGTTCTCATAACATTCAATTCATTCTCAGTCTGTATTGCTTTATATTGAACCTCTTGGAAAGCAGATTCAAGCATTGCTTTCTCAGCTCGTAATCTGGATGCTTCATGGATGGCATCTGAAGCTAGTTGTTCTCTTTCTTTTTTAGTTGCAGAAATTTTCTTGGTAAGTTGTTCTACCTCTTGCTGAAGACTCTCAACTTCAGTTTCCTTCTCCAAATACATTTCATTGAACAAACTTTCTTCCAAGGTAAGTTTCTCCCTATATTTCACGTTTTCATCAAGAAGTGCATCTAATTCTGAATTCAGGCTTTCCTCTTTTGAGGCAATGTTTTCCAGCATTAAAGAAAAATCTTTTTCCAACACTTCAACTCTTTTGGAGCAATCAGTAAAGCTCTTATGCGATTGAGTCAACTTTGCTTCCAAGAGGTAACACTGCTCTTGCAACTCCAGCTTTTGTTTCTTCAACTCCTCATTTGATTTCTGAAGAGAATTGCACTCTTCAATGAGGCTCTCAGCAGTAGCTTGTAGCTTTGGGTTTGCCCTTTTCAGATATTCACATTCTTCTCGAGCTTCTGACCACTGACTTTCCAAGTGCTTTAGTTTCTGCTTCAGTTCTACTTTATCAGATTCCATCTCAATTTTCAATCTGCCGATCTCATCTTGGAGACTCAGACAATAAGATTTAGACTTGTCTAATTCTAATTGATTTGCCTCCTTTTCATCTGTCAAGTATCTTTGTTGTGCTTCCAGAGCAGAAATATGCGCTGATAATTGTATGTTTTCTTGTTCAAGCTCTGACACATGAAGATCCAGTTCACATTTATCAGCTTCTAGCTCTGAGGATTTCCTTTCAAGCACCTTGTTGGAGGAAACATGGGAATTCACACTGCTGCTAAGCACCGTTAATTCATTCCGCAAATCATTCAAACACTTGGAGCTTATATCACTTTCTCTTAACACAATTTCCATTTGTTCCTCTAGCTCTATTTTTTCCATTTGAAGATCGGAAACCTTACCTTCTAATTCATTCTGGACCTGCCTCAGAACCCCGATTTCTTCTTCTTTGGTTAGCAAGTTAGCCTCAAATTTTGCTATCTCAGACCTTTTCTCCGTCAGTTCTTTACCCAGTTCAGTGACTTTAATTTCTAGTTCCATTTTCAAGCTCTCAAGTACTTGAACTGAAAGATCATTATTGTTTGTAATCTCCCCAAGCACTGTCTTATTAAACTTCTCCTCTGCATTCTGTATTCGTGATTTATTTTCAGTCACTGAAACCTCACTGGCTGGAAGATCAACAGGTGCGTGTCCCCCAGTGGAATTTTTCTTTGCTACCTTAAGCTTGAATAAGAGTTCCAAGTTTTCATCCGTCAGCTCATTGCAATCTCTCTCTAGCTCCTCCACCTTTTCTTTTAAGACTTCAATTTCTCTGATAAGATCAGCTTCACCTCCATTCATGGTGATGGAATCCATTTCTGCAGAACGCCTTTCTTGGAGAGACTCAGATAATTTTGCTTTCAATTTAACAATTTCTTGTTCTTTGAAAAATAATTTACTTTTGTATTCTGTCTCGATATCCAAGAGAGTTTGTTTGTTCAGACTCGATCCATCCTCTATCTCATGGTTTTTCTCTTCCAGGGCCTGCTCCAGCTGTTGCACCATGACTTGCAACTTGTTCTCTGATTCCTGCAATTGTTGCAGCTGAAGCTTTAAATATCTGTTTTCCTCTGTAGTTATTTTGACAGAATTCTCCAAATCACCAAATTTTGACTGCAGTTCTGAAAGATTCTCCAACTCCACTTTTTGTTTTTCAATTGTCACTTCCAGCTCCTGGAGAACTGAAACCAGCTCAATGTTTGATTCTTGACTTCTCTCCAACTGCAGGGCCAAATTGGCTACGGATTCTTTTTGGAACTTCAGTTCATCCTGCAATGCCTTCTCATTCTGGGACATTCCTCCTTCCAGAGAAGTTAAATCCTCAGCACCTGTTCGTTTCACGACTGAATTCTCAAACAACAATTGTAAGTGTTCAACTTCTTTCTTCAAGCCATCACGTTCTGCATATGCTGCTGAAAGCTCCACATTCAAATTTGCCTGCTTTTTTGACTGATCAGAGAATTCTGTCCTCAGTATCTCCAAATCAAGCATTAGCTTCCGCGCGTTCCTCTCCCACATCTTAGCTTCCGCATGTAGCTCTTCAATGGTAAATTCTGCGGCTTCCAAAAGGTTTTTAGAAGAGTCAGTGGTTCTCGAAGGTGATTCTGTAAAATCTTTCTGAGAATTCTGAGAATGATTAATCCTGGAATTAAATGATGAATGATTTGATGGAGAAGGGGCATCAGCAGGATAATTGCCATGAGTTGTACTAATGGGGGAGTTGGTTGAATCTTGTCTTCCAATCAAGTGGTTCCCTTCACCACTAAGGTTGCTTCGTGGGGACATATTATCCCTCCTTATGGAACCCTCTGCCGAGTCATAGCTGTTATGTGAACCTGATGCAGAGAAACTACTTCCCTACAAGAAGTGGGGAAGATATATTAGTTTCACAGTAACGATAGACCGGTAGACAGCTTGTTCATTAGCATTTTATTCCTTTAACATGGTTTACGCAAATCAGAAAAATAATATAGTCTAGATATCAGACACTCATTAGAAGATTTTTTCTCCCTAGAAAATCTTCATTAGATAAATTGATATATCAACAAACATAACACTCTTAATTTCTAGATCATACTCCAGGTTCAATTGAAGCAACACAAGAAAAGCTACTAAAAGAAGCACACGATGTTTGTATTGTAGCAGTATTCTGAAAACACAAGCACTACAATAAATAAGGAAAGAATAGTAAGGGGAATTTTAAACATACTCTACTGCCAGGCTCTCCAGGATTTGAGGTCAAGCCAAAATCTTTCATGGAGGAAGATCCGACGCTCCTCCCAAATGTACTATTAGATCCATTTGATTTGCTGTCGACATCAAGACCACTTGCATTTGGTTCTTCAAAATGACGGCTTGTCTCTTTTGACTCTTCATCACTAAAAAAATGAACTGAAAATCTTCACTATCAAATAGAAAAGTAATTATCTGCAGACTAATGCAAGTAATATTTTGATACTAACCTGAGCCTTTTTCTTGGCGTTAGGCAGTTAATTTTCACCTGCAAAACAGAAAGATAAGCAAAAATCTGCTGAAAAGACAATTCGGAGATGACTTCTAGTGCAATGAGATGGGAGAATGGTGAAAAGAAAAAGAATACTCAAATGGATATATTCATGTTTTTACAGATACCTTCAATGAGTATTCACATGCACCCTTCTAGATTGACTTTGCATAGGCCAGTACTTTAATATCCTCCAAAAATGGTATAGATTTGAAATAATTTTCATAACAATGACAAAAGTATCGAAATGGGGGAAACAGTTAGAACAACCATGTTTTTAAGATAGTAGGCATCAATTTTCCAAGGAGATATATTCAGATGTTTTCAATCTTTAAGGAGATGGCAAAGACAGTGATGCCTTCAAACAAATAGTCATACTAAGCACATTGGCCAAAACATAAGTAATGTGCGTTGACTCAATTCAACATAACAAGGGGGTCAATTTTTGTTCAACATATCAAACATCTAATGAGAATATATAAATTTTTATAACGCACCTGCAAAACTGTCCCATAAGTGCACTTCTTCAATGGAAGAGTCACTGGAACAGAAGAGGTTGAACTTATATAATCCGACATATTGACTGTAACCTCGCCAAGGATGCCGGATCTTGCTGATCCCTAGGATCAAAAAGTCATTTGGGACATCAGCAAGTAGATAAACCAAAGTCCGCATTGAATCACAGAAGATAAAGAAAGTCAATTGCCAAAAATAGCATGTTTGTAACAAAATCAGTGAGAATGAGAAATACCATGGAAAGGACAAGCTTGAAGAAATAATCTTCCATCTCCTTTGAAGAATCATCCTGCGAAATCCATATCGATTCGGAAAGAGTTTCAGTCCATTGACAGTTTCCATTACGCACCACTGCTTTGCTTGATTTAGCAATTGGCTTCCCAGTTTCTACAGAGACAATGGATACAAACAGCTTGTCCCATCCTCTAGGAACCTGCAATCACAAATATCATCATCAACAAGAAAGACATCAAAAACTCCATCTGCTGAAGAAAAAATCCATAGAACAGAACAGAACAGAATGATAGTGTGAATCAGATTCACTTGATTCCACATGATCATCGGTCCTGATTCCAGGAGCAAAAGATATGGTGTTTGTGTACATATATGGAAATCAAAAACAAAATTTGATTATGGTTTGCAGAATTCAACAATTGTGCACTTCCCCATTATAGATTTTGACATAAATTTTCATTCTTTTTCGAAAAACTCTTGATAAAGGTCTAGAATTGACATAGATTAATCCCACCATTCAGGTGTGGGACACCTCGTATTTATTAAAAAAAATGCATATTACACCATAATTGTCTACCTCCAATGCAATGCTCAATATTAAGCACAAATGAAAACATAAAGAATTGAATATACCTGGAGGGCCTTAAAGTGAGAGAACTTGAAATCAACCCTGTCCCTTGATTTAGCTGGCCTGTTCTTGTGGAGCCTGAACATTTTTCTCTCTTTAATCTCTCCTTCTCCTTCTTCTTCTTGTTGCTGCTGCTGCTGATAATTAGTTAATTAAGTTCTCTTACTCCATAATTACTTCTCACAATAACACATCTCCATCACAACCACCAACATTACCAGCTAGAGAGAGAAACAGAGAATGTCTGACCAGTGTGACCAAATGAATGAATGTCTGATTCTTCTGAATGAAGCGAGAGAACCAAAGCAGCAAGAGAGAGAGAGAGAGAGAAAGCGTTAGCTAGCTGGTCATTGTTGCGAAGGTTGTTATTTTATTTTCCCTTCAACTTTTGGCGTTTCCCTTCTTCAATCAATTTATTTCTTTGACAAAACACAGAGAGAGAGAGTAAGCGTAGAAATGAATAAATGCGGGTGTGGGCAAGGCACGGCACTGAAACTGCAAATCGGGAAACAGCCTCCCTCCCTCCGCTTCTTAATTGCAGTTTCCTACTACACTACGGTATCTCTGTACACTCTCCCCGCAGCTCACTCTACGCGCTCCGCTCCGGTACTCGCGCTCCGTACTCGACACGTAGAACATGGAAGTCAGCGAACCATTCGGGTTTCTGACGTGTCAGAGACTCATTGGCTTGAGAAGAATTTAGCCTTTTATTTTAACGGCAACATCGAAGTTAATAGAAAATTAAGATTAAGTGAGGGGTGGACCTGGTGGCGTTAAGAAGGGAATGTAAGTGTGATTAATTGTTTGTTTTTCTATTTTTAGCCTCGGCGCCATCGAATCGAAAGTCTTAGATATTTCCCAGATTTTCTGCTGCGTCAATGGGCCCGGTTATGTGTACAATGCTTCATGGCTGTAGATGAGATGAAAAAACATCGTTGGATAAGTATTTGGAAACTTCCTTGTGTCTAGGTGCGGGAAATGAAAATGGAATCAAAGCATGTACTCTCAATTTCATTTGTTTGGTTGAACATTCTAGGCGGGGAATCTCAATCTAAGGTAGCTCTCGAGGTTTGAAGTTTGTCTCACAAGAAACAAGATGGTCGAGACTTCGAACTTGAGATCTAAGGCTCCGAGTTATAAGTTCGAGTCTTGAGATTAATTATTATAGTTTAAGGTCCAATGTTTAGAATTTGAGATTAGATTTTAGCCTAATGATCAAGAGTTCAAAGCTAGCGGCTGTTCTAAGATTTTAGGGGCTCCATACAAAATTAGTAATAGGACCTGCTAGACTAAAGTCTTGAACAAAAATATATAAAAAGAATTGGACTATATATATATTGATACTCATCAATATCTATTTTTTAAATATTATAAAGTATTACCAAACAAATAATTCAACAAGGAACATAAAATTAAAAAATAAAACCCGTCTCTAAAAGGCCGTTCAAGAGGTTATTTCTTAGGGTTAGTGGTTTGGGTTTGAGTTTGGAGTAAGCGATGTTGGATACGAAATTAGGGTTTTATCTAAGATTTGATACTTGTTGCTCTAAGTTTATGATGTGACTTTTAAGACATGAGGATTAGGGTTCGAGTTTGGAGTAAGCAATGTTGGATACGAAATTAGGGTTTTATCTAAGATTTGATCATACTTGTTGCTCTAAGTTTATGATGTGACTTTTAAGGCATGAGGATTAGGGTTCAAGTTTGGAGTAAGCGATGTTGGATACGAAATTAGGGTTTTGTCTAAGATTTGATACTTGTTGCTCTTAGTTTATAATGTGACTTTTAAGATGTGAGGATTAGGGTTTGAGTTTGAAGCTTAAGGCCCGAGTATTGTTTTTTTTTTTTTTTTTTTGACATTCAAGCTTCAAAACTCCAACTTAGTTATAGATCCAAGATTTATAGTCTGGTACTTAAAGTCAAGGTTTAGAGTTTTCTTTTGATTTTTCGGTTTAAGGGTTGATATTTGGTGACTAGAGGTAAGGAATTCAAACCTAAATGTGTGTTTACACCCCACCTTATAAGTGACCGGAGGCCACTTTTTTAGCCCTCTATGTTGCTTCAGTTGAATGAAATTCTATTTTAGATAAATAAAATAAAAAAGACTAACTCACGTGTAAGTCTAACATTCTTTTTAATCACGTACATTACATATTATGTATTGTGTAATGGTTGGCGGTAGAGTATTTTACATTGAAAGAGTTAATTTAAATAGAAACATATAGTTGAAAAATTCCAAATTAAAGCCAAACTACACTTATCACTTTTGGAATTCTAAGACGGTGTAAAAATAATCGATGTAGATTGGTCTGAAGTGAGAGGAGCCAGCAGAGAAACCAAGCTGCCGTAACTCTTCCTCAGTCCGAGCCCTTGGCCCTACAGATTGTCATCACGAATATGTCGTTTTCTAAGAGGGCACGCGTCCTACGACTGTCGTCTGATTTCGTTGGCAGGCTCACAAGCTATCAGCTTCCCTCCTACTGGAAGTGCTTGTAACAATTCTCCATGATCAGCTTGCATTCACTATCCGTCCATGTTGATAAAGTCCACTGCCAAGTGATACAATTAATGTAATAATAATAATAATCATGATAATTAACCTTCTAATTACTACATAAATTTGACACAAAACTCAAAGAACTACAAATTGTACAAGATAATGAGCAAATTCATTACACAAAACTCAAATCCGGCTCACTAGAAACCGACGAAAACTCCGATCATACTTTGACACCGGCTCATTGCCTTATAAAATTTGTGGTTCTTTACTTTGTAACGACCCTCCTTTTGTGTTTTACTTCTTGTATTTAGCTCTTTGTGGTGAAATGAAATTTGATGGTTTAAAACCAGATGTTTCCTTTTTCTTCTTATTCTTAATTTAGTTAACAATAATTTGTTGAACAAATGATGTGTTATGAGCTCAAAATCAAATAATGGAAACATTAACTCATTTTGGAAAGCTTAGAGCTAGAAGCCTACAATATATATATATATATATATATATATATATATATATATATATATATTATATAATTGTTTTTTAACGATCCAAACCATCTATTTTTAAGTCTACATTTATAGATCATCCTCGCAAAAAAATTAGACAAATCGGAAACCGTTTCGACATTCAATTATGTCCTAAAAATTAATAAACACAGTGCTTCAAGAAAGTATTAAAATTTCAATAACTTAATTGAGTAGTCAAATAATATCGGATTCAAGTTATTTTTGTAAAGATGATGTTTGAATGATTATCTAAAAAACAGATTGTTTGTATTAGTGAAATACAATGCAGAGTGGGCCCTACAAGAGTGTTCCTCAAATAAGCTTATTTAAAGTGATCCGTCAAATAAATGGAAGCTCTTTGTGTGTGTGTGTGTATATATATATATATATATATATATATATATATATATATATATATATATAATCTTGTTGATCATGATTCATGCATTTAAAATAGTTAAATGAGTCACAAAATATATTGAGAAAGATGCTTTCTTGTTTTTTTTTATGGAAGAAGGATATGCTTTCAAGCATAGCAATTTGATTTTGAATGGGTAAATGGAAGAAGGATGTGCTATAAGTTTAGAAAGTACATGGACCTTACTTATATATATATATACGTGTATATATTGTTCAGTACTTCTTACCCTGTTTTATCATTATTTAAAATTTAGAAGAATATGATCAAATGAGTTTTCTCCATTTGTATGTTTTAAATAAAAAACAGTTTTTTCCTAACCTAATGGGTTTGCACGTTACCTTCATGAAAATAGCATCTCCACTGGGAATTGACTTGAACATGTCACCACCAACATGACTCACTCCTGCAAAAATCATTAACATATACATGAGCTCATTTGGGTTAACACAGGACTGAATTTTTTTTATTTTTTTTTAATACGAGAAAAGGCGAAAGTAATTATTGAAGAAACGAAGGGCATGTGCAGATCGAGAGAATTAGGCGAAAAAATCTACACATAAGACTATTTTTAATGCAATATATGATCATAATTGTTAAGATTTATTTAACAGATGATTAACTAACGCATATATTGAATTTGAGATTTTAATAATGATAAACACAGTAATTAATATCACCAGCTATAGTTGGTGCCTTGGCAACGACCTCAGGCAAATCAAAGTTAATCCCTTCCCGAACACTAGGATGCCTCTGTAGGATCATCCTTAGGCAATCCCCTGCACTCCCACCCACATCAACCAATCTCCCCACTCCTTCAAATCCGTCGTAGCCGCAAGGGCGGAACCACACTAAATTAAAGTAAATGTCTTTATCTTTTTACTTTAATTTATTTTTATATTACTCAATTTACTTAAGTTTACAATGTAAATAAGGAAGTACCCCCCATTTGGATTCAAATAAAAATACTAGAAAATCAAATTCCCACCAAATCAAAAGATGAAAACTCGGTTTTAGTGCAAAATACGATTTAGGCTAAAAATGATGGCTCATTAAGTCAATATATACTTCATACTAAAATCCCATAAAATCAAGTTTTCTTATTTGATGCGTGAGGAATAAAAGCCGCCAAAAATTATCTTCAGAAAATGATTATTCCGAAAAACCATTTTTCATACTTAGTCAATATTTTTACATAAAACAATTTTTCATGTATGATATGAATGCATGAAGGGACCTAAGGTCAATCTAGGTAAAAAGTCTTAGATGTTCAATCCACTATGGTGTTAAATTCTATTTGGTTTATGTTAAAGCTTATTGAAAATTAGTCTATGGAGCTATGAACTAGCGTAGTTTATATGATTTAATATTTACTTTTATTTCTAGAAAAACTATAGAAATTGTAAGTACGAAAGAAAAATAATCATTAAATTTTAAGCTAGCCCACCCGTTGAAAAATTCATGGTTCAGCCCTTGCATAGCCGTCCAATATCGCCTTCATGAACGGTACCGATACACCCGACATTGCTCTCTGCATCAAGTCGTTCATCTCCGGCTTCTTCCCATAGTACTCATACGTCGACTCCTTCCCATAGTACTCATACGCCGGCTCACCGTTCACCTTCACGAACGGCTCTACCGTGGGGTCCACCACAGCCTCATGCACCATAGGCCACGCCCCCATTAGCACAGCCTTCAAAAAGAAAAATCAACATTATTAAATATAAAAAAAAAATTAATTTCCCTTAAGAAAAAAAGATTCGATTAAATTATTTTTGTGTTTGTGTAAAAAATACTCCTTCATGATTAAGCACACTTGGGCAAAGACAAACTTTGATCCAAACGCATCCTTATATACAGAGAATAGTGTTGAAAATTCTTCCATAGTTTAGCCAAAAAAAATTAGTGTTGGGAAGAAAGTGTGACTAAAGTCTATAAATATATATATATATATATATGAATCTATAACAAAAATTCATACAAAAGTATGAAAGTCTATAATAAAAGTCTATACAAGTTTATTAAAAATCGGGTAAAACCTATAGGAGTTATACAAATCTAGAAAATCTGTCACTTAAAAAAATTCTTTCAAAATCGTATACAATCTTAATTCAATACACCACTATAACTTGTACTAAACAAAAACACAATTACACCAATTCTTTCTTAATTAATTCTAAACAAAACAAAATAATAAAAAATCAATTGACACCCAAGTGAGCTTGTGTCAACGAGCTAGTAAAATTACAAAACCTGGTGGTGTTGGAGGATGTAAGGGTCGTACGACAAACCGTTTTGGTCGGTGACGAGCGTTTTACCGAACACACCGTAGCTGGTGAGCATGCACAGAATGAGCTAGAGGTTCTCGGCGTGGCCGGCTCCTCCAGGGAGCAAGGACGGAACTGTGTATGGGTTGTAAGGGGCTCCAGCCTAGTGCAAAAACTGTATAATATTCAACTGAGTGCAAATTTTATAGTGTTATTTGCAGTCTCGAAAATATTAGCCCATCATCCTAATATTGTTGACTTTTGTTTTCTTTTTTTTTAAAGCCTTTTGTTTAATATTAGTCCAAGCCTTTTGACAACAACAAAGAATAAAGAAATGTGTTGTCTATAATATAATATTAATAAGCTAGTAAATATCTCTTCCTGCACACAGACATTCTTCTCTTTTCCCTTGACCTTCAGCTCTCTTCTTTGGCTTAACATCAACATCAAGCCTCTGTTTTCTTTTCTCTTGGCCACCGAAATCTCTCACCATCTCTTTGAACTTGATAATGAATGAGCCAACACTGATTTCATCTCAAGAGGTAAACTTCATTGTAGTTTTCATTTCAAAATTCAATATATTTGCTTATGTTGTATTTGGTAAATGATAAAATGCTATTTTAAATATTTGGGGGTTTATATGTATTTGTATTTCTACAGGTATAGAGAAATTAAGGAAAATTGCAATTGGAACTCTACCAAGGCTGCAAGCTCAGGTTCAGGTACCGTACAATAATCTTTTTCTTTTTTTTTGCTTATGTTACCTATAGTTCTTGATGGTATGGTAATAGATACAATATAAAACTATTGCATATTTTTCTTTCTTCAGTTTGGATTGCATATTTTGGATTGCTGATTACATTAGCATTATTACTTCTCTAGCTTTATAGTACTATTTCTTGTTTGAACATAATGTCACATGATGATAATAGTAGATTGATAAAGAGAGGAAAAACTATTGATTCATTCTTCAAAAAAAGTGGGAATGATACTTCAATTCCAGAAGAACCTACTCATCTTTAGCAAAGCAATATTTGTTTGATGTTTGACAATGTGTATTTAGTTTGGTGTTTATTCATATATTACTTTAAGAAAAACAAGCTTATGTTAGATATCTCATTGGAAAAAAAAAAAAAAATTAGTCCCCCCTATAAAAATTCCTGGTTCCGTCCTTGCCAGGGAGCACACGTGCGAGGATGGCGGAGGCGGAGATGGGGGGTGTTTGAGCCGCCTTGCCAGATGGCGTCGGAGACGTTGAGGCGAACAACGGCATTTAGGGACATGGGGACGCTGATCATGTTGGCCGGCTCCAGTATGCCCAGTATGGCTTCGTTGCTAGGCTGCTCTGCGGCGGTGATCACATGATTCTCCATGTTCAGCGCAAAGATATTAGCTTACTTACCTTTCAGCTTCTTCTCGTGCCTCCCTCCTCTTTTCATTTCTCTACAAAACCCATAATATACTTAGAGTGCTGCTATTTCCACCCCAGCTGAACTATTTCCCAACTCACTTTATCTTCCCAAACACTATTTAAATTTAAAAAAACACAATCCTATCTTTCCACCCACCCACCATTATTCATAAAATACTATTTAATTATTAATTCGAGTATTTAACCAGAACTCTATCTCCTCATATTTTATAAATTTATTTTTTTTTAGACGATAATCGAAATATTCATTGAAAAGTAGGCAAAAGGTCCTAAGCACAGCAAGGAATCAAACTACAACCAATAGCAAATCTGGAATACTGAAAGAAAATAACATATAAAAATAAACTAAGGGAAGAAAAACACGAGATTAAGATTTCTTGGACTTCTGGTTTTGTGTTCTACAAGATTAAGATTTCGATTAGTGCAAACAAACAATATAGGGCAATCTAATTGCCCTTTTAATTATTTGCTAGTTTTGTTGTCAATTCATCTAAAAGCAGAGGATTTCCACTTTTTCATATGTTGGTGAAAAAGCAGCACTCTATATTTATACATATTTTATATTTATACGTCTGAAAATGACAAATTACTTAGTTGTTGTGTTGGAGATATCTACATATATAGTAAAAAAAACAAACATTAAGAATTAAAAATATTAATTAAATGAGGATAATATGGTAAATTTATACTTTTTCATATTAAAAAGTAATTAAAATGAAAAAAAAATTAAATATTGGGTCCTATCTTTATGAAACACAACTACTCATTATTTTTTTAAATTCTGAAATAAAATTTTAAATTTTAAAAAACCAATTAGCACCAGCATGAGCTTATGTCAAGAGGCTAGTAATAATAATTTTATAAAAAAAAAAACAAACAAAACTGGACGAGGAGGAGTGCGTATGGCTGCGAGTTTAGGAACGTTTCGGTGGCGAAGAAAAACTCAAATATATTTGGAGGCTCGATCCCCGAGGTGTCAGCTTGTCTCTGGGTTTCATGTGATGAACCTGATAGGTTGATTATGAAAAAAAAAGTATATATAGATTTTATTTTATTTATCTTTGTATTCTTCTAAGAGCACTTCCACTCATTTGTCATGGGAAAGGGTAAGGGCAAGGTAAGGGCTGCCACTATTCACGTGAATACTGGCAACCCTTGCAAAATGCTTGTTGTGTTTCCACTCATTGCCATGGCAAAGGGCAAATACTATTCACTTTAACCTTTTTTTTTTTTACTTAAACGATTAATTTGGAGAAGATTTTCAGTTGCCACGTGTCAATATTTATTATAAAAATTCGAATGAATTTTTCGGATAAAATTTTCGAATAAGATTTTCTGTATGAGATTTTCACATGGGATTAATTTTATTTGTATGTATGAAATTAATAATAATAAAATTGCTAGGTATGTATTAAAAAATATTTCTAAATATTTTGGATTTTTTCATATTTTTTTCAATTTTTTTCAATTTTTTTACGTCTCTGACGTCACATAGCCCAGACAAGTTTAGCCTTAGGGTTGGCCAAGGTTCGTGGGACCCGCGTCTTGCCCGGGCAAGACTGGCCAGCTGGAAGCTGGAAACGGGGCTTGGGCCCCTGACTGCCCTCGCTTGGGCTTACGGGTGGAATCGCTCTAATGGGCTTATGGATGTACATCATGTACGGTTCCTTTCGTGTAAAATAATTCCAAATTTAAATGCAACTCATCAATTTATAGTAGATATGAACTTAACCAAGCTGTGCGCTCCCTATTTTACACTCGAATTTAGTAAGAATTACTTTCAAAAGAAAGATAATTTATGTCTAGGAAAATGGTTAGCCAATGGAAAGTCAATAAATTTTTTTTGGTTAGTGAATTTTTTTGGTTAAATGTTAAATGAAATTAGTAAGTGGTCACTAATGAAAATGAATTTTTGTCTTCTGGTAAGGCTATAAGATCATGGAATCTAGATAAGGCACAGAAAGAAGAAATTGCAATGACCCACTGGTTTGGAGTAATTGCTCATTCAGGTAAGGTTCTGAGTTCGAATACTAGCATCTGTGTAGTGTGTGAGTTTAGTATATTATCGACCCTTTCAATAGAAAAGATCCTCAAAAAAAAAAGAAAAAAAAGAAAGAATGAATGAATGAAAGAAGAAAAATACTTTTTTGGATGTAAGTAAAAGAGGTCAAAGACGACGGCCAAGAGAAAGATGAATGTTGGTGCTACTTATTACAAATATGTATTATGTATCCCACTGACATTTCCAAAAGTGGAAGACTTTCATGGGACGGGGATAGAATTATTTTGCTATTCTTCGGTCAATAACGCTATGAACACATGATAACATATCCACGTGGCACAACATTATCGATCAATAATAGCAAAACAGTGCTATCCCCGTTGCAATTAAGTTTTTCTCCCAAAAAAGATCTCTTGCAGTGCCAATAATCAATTCCCTTTTCTTCAAGCTTTTACTTTTTCTTTGTGGTAATTCTTGAAGCTCAGACAAGAAAATAGTGTTGGAATTGGCTCATATTTGATGGCATGAGATGTGTTTTGTTATGAGCACCTACCTTGACTTTGTTGGCTTCACAAGTGCTTTAGGTGGCTTTGTTTTTTATTGATAAACCTATGTGGATGTGATATTGTGTTCCATTGGCTCCATTGGGCAGCCCAAAGCAAGATGAAAAAAAGGGAGATTCACTACTATACCCAATATAGGAACCTAAATTATAAAAAAATATCATATATGAAATGGACTTTAGAAACACACTCAAAGCTCATTTACAACATAACAAAGAGGCTTCTAACTTCTTATAAATTACAAAATTGACATCGATTTCTTAAAACAAGTACAACCCTAAAACCTCGTAAAAAAAAACTCAAAACACTCAACAAGGCATCAAAGTAATTTAATAATCAAAATTAAATTCAATAGGGCCAGCGAGGGGCTGAGCCACTCCTAGGCCAAGAGTGGCCTTGGCCCCCCAATTTTTTGACCTCCCTCCTCTACTATATTATATATTATATACACTTAATAATAATATATTAGACATGATTATATACACTTAATAATCTACAACTTGTAATTTAAGTTAATGTTCTCTCTAAAATAAATTAGACATGATTAAGTTCAAAATATTTAACTATAACATGTAAGTTTTAAATCATATGTATTTGATATACTTTATTTTCTATTTCGGCCCCTCCAATCTTACAATTATAGCTCTGCCACTGGGCCAGCTGTGATTTTTTGAGTTTTTTTGGATTTGTTTATAGAAATTAAATGGTGTATGGTTGATCTATATCATTAGTGCTAAGAATGGATATATGACTAAATATCTCAAAAAGAAAAAAGAAAAAAAGGAAGTCTTTCATGTCAACAACAATGATGACTTCCAGCACATAGTTTGGCTTCTTTCTTTTCACGTGGAAGCTGTTGGTGAGTCTCTTTGATATAAGCGACAGGCTTAAGGCATTGGAAGAGTGGGCAGTTGTGCCTCACCATTTAGAGGTGCCGTGAGCACCATTTCTCAACGAGGCTAAATCAAAAGTGAGAGACACTTCCACATAGAGGGAAACACTAGAGAGCATCACCATAAAGGTGGAGATAAACTCCTCTGTGGCTACACAAGATGTTGAGGGAAGATCAAGCCATTTCAAAGGTTGAGTCTTCTTCATTTGTTCCTTGTGTTTGTAGGAGGTTTATTTCTTTGTATTGTTCTTAGAGTGTTCTTTCCTAGTGAACTAGAACTTCTTGGTGATCTTGGCTCTTGTGTGTGGTTAGCTTGAGAGTGACTTTGGTGTAATTGGGATTTGGGTTGTGATAGTTAAACTCTGTAATTCCTAGGATAGTTGAGAGGGTTAATCTCGTTTGGTTGTAATCTCTTTTGGGATACAATAGGAATTTCTAGGTGTCTTCGAACTGGATGTAGGCTATAGGCTACACACGGACTGAACCAACATAAATCTTTGGTGTCGTTTGGATTTCTGTATTTCATATTTTGCTCTTGTTGTTTCAATGGTTTCATAGCCACCATCCAGTGCAATCCACTTCTGCCGTGCACAACAAAAAGATCATTCTTGACGACAAATTCTTTAATGGTCTAAAACAAATGATATTTTATCTTATAAACATTGAACATTATTTGAAATGCGCCAGTTCCTAATTTCTTCTCCAATGTTAATTTTGATTATTTAGTAATGTGACATATTAGATAAATCTCATCTTTGTTAGAAATAAATAAGGTTTCAAAGTGCAAATAAACAAACACCAGTCTTTCTTGCTTCTTCTCTCTCTCTCTCTCTCTCTCTGGCTCTCTCTTTATTCTTTCTTTCTAAACATCATTAGTTCATTTTGGTAATCAATACTTATACAGACTCTCTGCATTTCTAAAGGACACTAGGATTCTCCCATCATTGCATTTCTAAAGGACACTAGGATTCTCCCATCAATCTCACGCATTGTTTAAGTAACAAGATGCTAAGAGGTAGATGAAGATGAAGTTGCGAATGCTGGTTTTGCTTGCCGTTGGCTCAATTTCATAAACAAACCCTGCAACAAACAGCACACTGTTAGGAGACCCTATGCAATTCCTTAAGAGGCAAGTCCAACCTTTTTATTGATTTAAAATAAAACTTCTTCCTCTTTGTCCTTTCATTTGCTTGAAAACCATGTTAATTATTACAACAATCGCGATTAGATCACAAACAGACAGGCCAAAGAGTAGCATTTTGTATGAGTGATGTTATATGTACCACATACTGATAACATCACATGTCACAGAGATGGCATCTAATTACATTAACGTCCCACATGGATCCCGTCACATGTGATGAATAATGTGACAGTTTCATTGACTTTATATATTAAGGAAATATGTGTCAGTACACTATGGGATACGAATATTTCTTATCCTGATTTGAATTTTGTGGAATCTGTGTAATAAAGTTTTTGCATGTGAGTTTAGAAACGTTACATTTGTAGTGTGAATTGTTGCTCCTGTTGTCATGCTGATGTTCTGATCTGGAACCAGCTCAAAGTTGAGGTGCTGAATGAAGATGGCCAGAGCAACAATAGCTTCCAGCAAAGCAAACTGATCACCGACACACTTTCGTGGCCCTCCACTGAACGGAATGAACCTACAGTAGATAATTTTGTTTGGCCACAAATTAATGCTAAATGGAAAAATGCAAAGAAAGAACCTATATGAGCTAGAACACCAAGGAGGAAAAATTCCAGAGATAATGTAGCAGCTACTACATCCCGAAAGGGGCATAGATTAAAAGTACCTGAAATCTGTGTTTGTTTCATTAGGTACAGAGCCTTCCAAATCAAATCTTTCGGGTAAAAATTCTTCTGCTCTCTCCCACACCTTGTAAAATCATCAGAAAAATGCACACCAAATACACTTTTAATTGCCAAGAATAGAAGTGAAACAAATTCACATTTCAGTTTCTTTTTTCTTCAATGTTCTGTTTCCATCGTTGGATTGCTGGTCTGGACAAATTGTCCAATGATTATGTACTTTCATTTTTCAGTTTCAATAAACCTCAACAAACCTCATATTTTAGAGTGAAAGCACAAAGACAAAGTTTAGGTGGAATCTAGAATCAAGAAGAAGGAATTGTGAAATTCAAAAAATAACAGAGTTTTTCCAAACTTAACATAAGGTGATACCTCTGAAGAATGATGGATATTGTATACTGAGATCATGATATCTTGACCTGCATTGACTTTGTAATTTCCTGGGAGCACATCAGCAACTTGAGCTCTTCTTATTAAAACCTAAATAAATTAAAGCAGTGGAACCACCAAGAAAAAAAATGAGTAAGTATGAACTTATATCATAAATGGATTTCAAATTTTTCTTAATTACACTGCAGTTCACATAAATGGAAGAGAAGAACTATAACCTACAGGTGGATGTGGAAAGAGACGCAATGATTCCATAATACAGCGTGTCAAGAACTTTAGATTTTTTATATCATCGTAGGAAGGACGCCGTCCCTGTAAAACTGTATCAACTTCTTCTTGTGCTTTCACCAATGAGTGGGAATTCTGCATTAAGAAAATAATCAAATACATGAAGAGTAGAGTAATGTAATTGATACCTCAGTAACCTACTGGTATGAGAAAAACACATACAAGGAAAGGGTACCTTACTTAGAAGATAAAGTGTCCAAGTCAACACAGAACCAGTCGTCTCATGTCCAGCAACCAACATAGACAGAAGATCATCTCGTAATTGCTCGCTCGATACCTGAAAAGTATTGTGTCTTCAGTCCTCAGTCTTCACTTTAGAACCAAAATATATAGCACGCTAGTCTTTACTTTTATAGATTAATAAACAACATCTTCAGTCTTCCTCAAACGAACATTTAGATGCAGACATACAGAAGTCCAGTACAACCAAGCATAGGCTCACTTACACATAAAAATTAGATTTCAAACTAAGTTAACAACTGCTTGCAATGATAAAGGAATAAGGAATTCACAACAACCTTCAATTTTAACTTTTGATGCTCACAGTTGTTAACTGCGTAAACATTTATTGAAGCAAAGTAGCTGACATTCCTAACCAAAATAAACCTCTCTCTAACTGTGGATTCTAAATTTATAAGAGAACAGTTATCATGATGAACACTAGTATGTGCTGACCTCTTCTCTACTTGCAAGCAAAAAGCGAAGGATGCTTGGATCAGTGTCATTTATATATTCTTCCTCATCAATTCTCTCACCCTCAGCTTCCACAATTTCTTTGCACTTAGCAATAAGTTCTTCAACAGAACTCCTGATTACTGAAACTGCTTTTTCAGCTTTTATTTGTCTTGGGATTATCTTACATAGAGCACTAACCTGCAACAACCAAAAAACGACATCACCAACTAGGATCAAAACCCAAAAAAAAAAATTATAATATATACATCAGCAGAGGATGAGGAGACTTGAGAGACCTTGCCTTCCAATATGGCAATAAATCAGTAGAGCGAAGCTCCGCTTCTTTCAATGCAGTGTAAACAGCATCAATAACAGGGCTATAAGCATTAAGAGAATCAAAATTGTAGTTGAATAAAGAAAGGCCTATAACATCAAGAGTTAGTTGAGAAAATCTATCCTCCATGTTTACAGCTGTTCCATTAAGTGCATCAGGTTGTAGCTTTTCCACTAATCTCTCAGCACATTTGCAAAATACCCGATCAACTATCACCGACAAGTACTTCTTGTGAAGAGATGGCACCACAGCCCTGCGTCTAGCCTACTATGAATCAAATATTATGCACAAATGAGATGGGGAAAATAACCAACTGAGACATATCCAGCTTTCATCTATTTAGTGTCACATGTTGAAGGCTTGATGAGTGAAAACTATGATAACATGCGTGAAGCATTACTGAGACCAAATTTCGTAGTTCCATGTACTACTCGGGTAACAGTGAATTCTAGACTATATAGAGTCCCTCTGGAAACGCAACAAAATAAGTTTAACAAGTCAATCAATCCATAATGTAAGATTTGGTTTCGTCAAGAAAGAAAACAGCACACTACACTCTTTCTCTTCTTCTCTATCAATGTGTCCCTTTCTTGATAAAAGTTACATCCAGAAAAAATGTAATAACATTAATAAAAGTTGTATCCATAAACAATTTGGAATACAATTAACAAAGTACTTTACTTTTATTTTCTTTTCTTTTGTTTCTCCTACCCAATTTTCACACATTCTAAACATAAGGTATAGGTGCTACATTATTAACAAAGCACCATACATATCTAATTATAACAACTAATAACCATCATTCTAAAGAAGAGAAAATGGATTAATAATTGGTTCACCATTCTTCAGTGCAACTGAGTTGTGTGACTATGTTAACAAAATACGTGCTCTGATAGAACAATCCAAAACCATATGTAGTGGCGATTGGGAAATTTTGTAGTCCCAACCAAAACGAATTACAGGATGACCTGATTGTAGCCAACTGCCAACTCAACTCTTCAATTTAATTCACTCCAAAATCTCACCTCCCAATTAAATTGTTGAATGTAATACACTTCAATTTCCCATATCATAATAATGTAATATGCATGCAATCTTATATCTTCACCTCGTTATATAACACTACATTCATATAGTTTCATTTCCTCAGAGTAGAATCAAGAAAAGTATGTGATGTTGCTAAGTTCATATGCTTTCACTTTCTTACGATAAAGTCATGAAAAGTGGGTGATTTTTTTTTTTAACACAAAATAATGATTCCATTAAGGTTTAAAGAATAAGAAAATTTTGAAACAATCATGAAATACTAATTGGTATACATACGGTAAAGGTGCCACATTAACTGACCCAAAAAAAAAGTTGCCACATTATTAACAAAGCACCATCCATATCCAATTATAACAAACCAACAACCATATACAAAACACAAAAATAGAGCTACGTATACTAGAACAAACTACACCAACATCTGAAATTAAACAAATTTCAATTATTATTATATAGTTTGTTTTGTTTCAAGCAAGAAATTGAATAGCATTACCGTCCAAAGTGGGCCTTCAGCGATTGCAAAACCAGAACCAAACAAAAACTCAGAGACCTCTGCAACAAGACCCTTAGCATACTTGCCATAATTCCTCAGCACATGCTTAGCAATAGCAGGGTCACTGATCACCACGAAGTTTCTAGGCCCAGCTGCAAGCCTGTAAATTGGACCGTACTGGTTCATCCATTTGAACAGAGGCAGAAACAGAGCACCACCCAGAAGCTCAGAGACGTCCTCCAGCTGAGCACTAGCAATGGGTATGCCCGAGTCGTCGTTTTTGGATATGGTCAGGGTCCGGGCGAGCGAAGTGAGCCAATTCGGGCTGACCCACGAACTGGGCTTGGAGCTTGTGGTGGTGGAGGTGGTTGTGGGCTTGGAGCTTGATGTGGGTTCTTTGTCTATGGAGGCTTTGACGGAGACGGAGTGAAATTGGGTGGTGCGTTTGAGAGAAGAAGGGGTTGGGAGGGGAGAGAAGGAGGAGAAGGAGAGAGATTGAGGCATGGCTTTTGTGGAGGAGTGAGAGTGTACGACGCCAGTGTTGTTTCAAAGTTGAAGATAACAAACTGTAATTTGCCAAAAATAAGAAAGATAACTGACCATATGCAAATCGGTAAGCAACTCCCACAGTCTTTAGATATTTTGGTCCAGCTTTTTGTAGGCTTCGATTAGGCTTAAGTTCATTCATGGGCCAAGAATGAACTTCAAATCCGACTCTTGGCCCAAGCTTTTTCGACCGACACAAATTGTTCTTCCCATTTATGGTATGTTTACTTATTTAATACAGTGACAGACATGAATTGAGTAAGCAAGGAATAAGGGAGAGAATGAACGAGTATCTGATCAATTACTCCTCCCAATCAATCTAATTATTGGTTTTAACTCACATAATTTTTTATTTCTTGCTTGTTAGTAAACACAGGAAAAATCAAAAATAGAAATAATTCTAATACAGAATGTTAGTAAACATAATTGCCCTTATTACTAAAAAAAGAATAAGAATAATTCAAATACCAACTACATGCAAGTAAACATGCTATTGGTTTTTTTTCCTTTTGCATCCAATTACACGACGGTTTAACTTGTAATTTGTGACCATTTCTCACATTCACAAGAGAAATCTCATTAGAATCAAGAGCTAATTGGTTCCCTTAACATTTGTTTCTTAGATTTTTTGTTTTCCCGTATATAATAAGTTTATATGTTCATTTAAATTAGGGTTAAGTGCAGTAAATCCCCCAAACTATAGGGTCATTTTCAAATTCATACCCAACTTTAGAGACATTTACTAGTACATACTCAAACTCCTGAAAACTCTACAATTTACCCCCTCCGTTAGCTAAATCGTTAGTTAATCTGTTAAATGATGACGTGTCAAAAGTAGGACCCAATTTTTGATTACGTGGACTTCCACGTGGACCAAAAATTAATTAAAAAATTATTTTACTGTTTAAATTATTTTAAAAAATCTCTCTCTTCTCTCTCTCTCTCTCTCTCTGAACCCATAACCATCCTAGCCTCGCAACGAACCCAGAAAAAAAAAACCCAACCCCGTCGGCTAACTCTCTCGCACCACCACAATACCCACCCACCCCCTTTATGCATCCTGCATACCGCATCACCACCCTAAAGCCTAAACCAAATTCACCATCATCATCGTTAAACCCAAACCAATCCCCAAAACCAAACCCAGCCATCACCATATCTGAGCAATTACAATCCCCCAATTCCATAACGAGTGATTTTCTCTGTAAAGATTGAGCAAGTGATTTTCTGGGTTCTCTCTCTATAACGACTGTGAAATTTTGGGTTCTAAAATCAAGAATGGCGTCGTCTGCTAGAAAGCACAGACAATTGGAGGATGGTTTTGGTTCCTTTGAGTTTCAGTTTCAGACCCAGAAGAGGATGAGGTCTTCTAGGGTTTCTGAGACCCAACGGAATGTAGTCGTTGAGGAAAAGTCGACTGTTGGTCTTCCTCTGCGCAAGTGTTTGGCTTTGTTTGCTACAAAAAATGCCGACCCAAAATCAGAATAGGGTTTTGATGAAATCTGTCAAACCCATAAGAGGAAGAGGTCTTCTAGGGTTTCTGAGACCCAACAGAAGGAAAAGCCAACTGTTGGTCTTCCTCTATGCAAAGTCAAAGGTTTGGCTTTGTCTGATTCAAAAGAGACGTTGGATTGTTCTAAACTCTTGGATTCTCTGATGAACCTCGGCCATGTGAGTTAGTTTATATATTTCCCCTTTGGTAGTAGAAATCGTGCAACAGCCAAGCATCTCATGTCCTGAAGCTTGAACAGAGCAGTGGCCAACTTTCTAGGCCAAAGCTCAACCCTTTCTACCATTCACTTTGTTTCTCTTCCCAGAAGCCAAAGTCGGGATCTTGTTGTCACGTCCCAAAATCGAGAGACGTGACAGCGACATGTATCTTGAGGATCCCGAAAATATAACACATAAATCCAAGGGTTATACTCCCAAGATTCCCAAAATACGCTAAGCCTTTGTAAATAAATTAAAACGGGTTGGATCAGAATATTTAATAACAGCGGAAAAATAGTTTATAATATTTTACAAAATTTATTTGAGAGTTAGACCAACCCCAAAGGTCGTGGATTAGTATCAACAACCTCTGAAATTATTTTACAAACAAATAATGAAAATATACCAACCATCTAGAATTCAAGTTTATACATATGAAGCGAAACATGATCAGTTGTGATGAATATAGTTCACAACCTGACAACAATTTAAGACACGAGCCAAATGCTGACAAGTGAGGAGGTCACACCAAAATGTCACCGACGAAAGGAATCTACAACAAAAGTAGGGGTGAGCATCACATACGTTCATTTGCCCCGTAAGAGGCTCCCGGCCAGGTTTCAAAATAAATAATGAATATAATAATAATGATAATGGCCATAGATTTATTTCAAAATCAGTGAAAGAATATGCACATACACAAACCATATCCATTTATTGTGGATCCAAAACCAATTGGCATGCTCAAGCAATTTTCGTAAACATTTTTCAGAGCGCTCCAGTATTTGCTTGTCTTGAAATTGGTACTTAGGTGATGATGGGTAAATTTAAAATGGTATTCTAAATGACAGAGAAATATTTCCACACTTTGACTTAACCAATTAAGAGAATTATGACTAGTCAACTACTAGTCAAGAACCTAGTAACAAATGCACACATACACAGAGAATAACAATCTGTACTTGCAAGCTTAGAAGATTACTAGTGACAACCTAGGCACTCAAAAGGACCCGTCAATCTAGGCATCCCCTGTGCTAGCAACAACTATAGTGAAAGTGTGTGAAGGCATCATAATCAAGTAAACACCAAACAATAGATAATGATGACTAGTCAACTGCAAGACATAAACCCAGAAATCAAATGATGACTAGTCAACTACTAAGAACACAAACCCAGAAATTAAACGATGACTAGTCAACTACCAAGAACACAACCCCAGAAAATTACAGAGATGCAAACCAGAAATTGTTCACCCAGAAACCCACCGTTGGGAAAAACTGGGGGTCATCAACCGACCAGACAATCCACTAAGCAAAGAAGATTCTTACAAAGAATACACAAGCAAGCTCAAGAAATCCTAGGTTTATTTAGGAAAATAAGCAATACCTCATTTGTGCAATCTTCTTCTCCAACTTAGCAAAACTTGAAGCTAAGTCATTCATGGCAATGGCAGCTCATTCTCCAGCTCTTTCATCTCATGGCACCAGCTTGCAAGCCCAACTCAAACAGAAACCAACAATTTGGATTCAAAGAGAAAAGACCAATTTCTTCAAGAAACCATACTCTTAAAGAAACCAATCTTGAATCTAACCTAGATATATATATATAATGTATATGTTCTAGCTAGATGTAGATTTCATATTTCAAAAACAGTTTTCGAAAATCAATTTAGAAAACTCATAGATGAAAAATGGTGGTTCACTTGGAGGAAGAAGAAATGCAAAGGAAGAAAACCAAAACCTTTCAAAAAACTCTCATCACAAAGTGACGGCTCCAAATGAAGAAGCAATGGGCATTTACCCAAAAATTCCTAGGTCAAAAAGGACACATGGCAGTAGAAGGAATTCAGATAATATGACAAAAGAATTGGTTAGGATTCAGCTAGAAACAAATGAGCTGGCGACCAAAGATGACTAGTCATAAACTTACAAGATGACTAGTCATAACCTAACGCATTGTATCTCTTACCCGATAATGAAATCAAGATGACTAGTCATAATTCTAATGCATTGTAATGAATAAAATGCATAAAATTACCTTTGCCAAAGTGATTGAATCTTCTTGAACCTTCTTAAGATAGCAGCCAGATAAGTACATTTAAAACAACTACTCTTAGCCTAATCTTGAGCTTGGGTAAATACATCATATGTCTTATTACAATATTGTCAAGGGAAGCCAAAAGAAACAACTTAAGAAACATAAACTTAACATGTCTGACAACCGATCTTTTAAGGCCAACTACCCTTATCATAAATTATAATTAAATCCAAGTCCTCTGGTACGGTAGCGAGAGTGTCCATTTCGACCAGTTACACCACATTGACTATATCTCACACATAGGGTATTAGTAAAGTCTGTCCGTGTAACCCCTCCGGAGGTTTAGGGGATCGAAAACCAAGGAAGTCACTATGCCCTTTTCACTCTCAGGTCGTCGAGGATAATGCTCGTATGCGTATACCCTCAAAACTTTGGAGAACCAAAGCCAAGCATTTATAAAACCAAACAATATGGCATCCAAAAACAACTCATCCTTTGCACACAACAATATTTACTATGTCATACCTACACACAAAATACAAGTCCGAGAGTGAGTCCCCCTACCTGGAATCCAAAACTGATGTTTGACTTGCATTCTGCACCTTTGAACCCAAATTGTTCTTTCTTGACAACTGATTCCTAGTCCAGTCATTAAAAAAAAATTTACTTAAAATCCTTCTTTGCAATTTAGTCTTTACAATTATCTTTAATTGCATTGTAGTCCTCTCACTAGTTAATAATTTCACTTTTGTCCTTATACTTTGTCCAAATCATATTTTAGTCCTCAGACTTATTTCATAATTTCACTTTGGTCCTTACTTTTTCCTTATTTATCATTTGGCACTTATACTTGTTTTAATTTGTCTTTTGGTCCTTCCAATTTTCATACCGGCTTTCGGGCAACAATTCAGAGACAATTTCCAGAAATCAAACCATCCATAATCTCTACCTTACCCCTCTGAATTTTTCAGAATTTTCTTAGTGGAGCTCCCAAAGACAATAAACAACTCAAATCACACTTGGAAACTAACAAAAGCTTGTGTTAGTTCATCCACTCCCGAGCAGGCTATATTAATTGCATTGCCACGATTTTTGGATATGTTCTAGAGAACAAAATTTTGAACAACTTCCATTCTTTATTGTCATCTGGGCAAGGGAAATTGACATACAAGAGTGAATATTGTGTTGTACGGTAATAACAGCAAAATATGAGGAAGTGACGAATTTGCTTACCATAGACATATCTAGAGTACTTGGATATGTCATAGTTCTCAGACTGGGAACAATTTCAGAGAAAGAAAGTTTGTCAAACGAGCTGTATAGACTAGAGAAAAATGTTGAAAACCAAGCTGCAGAGAACTCACCATCCATAGATGAACACTGAAAGTTCACAACCAGTTTGAGGTAGCTAAACTGGTCCGATCAAGTGAACAATGTTCATGAAGAAGATTTTTTGATTTGAAGTCTAGAGGTGGGCGTTCTATGGTGATAACCAAGACCCACGGGTTTGGTTTATGATGAGGGAGATAAGAAGATGAAGAAAAGAAAGAAAGAGATGAAGGACAGAAAGTGAAGTGAAAATGAACGGGACGTGAAAGAGAAAGAGAGATAAAGGAAAAAGGAAGGAAAGAGAGAGAGAGAGAGAGAGAGAGAGAGAGAGAGAGAGAGAGAGAGAGAGAGAGGATAAGATAAGAGATAAGAGTGTAGGCAGCCCATGTGGGTATATTGTGTCACACAATAATTTTATCGCTTTTCTTTTCCTTTTTAACTTCTTCCTAACTTCCAAAGCTCGCCAAAGATGCTTCCGGGTTCCGAATAATTCTCCGAAAAATGCCACACGCTCGTATGGACGTCTACTATTTTTCAATTACATCAAATTACCAAAATTTCAACTTCAAAATATCAGGAATTAAATCCTCCATTGAATAAACCAATAGGTATTTCATGAAAATATTTATGAAAATCCAAATTACCACAAATTGGACTGTGAAATTTTTATTGTGAGCTTAAACAAAATATTTGAAAATTTTCGGGGCGTCACACTGGTCCTAGTCGTTTTCCTCTCGCTTGCGTTTGTCGCCAAGAAAGGCCTCGTCTTGGGGTTGGCTTTCGGGGTTTTGCGGCGGTGGTGGCTGTGGTTGATTTAGGGAAGAAGGGCACACTCTCCAATCTCCACCTCCACCTCCACCCACTGCTTCGACTTCGACCCCTTCCTCCCAACCCCAAAGAAGGAAGTGAAAGAAAAAGTTGAGGATGAAGTTGATGATCATGTTTCGAATGTAGAGGTGGGTTTTGATTTGTTTGTAAAGAGGGTTACGGTTGTGAGAGTTGAGGGAGTGATGGAGGTGATGAAGAAAGGTTTTGGAGAGAGAGAAAGAGAGAGAGAGAGAGAGAGATATATATATATATATATATATATATATATTTTAAAATTTAATATGTTTAATTTTTTAAATTACTTTTTTATTAATTTTTGGTCCACATGGACTCATGTCATTAAAAAATGGGTTCCACTTTTGACACGTCATTATTTAACAGATTAACTAACGGTTTGGCTAACAGATGGGGTAAATTGTAGGGTTTTCGGGAGTTTGAGTATGTACTCGTAAATGTCTCTAAAGTTGGGTATGAACTTGAAAATGACCCTATAGTTTGGGGGTTTACTGTAGTTTTTTCTTTAAATTACAACTACTAACAATACAAAAGTTGATTCAACTTTTCAATTTTTATAGAAAAATTCTCCCTCCTCCTTTTTCTTTCTTTCGATTATTTTTCCATTCTTGACTCCTATTCGTTTTCTCCAAGGAAATATTTTTGCTCACCACTTTAACCAAATGTATACCCTTACCATCCTTATCAATATTTGACACGTGTCCATGGAAATAACCATAGTTAACTCTTTGTTTTGTATTTATAGAATCATGGTTATGCTTGGAGACACTTGTCAAATATTGAGAAGAATGATACATTAGGTTAAAATGTTGAGTAAAAATGCTCTCTTTTCTCCAATCTCCATCTCATTCTCTCCCAACTCATGGGTCAATCTTCTCTTCAAACTCTTGCTTTGGTTACATTGAAATTGAATAGGGAATATATCCTAAAATGTGCCCTTTATTTGACAGTTGATAATTTTTCTGAAAAAGATTAGAGTCATAAAGTAGATCCCTGTCCAAGTCAATTACAGCCAACGACCATCTCGTGGCTAGACTAGCAAGTCCATTTTTGTCCTAGTCAAGATCATGTGTCGGCCTTGAAACATGGGTCCAATCAAGCCATCTATGCTGAAATTCAACTACAGAAATTTTGACCCAAGACTGTTTGAATATTGTCAAAAGTTTATGTTGTTCAAAATTCAATCCAAGTTCTGTTGAATGAGTGGTTAATCCACCACACATTTTATTGGAATTGTTTTAAAATGCGATTAACCACATGATTTCTCACAAATATCTATTAGTCTCTATTGATATTTCTCTTTCAAATGTTAGGTTAGAGTATCATAAGTTCGAAATCTTCATCTTCCTCTCGATGAAAAAAAAAGCTACATAATTTCCAGACTCATCCTAATGGAATGAGAATTTAAAAATTATAATGAACATCTGAAAACGAACTAGAACATCCAGCATACGAGTTAAACCCACTTTCAAGTCATTTTTCACTTAAATTCATCCCAAAAATATATCTGTAAATATTTTTATTTGTTTATTTTTCATGTATCTTTAAATTTTGAAAAGAGAGCATTTTCCACACCCACTGCACCAGTGGCCCTAGGAGCCTGAAGCTATTCAATGAGTTCGCCAAGTAACCGGTAGCTGTCTTTTTCTACTCTCAACGACTTCCTTCATATGATTTCGTACGATATATATACATGAACCTTTGTAATTGCATTGTATTTTTCAAATAATATTTAAGAAAGTCGCTCCCTAATTAAGTGCTTTTAAAAAAGATGCTGACCAAACAAAAAATCATTTAAGAAAGCTTTGTCAACGTATTTATAAACTTGACTTTGCCAATGCATACGCAAGCATGCAACAGTGATGTGAGTTCAGATTTTACTGTAACTTCAAGAGATGAATTAATACAAGGGCTTGTTTGGACCTTTTTTTTTTAATTCATATCAAAAACACTTTTTCGTGGTTTCTCTGAGTACTAGTCCGTTTTTCAGGAGTGCTTTCAAATGGATATGAAAGAAACAATTGATTTTAAGGGTATGTTTATGAATGTTTATGTAGAAGTATTTGTGCTCATCATAAGCGCTTTTATTAAAAGTTCAAATGCTTCATTATATAAAAAAAAAAAAAAAAACCTGTGACAACGAGAGTTATAAAAAAAAAAAACCATAATTTGTAAAAACTACGTGTGATCATGGGTTGGATTATCACCATTTTGCTGGTCCCCACACAAAAATACAAAAAAGAAAAAGAAAATTATATATTGGAGAAAATTAATTCCAACTTCTCATTGCTACATATATAATTCGAACTACAGGCAGATTTTCCACCAGTTGTTGGAGTAATTTTTGGGTGTTAAAACGCGCGTGATTAATTATCTGTCAGCTAGATGTAGAGCATGTGGAATATTTTCAATGCAGCTCGCCCATGTGTCATAAAAAATAAAGCAATAAATTAGAAAGTAATTCCAAATGTCCTAGATCTATTGGATGGTACACCAGCCACGTGGTGTACCCGGAATATTTAAAAATTTCTCCAGTTGTTGGCAACTCCATGCATAATTTTTTTTTTTTAATAATTAAGTAAATAATTTCCTAGACTCAAGGAAATTCTTCCTCTTAGGCTCACGAGATGAAATATACTCTAAGAAGCTGGCAAAATCAGTGTCCTTGTAAAGCCTTGGATTTGATTCATTGACAAGTTTCGGCGACGGTCCAACTGATCGCATGAAAGGTAGAGAATGCAAAGAGGCCACTGAAATTCGACCTTTTGTAGAATTCACCAAGACTCTATGTAGAACACTCTTGTATTTTCCATTGCTAAATATCTGTCACAACAAAAACCAAGTCAGCGATAATTTACATGTGAATTATATAAAGATAAGACTAGCTAATGAATTAAACTCACCTCAAGGTGATCACCAACGTTGACCACAAAAGAATTGGGGATTGGTTCAACGGTGACCCATTGATCTTGTTTTTGGATTTGAAGTCCTTCAACTTCATCTTGGAGAAGAAGTGTGAGGAAGCCATAATCAGAGTGGGGAGGCATCCCTAGGGTTAGATCCGGTTGGGGGCATGGCGGGTAGCAATTGACAACCATTAGCTGGCTCCCATCTTGGAATTCTTTTAACATCTCATCTTCTTCTGTCGTGTTGTTCTCTGTGGTTCCCACCAGTCGTAAGCTCTCAAAGATGGCTTCCATTAGCATTAGGAATAAGTATTTGGTTTCTTGTGCGTAGGTAGCCGCCAATTTCCTATGGAATAGAAACCAATCAATATATTTAATCTCACAACAATATGTATGAGTGAATAGAGCTAGAAGATGATTCAAATTTATCATTTTAAAATTGTAATTATTGGTTCATTAAGAATTAAACTAATTGCTCAACTAGCGTAAAGAGCTAGCGATTATATGTGGCCTCTCACGAGCAAGGACAGCTCCTAATTCTAGGAGGTTATAATATATCTTAACAAATACTTTAAGCGCACACTTACCCACATAGGAGGAGAGAAGAGTTAAAATAATCTACCAATAGAACTATTTGTATGGCGTTAATTGACCAATTTCTAGTACTTATAATACACACGAGACTGACATATGCAAATTGTAACTATTTTAGAGATGTGATGAGTAATGTAGTCCGTAAATGTAACACATATACAAGATAAGTTCAAACGATAAGGGTGAAGAAAAAAGTTAATTAGAACTATAATAGGTCACGTGACTTCGACCGTATCCCATTGTACCCCTAAAAGCCATGCTTTAGGTTGAGCTAGCTCTCACCTCATATCCACCGGTGAAGAAGGCCAATGAGGAAGGACATCTGGTAAAGGATGGCACATTAGCTTCAAGAAGTCTCTCCAGCAAAACACCTTATCTTTGTTCTGGTTAAAGCTAGTTCCATATCGAACAGGCGCATGCATATCTGAGGACATGTACTTGGCCCTCTCCTCAAAAGGGAGCTCGAAGAACCTTGTGCTCACGTCGATCATGCTGCTTATAACATCACTTGGAATGTCATGGTTTACCAACTGCATGAACCCACAAATCACCAATTACTTTGATGGTTTAAGATGTTAAACTCATTTACAAGCTCAATATGTGCCTAATTAAGAGTTACTAATTAAGACCTACCTGAAAGAAGCCATATTGCTCACAAGCATTAGCCAGGGACTTGAGGACTTGGGCTCTATTTGGACCCTGCAATTCCTTGAAATCAATGACGGGGAGCTTGAGATTTTGGTTGGACACATTTGGTTTCTGGTCACTTGTATTGGGTCGATCCAAAATGGGCAATATGTACTTGCTTGGAACTTTGCTTAGTCCACTCTCGTACAACCGCTTCACTCCATTCTGGTACTGACTTTCCCCATTCTCAGTTGCCAGCACTGCCATTGTTGGAGACATTGAATATTCCAAAAGGTAATCCTGAAAGGCTGCAAGCATAATTAGGAAAATTATGTTAAAAGCTTGTATGACAAACTTGTATACGGCCGCAACACAAGCACGTGATTGTGAGAGGAACGCGTATACATACATCCCATCCCACACAGACATATTACACAATTTTTCTGTTTGTGTGGGCGTCGGATGTACTGTGTTTATTGAAAAGAAACAGTTAGGACATTCGTATAACTACCTCACACCTATCTTTTTCCGAAAAGAGAAAGATAATAAAAGGAGAGTATAGTGGGAATAAACAAGGAGGAAATGGAGATGGTGGATAATGGGAAAGTTTTGGAGGGATATATAGAGGAAAAACAGGCAAAGGACTTGACATGTACAGGAGCAAGTTTTTGAGAAACCGGCTTCGGTTTTTTCGAATCCGGAGGACTGGTTCCACGGATACAATGAAACCGTTGACAAAGAAAAAAAAAATGAATTGAGTCAGAACACACGAGGTTGTAGGGACAAGAGGTATAGGGGCAGCTTTGTCCTCTTTTTCCTAGAGCCTTCCTACTGTTCATCATCTCTCTTTCCTTCGAAGTATTTAAAACGGCAGGATACCATGGCTGACTTTTGGCATGCAGCTCATCACATATAGATTAATTATTAAGTAGCTCGCTAGGGTCCCATTTCAACTTTGGGTCGTAATGGTTTTTTTTTTTATTGATTTTATTTTAATAAATTTAATTGATTTTCTTTATTGGTTTACTTATTTTGGTATGAAACAAGGTTCATTTCTTTAATTTCCATAATATGGTCAAACTCAAAATTAAACACATGGTTTTCACTTTACCAAGCCTATATTTTTGACTGCCTTTGGTAGTACACCACAATCTCCATCTATCCATGAGGTGTCTTGCCGTAATTTTTTGTTGTGTTTATACCTTAACTTTTCATTTAGGACTCATTCTATTAATGATGCCATTTTTTTTAGGATGATTTGAAGTAAAATCAAGTTAGGCATTGGTCGATCGGTTTCTTCTTCTTCTTTTTCAACCATAAGAAATAGAAAATTAATAAAACTAATAGATTTACTAACCACATTCGTTTATTTCTATTCGTGATGTGGTCGACAATGTATTCTTGATTCGAAAACAGTATTTAAAACAAATGTGAAAATTGGATATGACATCAAAATGTACATATATATGGTTTTGCGTATTAGATACTCACATGTTTGTGTAAATTTTTAAATATATTTACAAATTATGTAATTTTCGAAGAATCCAAAGGAATATGTATGAATTATATATAGTAATCCATAGTTATAAGAGTTAGAAAGCAGGTGAATATATGTACAAACATCTGTCGAAGAATCCAAAGGAAAAACGACGATTTTCTTGAGAGGCTATGGTTGTAAATCACTTGCAAAGGATTGGCAAGTTGCAAAGCTTTTTTGTCACTACTTTCGTTGAGTGAGTCCACACAAACTTGTTATTATTGGTTAGCACTATCCGACGTCTAATGAACGTTAAATGACTTTCAGCTAGTGAGACGTGACCCTATATGTCGGCCCAACCGAATATCTAGGTCTTTCTTTTTTTACTTAATACAAAATAGGCTTCCCTTTATCATAGAATTTTTTTAGTTCAATTTATTCATAGATTATGGATCTAGCTTTCAGGATAGCTGAAATTATATCTTATATATGTAAAGTTAAAAGTCTTTATCAATTTCCAAATAACTCAAAAGTGGTTGCACCTGAGGTTCTAGGTTCAAAACCCCCTTTTCCTTATCGTTTTACAACTTAGAAACAAAAAGGAAAAAAGATTCCATGACCAACTAGCCTTTAGTATGGTGTTATTTGCTTCAACTTGGTAGGATGAAGTCTCAGGTTCACATGGATGATAATGATGATATACAATTGTGGTAAGTTCAACATACTTAATTGTGACTAACCCTTGATGTTGTAGCTTTATTGTGATTGTATTGGCCCGTCGTAAAAGTAAGTAGTTTGTAAATATCATACCTTTAGTCAAAAAGGTATTTCATACATGAAGATATCTCAAGCCCTTAGCCCCTAGATAGCAAGAGG
This sequence comes from Prunus padus, assembly GCA_024362665.1. NCBI lineage: Eukaryota > Viridiplantae > Streptophyta > Magnoliopsida > Rosales > Rosaceae > Prunus > Prunus padus. Next base: position 13,867,112 of record JANFAM010000007.1, on the reverse strand, counting down.
CTAGCTAGTCAAGATGAGGAAGGTGGATGCATATAATGGAGTCAAGATTAGGTGATATATCACGAATCAAATAACAATTTTGGTCATATCCCTATGTACGAAAAAAAAAAAAACTATTATTCCTCATAGGGAGAGGCTTGTTGCCCTTCACAGACCAAGAGCCAAATAGAATGATTGATTTTGTGCATTTGAAAGCCTGTGGATGGTATAATGTGTATGAAGTGTTGATCACAATGGGTGATAATATATTAAACTCACACACCTTAAACGGGTGTTATTAGGACTCAAACCCATGACTTTTTTTGAGAAAACAATTGCTCCAAACCACTACATTAGTGGGTCTTTTGCGACATTAACATTTTTTTAGTACGTTTATTAGCTATTAGGTTTACTTTTTTCAACTTCAAGAGTGAACAAAATAATACTACTATATACTCACACATGTACAGAGCGACCGATTCTTCTCTGAAATTAATCAATTGCAGCAGAAAACTCAATCCAATAATTAATAATAATTCTCGATCTGAATTCTTTCCCTGCACAAAACGTAGACTATCTAGATTCATCTGAATTAAATATGTATGTATGTATGCTAGTAAAACCCTTGCATGGAGACCTAGCAGCCGGTCGTGATCGATTGTTGACATTTTGTTGTGGGTTATATTTACTGGTTGAGTCATTGCCCCATTTTCTTTGTGACGTCCGATCATAATCTATATGATGTAATTCATATGTGATAAAGCCAATGCCCTTACATTGGTGCCATGTGGCAGCAAATGGCACATAGATTAAGTACGTAATTAATTAATTAATTAATTAATGGCTTAATTACCAATTAATCTTCATCTCCTCCACAATGCAAACACGTAGGACTAAGGGCTAGTTTGGCATTGATGTGCTGTGAAAATAATCGCTGTCAGATTTGCGGTAAGAAAAATCAATTGTGAGATAAAGCAGTTTGGCGTTTGGTAAACTTTTTGTTAAAAGTGTTGTTGGTACTACTTCCCGCATAATCAGAAAATGATTGCCGCATAATCATTAAACTCAACGTCTCTTCGAAACTGATTCCTGCATAATCAGAAAATGAAAGCACCTCATTACCTGCTTTCCCTTATAGCTTTCTCTCACATAAATTTTTAACAATAAGTGATTTTCTCATAGTTTACCAAACGAGCTGGGCTTTCCAAAAATTTTAAAAAATCACTTATCACCCAACATAAACAATGTCAAACGGACACTAAACAACTTGCTAACCCACAAAAGAATAATTATAAATTAAAAAAACACAGAAAATGTCATAATGACACTCCTTAGCGACAAACTTATCCATGCATACAGCTGTTAAGCTCAAACTTCTGCTTTAGATTAATGATTGTAAGTGAATTTTTTTTTTATAATTATGATAAGCTCAAACTATGTACTTAAATTAGTGTCTCTATTTTTTTTAAAAATTATGATAAGTTTTTCTAAACGTGGGCGTGCATATATTCTTATTATACGAGGAAGTTTCCGCAGTCGCTGGCTAGCTTAGGGTTTGTAATTTAGTCCAACTAACCCCCATCTTATATATAATTTAGGCCCTGCTGGCCACTGCCAGGAGGAGGCAGATATTGATATTGTTTTCCTTGTAATTAGCAATTTTAATTTCTTGTTGGATTTATTAGTTGTTAGATTAGGTGAACCCTAGCTAACAAAAAACCAAGTTTTGTGTACCTTACAGATCAAAATATATCCTAACTAGCTAATATAGAATCATAGCTATATATATTCCGTTGAGGGATTCCTCAAATAAAGCTTATGTGAGGGACATCTTTATAGGACTCAGTCCGCCTTATATTTCACTAACCAAACAATCTATTTTGTAGATATTCATTCAAAGATTATCTCTGCAAAAAATCACTTGAATCCGATATCATTTGATCATTCAATTAAATTATTAAAATTTAAGTACTTTCTTGAAGCACCGTGTTCATTGATTTTTATTTATCTCAATTAGATGCCTTAATGATTTTCAATTTGCATGATTTTTTGTAAGGATGATATTTGAATGAAGATATGGAAAATAGATAATTTGGATCGTTGAAAAAAAATTCGTAAGGGACCCTAAAGGATGTCCCTCAATAAAAAAAGACTATACATATATATATATATATAATTTTATTAGTAAGGTATAATAAGATACTATATATTAATATTTCATTAAGTTTATTTCTCAACGATCCAAACTTAGGGGTGTTTCCTATCCAATTCCCTCAATGCCCCTTAATAAATCCTTATATTATTGAACTGTTAAGCACGAGTGGCCTAGGATTGTAGGACCTCTCTGTCTGTCTCTAAGTCAATGCAACCCTACCATGCAAAAAAGGCAACGACCCTTGTGTGTGGGTAGGGGTGACAAGGGAAGCTGGTTCGTGGGTCAAATAATGGTTTGCGCTCCCCCCAGTTAAATTCTGCATAATTTTGTCCTTTTGGACCTCATTCGTTGCATGCTTCGTATCCACGTCAGATCCTCAATATTTTATGTGTTCGTACATGCATGCCTTATATTTTATTTCCTTTCCTATATATTGTCCACGCCTCACTACTTGTTTTCCTCTTTCAAATTCATTATTTTTAGTTTTTTGTCGGATTTTAATTTTGGACCATCTTATTGCTTCAATTACTTCAAGTTTGTCGAATTCAATTGGGGGGTAAATATGTTTCAAATCTTGAGCCCGCGTTCAATATAGTTTGATCGTGAATTTTACTTTTACTCTTGGAGGAACTAATAAGGTAAATTACATAGGAATGGAGGAATTATTAGATATCTAATTATATGGATTTTTGTGACTGATCCTCTTTCGGTCTGAATCATGAATGCAATCTATCGACTTTCTCTAAACAAAATTGAAAATGGAGTAATTATTACAAAAACTACGTACAAATGGCATCGGACCTCTTTTAAATGAAATAAGAACATATTTGGTAGTTTCTATGAAACCAGTGCGAGAATTCCCTGTTTTATAATTATTATATATAATTAAGATGCAAGATGTCAAGATAGACAGATACATTTCTGTGATCCATCTCCCATCTCCCATCTCCAATCTCCCAACTCCCAACTAAACTCCACCTGACCATTGATGAGATTAAACAGGCAAAAAGAAAATGCATGCTCAACGCCCCCATATGTACAGAACATAATTAATTCGGTATAAGTCCAATTCTTATGACAGAATTTGGGTGCAATCCACACACTTATTATTAGTAATTCAAGTCCTCTGACTTTTGTGCTATATAAGATTACTTACCTTTTTTTAATTTTTGAGGTTTATATTTTATTTTCTTAATTTTTTTCATTTATGTTGTGCTTCCAATTTTGCCCCTAAGATATAAATCAGGTAACCTCAAAAAAGCAAAATCGCAAAAATCACGTTAAATAATCCTCATATAGCAAGAACAGAAAGAATCGCAGAAATCATATATCACGTTAAATAATCCTCAGACAGCAAGAACATAACGAATATCAGAAATAATATCTTTCACAATCAATTATGGTCATGTCAAGCCAATTTATGCAAACTCAAGAGGTTACATGTGCCATAGGTACACACTCAAGAGAACGACATACATATATTTATTTATGGTTAATACTCCCAAGTTTTAGATAATTTATACCTATGGTATTACTGGAAACTGACCTTTCATCAGTTTTTAAAGTTTCAATAATCTCTTTCTAAAGCATATGTATGTATGACAAACATATGTATACAAAACCTAAGTATTTGAGAATCATTAATCTCTCTAAGACTATGGTCAATGTAATTCCTCAACTTAAGAAAAATTATAGAAAAATGATTTTGCATAGTTTAAGCTCAATATATGCTAACCAATTAGTCTTAATAGTAGAAGAGATAGATTTCTTCACCATGCATGAAAGTAGTAGAAAAATATATTCATATATTAGAAACTAGCCATATATACGTAATTGTTGGTTTTTTTAAAGAAAATAAAATAGAAAGAGGAATTTGAACTTGTGACATCTCTCAAAAACTCCGGACAATTGAAAATAATAGAAGTATTGCCTGTTAACTATGGTGAAAAGAATCTTTTAGAGTAAGAGAAAGAAAGAAGAAGGAAGAGAGGCTCTGAATATTTCTCTGAATTGTGTTCTTTCATTACAATAAATAAGCCTAGAACTGATGCTTATATAGAGACTAGAGATTACTTCTCCACTAAGTAAGTTTAGTAACAACTTTAACTACACATCTAATTAAACACGTGAACTATTTAACGAACTGACCACATCAGCATCCAAATATTTGGAGAAATTATATGATATTTTCTAAATTGGTTTACTGGGATTCAAATGAATGTATGATTTTGAGAAACATACATAACACATGTTAGCTTCCCTTTCCGGACAATGTTTTAAAAAGGCCCTGAAGAAATTAATTAGTTGAGAAAAAAAATTGCAAATTTAGTGTTAGGGTGTGCTTTTAGAGGGGCACAATCTAGAGTTTAGCCCCGAGTTCTGAGTGGGACGATGTGTCACCATGGCCGCTGCTTTTGACTAGCCAACCTCGCTTTTCATGGCTTCTTTTCTGTCTGTTTCACGGCGAACATAAGCATAGGATTCTTGGAGCCCAAGTGCAGGATCTTACCTCAAAATTTCTCCTCGAACTTGATCAAACTCGGCATCCAATCCAGCCAAAAAGATAAACAAATTGCTTATCATGGATGTTGATTTTCATTTCATCAGGGAGAGTTCAATGTAAAGATAGTGTGCAATATGTTCCCACCGATGAACAAATTGCTGACATTCTTACCAAAGGTCTTCACAGTCCCATATTTCGAAAACATTGTTTCAATCTCAGCCTTGGTTCTTCCCCAGCTGAGCTTGAGGGGGGATGTTAAGAGTAGTCACAGATTATGCTGATGTGGCACTTATGAGCTGGCAACAATGCATAGGCCCAGAAAAAGAAAAATGAAGACCACAGAAAAAAAAAATAGAGGGGAATTACCCACTTCATTAAGGTATGAAATTGAGAATATGTATGTTTCTTCTATGGCTATCCCATTGATTTGTAAAATATAATCATTCTATCAATTAACGTCAGATAAAAAATTAAAATCATGAGCATAACCACATACATATATATACACAGTGAGAGAAAGAGAAACCTCACATCTTTGAGTCAAAGCGAGCATAGGTATAAGATGATGGATAGGGGTTCAGTGCTTATTAGATCAGAAGAAGAAGAAGGAAAAAAAAAAAAGAGCTATGAATTTTTTTTTTATTAGTTGAACAGAGTTAATTAGTTGTGGGAAAGAAGATATGTCTTTTAGTTGTTTAGTTTGCAAGACGGCTTCTGCAATGTTAAAGTGCGTCTTCCTTCATTTAGGGGTTTTTTGTGCCCCGTTAAAGTACGTCTTCCTATATATATATATGGGATACAATTATTTTTTGTGTGCCCCTTTACTTGTTGGGCCCTGAGCTCTTGCCCTGCTCGCCTTCGGCCAAGGCCGACTCTAATTAGAGCACTTCCAGCAGTGAAACCTTTGCTATGGTAAGGGGGAGCTAGGGCAGCTACTATTCACATGAATAGTGGCTGCCCTTGCAAAAAGCAATGTGTGCTTCCAACAGTTGTCATGGCAAAGGGCAAACACTATTCATTTTTTTGTTTTTTTCACAAATTTGTTTACCTAAACAATTAATTTGGATTTCGGATAAGATTTTTGGTGTGGGAAGTGAAAAATATGACTAAGTATTTATTTAAAAAAATTCTGAATTTTTTGTATTTTTGGGGCCAAAACCCCAAACCCCCCTGCTGGAAATGCTCTTAAAGAAATGTGAAACCAGTGATACAATGTGATCTCATTCATCGTAATACAACAATTCACAATATATATTACTTCATGGGTATGACTGAATAAAACAGGGTATTGTACATGGAGCATAAGATTATCAAATTTAAGAAAGGGTTCGTATACCTTTTTGAGAGATGATATTAATAGTCAATGAAGAAATAAACGAGTACAATACAATGAGTACATATGACTTCCCATTAACGAAACCCTAAACTCTCTCTCTCTCTCTCTCTCTCTCTCTCTCTCTCTCTCTCTCTCTCTCAATTGCGGTTTCCAAGCTGCAAGATGCACAACATGGCCAACTACTGGCCACTTGCTATTCCCATAATTTGTTGATAATTGAGAGGACCATACACCAAATAATGCATCACTCATAAATGTTGAAAGTACTATTAATTTGAAGTACAACCTAGAGATGCCTTATTATACAGAAAATGTGTCAAGAAAAATGTTCATCTTTACAAAGTGTATGCAAGTTTATTGTGTTGAATAAAAATTGAAAAACAGAAACCTTTAGTTTGCAGGAGGCAAGAGGGGTTCTTCTGTAGGCAGAGAGTTCTGTTTTCTTTTCAAACTTGACAGAAGCCAGTAGAGCAAACCGGCAGAGAAAAAGCTGAAAAACCAGGCATTGTTGTAGATGATCACATAAGCATCTGATATTGAAGAAAGAAGACCAATTTTTTGCAAGAAGCCTGGAACCACAGGCAAAATCCCAACAACAAGAGCTGCCATTGCTGCCAAATTGTAGCCTCCTGAATAATAATAGTCCCCAAAAGGACTTACTGAGTACAAGTCCTTCATGCTTAGGTTTTTGTTATGGATAAGATAGTAATCTGCTAGAATTATGCCTCCAATTGGACCCAACAGAGCAGAGTATCCAACTAGCCATGTGTACACAAAGCTCTCACTTGACTTGAGAAGCCTCCATGGCTGAAATGCAATTCCAAGCAAAGCTGTGAGAATAGCTCCTCTTCTGAAGGTGAACTTTGAAGGGCTGAGATTCACAAGAGCGTTTGCAGGGGCCACAACATTGGCTGCAATGTTGGTTGTGAGGATGGCAAGGCTAACACCAAAAATGGCTAGGATGATCGTTGTGAACCCTCCAATTTGCCCGAGAAGTTGAATCGGATTCGAAATGACACGCCCGAAAATCACTTCTGTCGAGCAGGTTACAGCTAGGCCAACAAATGTGAATGCCCCCATGAAGATTGGTAGCCCGGCTTGACCGATGATTTGGTCAGTCTGGCTCTTGGCATATCTGGTGAAATCTGGTATGTTAAGAGCAACAGGAGCCCAAAAGCTTATATTAGCAGTTAAGGAAGGGAAAAAGAGGGACCAAAATTGCTTGGAGGTGAGCCTAGAGGACAAGGAAAGCATGTGGCTGAAACCACCAGCTTTGACATAAGCCCAAATGAGAAGGCAGGAAGTGAGTGCGATGAGAACTGGAGCTGAGTATTTCTCAAGTTCCCTAATTCCATCCATTCCTTTCCAAACAATGGCCAATTGGGCAAGCCAAAACACAATAAAACAACCAAATTCCAATGGTGATGTGCCAAGCCAAGGTAAGACCTGAGACAAAGAGGACTGTTTGATTGAATTTGGTAGCAAAATGAAAATGGCTTCACCACCAATCCAAGTCTCAATTCCATACCAACCACAACCAACCAAGGCTCTAAGAAGAGTGGGAATATGAGCACCATAAATACCAAATGAGGAGCGGGCTAAAACTGGGAAAGAGATGCCATATTTTGTCCCTGGATGACCAGTGAGGACCAATGGGACTAATAGTACCATGTTGGCTGCTACAACTGTTGCAATTCCTTGCCACCAAGCCATGCCAAGGTCAACAAGACTACCAGCTAAATAGTAAGTTGGCACCCCCACAACTAGTCCTACCCAAAGACTAGCCAATTCCCACCTGGAAAAAGTCCTTTGATCAAGTGTTGTGGGCTTGAGATCATCGTTTGTAAGCGCGGGATCGGATTCGAACTCATCGAATTTGGGACTTGGGTTGTGTTGGGTTGATGCCATGGTGGTGAAAATGGGGCTTCTTCCAAGTGAAAGATGGTGGAAATTGGATTGGTCATGGTTGGCATTGGATCTGATAGTTATGGTAGTTGATGACAATAAAGGTGTGGTGGTGACAAAGTTAGAAGGTCTTGGATTAATTCTGGAAATTGCAGAGGGAAAAGAGGGGTGGGGATGAACATGGAGATTGAAGCTAAGACTTTTGGGCACCATGATTCACTGGGATTCCAGATGAGCAAGGAATCTGTGGTATCTGTATGAGATAGATGATGAGTGGTGGCTATTGGTCAAGTCCCACAAAGTTATTGTATGACTTTTCTCTGTCTTGGATCAAGAGCTAGATGACAATACAAGTCTAATAATCCTAATCTATTGTATCTTCTTAATCAAACATTTGAATAAAATGTCAGAGTAAATTATAGAGTTTTCTTCGATGATGCTTAGGATATTATAATAACATTATTTCTACACATTAATCTCCGTCATTATTATTTGTTAATCAAACTTTTGAAAAAAGCTTCAGAGTAAATTACATAGCTTTCTTTCTTTATTATAACTTTACAAATTTCTTCATTATACTCCACCATGCCACATGCCTCAAAGATATTTTTTATTGAGACATCAAAGAAATTGGTATTGGGGCTCTTGACTTTGCTGGATAACCCACCTCCTAATCCCAGGTTGGCTTCCTCAAGAGACTAGTAGGAAAGAAGAATCTTGGCAAGAGAAAAACTTCTCATTTGTCTTAAGGGAACAATTTTTTTTAAAATACAATAGATAGTCTAAATTATAAGGGGATAGGGATTCTCTCACACACATATTATCAAGGTGTAATGTGGGTTCAAACATGTGACCATTGATCTGCAAATTAAGGTTATTTTCCATTAGGCTAGACCTGTTTCCTTCTTAAGGGAACTTAACACTATTGGGAGATGAATGTAAATTTGAAACCTATTATTACACATGTGAATCAGACAGCCTTCCTTGGTAGGAAATTGTAATATTCTTGCCTTGTTTTCATTGTCTTGGCTCCTTGGAAACTATGCACAAGCCATCACAGCTTGGACCTTAATTTGGTGAAGATGGCCCATAGTAGGCACATTTTATCCACCTTAGGCCCATTTGTTGTGAGAATCTAATGGCATAAACCCCATTTTTCTTATTGAATGTTCTTTCTTTTACTAATGGAAATTGAAAATTTGCATGAGTTTACAAAGAAAAGTTTCTAAGTAATGTTGAAACAGAAATCATGACATTCTGACATGGATTTCAAACATGCCTACTATCCTAGGCCCTGGATCGGCTTCAGCAAACAAAACCAGATATTCCAAATCAGACAGAGACCAAAGTGTAAACACAACATATTGCTTCTAGATGGGTTCTTGCTTGGGAAAATCCACCATAACCCAACAACACACCACAAAAAGCCACAGATGACGGAGGCTCCATGGCACCCAAGTCAAATTATTCTTGCTTCATTGGAGAAGGAAGAATCTCCATAAATCTGCACCTACTTATCATCTGTAAGGCTGTGACCACCCTTAGAGCATTTCCAGCAGAGGGGACCAAGGGGAGGGCTGGGGGTTTGGCCCAAATGTCGTTTCCAGCAACAAAAAATGCTCGGGCTGAAGGTGGGCTCCACGGAAACGAGCTGGCTCAAGCGGGCGAGGCGAGCCCTGGGTCCAACGAGCCGAGCGACGCCGGCAAGCGGAGTTTAAATTTTATCGCTGGTGCCATTGCACGCCAACCGGTGAAAAATTTAACTCCGCTACCGACGTCCGCTTTCGCACTGCTTGCTCAACGGAAATGCGCCACGTGTCGTCGTCAGGCGCTCCGATTGGGGTTTTCTCTCAATCCAACGGCTCTCAATATTTTTGCAATAAAAATATGAAAAAATTCGAACAAAATTCTAAAAATACCAAAAATACTGAAATTTTTTCCTATAAATACCTACCAATACTCTTTACTTTCAACACCAAATCCTCATACATTTTCTTCTACTTCTACTATTATTCACTTTTTACTCAACATTTTTCTTCACTTTGAGGTTTTATTTTCCATATCATCTTATGGCTTCTTCTATCGACGGTATTGGGGCATGGAGCACCATGGAAGATGTTTTGTTGTGTGAGTGTTAGTCCAAATTAGTCATTGTCCAATAACGGGCAATGAGATGAAATCTGTCATATGTGGAAAAAAAATTCATAATGAATTTTGTGAAAGATCGGTTCGACCCGAACGGAAATGGCATTGTCTAGTAGGTGGAAAATTCTCAATAAAGAGTTGGGGAAATGGAGAGATGCCTTGGCAAAAGCGATGGACAACCATAGAAGGGAAAATCTTACCGATGAGGTAAATTATTTGTAATTTTCATTTTATTAATTTTAATGTCCTATTAATTTTTATTTAAATGTTTCTTGCAATTTCTATATTTTGTTCATATTTCTTGTATTTCCAATATTTATTTAAATTTTTCTTGCAATTTCTATATTTTGTTCATATTTATTGCATTTCCAATAAATTGTTAAAATTTCTTGCATTTCCATTAATTTGTTTATATTTTTTGCATTACCAATATTTTTTTGAAGTTTATTGCATTTCCAATATTCTTTTATATAGATTATACAAGCACAAATGTGGTTTGGTGCTATTGGGCAAGGCAAAAACTTTCAACCATACCCAATGTTGGGATGTGGTGAAGAATTGTAAGAAATTCCAAATTATTCAAGCGGTCCAACAGTGGTCTTGAACGAGACACCACTCCATGATTCACCGGCATGAGTCGCCTTATGGATTCCCGATGAGTCAAGACTCACCAATCCAAAGGAGCCGAGGCCTATTGAAGAAAGGCGGCGCGAAGAGAGTAGTAAACATACCAATAATACATCTCAATTTTTGGAGGAAATTTCAAGGCAAAGCGCCATGAGAATTGAAATAGACATGAAAACCAAGAAAATGAGAGGGCATTTCAAGTGGAATATGCAAAAGAAAGGGAGCATTTACGCAATGAAAGGGAGTATTTACGCAAAGAAAACATTGAGAAGAAGGATCGGGGAAACCATGGCCATGGATACAAGCCATATGTCCCACGAAACAAAACAATTTTGGAAGCTAGAACGAAGGGATGTTATGAGACGAAGACTTTTCATGAAGATGGACCTAGCAACACGGATCATGAAGATGGACCTAGCAACACGGATTGGTTAAATTATCAAAACCATTAAGTTAGTTTGGTTTGCCTTTTATTTCATTGCATTTTAATAGTTTTGTTTTAAAATTAGTTGCAATTCATGTATTTTCTTTAATTAGTAGTGTTGGGTTTGTTTGAGTGAATAAAGAAAGTATTCAATAAGTTACATTTTTATTCAAAACATTCCATACATAAAAAAACAAACCACAACCAAAGCATTAAAAAACAAACCACAACCAAAGCATTAAAAAAACAAACCACAACCAAAGCATTAAAAAAACAAATAAAACATAAACATAATAAATATGCAAAAACATCTTCACTTCACTTCATTCACCGTCATTGCCATTCACCGCCATAAATGCTCCATCAAGTCAACTTGACGTCGTTCATGAATATAAGACGATTGCATCTCCAGATATGTCGATCAATCATACTGGGTCATGAAGCACTGCCGTCCTAACCAACGGTTCATGCTCCATTGGTTCTCCATTTGGCCCCATGGGTTGTTCATATATTCTAGTCAAGCCCGTGTTCATAGGATCTGGTTCGTATTAGACGCCTGCATCGTAATCATACTCATCCTCCACAATCATGTTATGGAGGATGATGCATGTCATCATTATGCTCCTAAGCACCTCCTCATCAAATAGACGTGCCGCACCCCTAATAATAGCCCATCGGGCTTGGAGGATACCAAAGCACCTCTCCACATCTTTCTGTAGCCCTCTTGATAGAGTAGCAAATAGTTTTTGCTTTGGGATCGAGGATGTGGAATTGATTTCACAAATGTAGTCCATCTCGGGTATATGCCGCCTCGCTAGATAATACCCATTCTGGTAGACATTATTGTTGATTGTATATGTCATAGTTGGGCCCTCACCTCTCAAAACATCGTTGAACACTCGGGATTGACCCAAGACATTCAAATCATTTGAGATCCGCAATTCCAAGAAAGCATGCCAAACCCATGTATCAAATCCAAGACTAGCGGTCAAGGATGATACTTTTTGCCCTTCCGATTCCCATAGTCTCCTTGCCAAGCGAGTTGGCAATTATTCCATTGCCGATGCATGCGGTCTATGCTACCAATCATTCTGAAATCCTCGATCTTGGCTTTTGTAGAAGCCGCTTGCAGTCACCGGGTGTAGGTCTGGGTAGTCCCTTGTGTACAGAGTTTCGACCGCATCACAAAATCTCACCAAGCTCTCCAACGTAGTCGACTTCCCCATCCCGGGCAATCTCATCCACTTGATCGTGAGATGAACCATACGCCAACATTCGTATAAATAGCCTTGTAGAACTTTTGCTCGGGAAGAAGTCCTAAATTTCCCGACAAGATTTTTCTTTTGAACAAAATATTCATCATAATTGCAAATAAGCATGGCATGATTTTATTGAACAAGTGTGGTTTCATTCTATATCTCCTCGAAAGTCAACATCGGAATAAAGAGAAGTTGGGATAAAATAATCTTCTGTAAGATTCTTACCGAGAATGCCTATGTCATCACATTCGGGCCACGACCAACTTGTGAACCACCACGACTCGTTTTCTTCATCAAGCAAAGCCACTTATGACAATTTGTTGATCTAGTTCTCTTGCACCCTTTGCCTGCCTACTAACACGCCTTCTTTCTCTAGTTTCTCTCATTTGCCTCTCCAAGAGATCGCTCATGTCTTATTGAGAATGGAGTATGAATTCTAAAATATGAGAAATGAAAATATGAGAAATGAAACTATGAGAAATGAAACTATGGAGAAGATTTGGTGTGATAGATATGAACCCAACCTCTCGGTTTTATAGAAAAATTTAGGGAGATAGATATGACACGTGGCACGATTTTAGAGGATTTAAAATCTTATCTCGAAATTTGAAATTAAATGAAATTTGAAAATTAGGATGGAAATTTTGAAATTTGAAATTGAAATTTATCACGAATTTTGAATTTTGAAATTTATCTGAATTTTGAATTTTGAAATTTATACGAAATTTGAATTGAAATTTATCTTAAATTTGAAATTTGAAATTTATATGAAATTTGAAACCGAAAATCTTATCCGAAAATTTTATCCGATTATGAGATATGAATTTTATAATAAATATACACGCATTTAACCCAAAAATATTATTCAACATATTATTGAAATTAATTGTTTAGGTAAAAAATTTGGGAAAAGACAAAAAAATGAATAGTGCTTTCATGCAGAATCACTTGTGAACACAAGAGAAGTGTAATACTATTGCGAGCGTCACACGTGAATGTAGCTGCCATTCCTTGCCATGGCAAGGGTTTCATTGCTGGAAGTGCTCTTAAACAATCCAACCGTCCAAACTGACATACAAAATTTAAACAAAGTAGGTGCACTGCTTAAACTTCTCGAATGGACCAAATCTTTGTTGTCTCTATCATCTTTTATTATTGATATCCACTCACTCCAAAAAAAAAAAATCATAATTTCAATATTAAAATCATTGCAAAATTTACCATTTTGCTTCTGATGCTTACACTTGGGCAAAGCCGTACCACAAAACTACTCCTCTCTCAGTGTCCACACCAGAACAGCTACACGTGTAAACCACTTGAAACACTCAACGCATCGAATTATCATATCCCAAATTTATTGCATACAATTTCGAAATCAAAGGGTGCTCTCTACACTCTTTGTGGTTATATATATTTTCACAGCCAAGTGTCATAGCGGCATAGTTTTAAAGACCAAAACAAAACAAAACCCAAATTGAAATGAGAGATGGAGAATGTTGGGTCTCAAGTGGGAGGAGCTTCACCCTCAGCATCTTACTTCACACCCCTTTTGATTTCCCTGGGAGGCATAGTCTCCACAACCCTAGCAATAGTTGCATACCATTTCATTGTGGTTAGGTTCTGCCTCAGGAGGAGGCAGAGGCTGATGCAGATGCAATTACAAGCAAGCCTCTCACAGCAACCACCAATCAGCCAATCCAATGGGGTTGATGAGAAAGTCCTAAGTTCAATCCCAATTGTCTCATACTCAACCAAAAATTGTGAACTTTTTCGGGTCGATCAAAGCGAGTGTGTGATTTGCTTGGGTGAGCTAGAAGATGGAGACATGGTGCGTTTGTTGCCCAATTGCAAGCATGTGTTTCACAATCCATGCATAGACAAATGGTTTTTGGGACATACAAATTGTCCAGTTTGTAGGGCAGCCATAGCTGTGCCTATTGCCTCTGTGGCAGCATTGCCTGTGGAAAATGATCATGATCATGATCAAGTTAGAGACAGAGGAGTGGAAGCAGAAGCAGAAGCCGAAACCGGGGTTAATTACTCACCACACCCTCATGATCCAGAGCAGGGTGTACTTAGCACTTCCATTACTACTACCAATTCAACCCAATTACCAAAACCAAATTGTTTGCTTAGGCATTGTGTGTCTCTGGTGGTGTTGCCTATAGAGGAGCATAATAAGCAGCAAAGTTTTGTGAAGGGATTGGAGAGGTCTTTGTCTTTGGATCAATCCCATGTTCTTATTGACATATACAGAGAAAGTGATGACAAGCCCTCTTCTTCATCTTCTTCTTCTTCTCCTTCATCGAAACCGGTTCTTGTGCAGTGTGGATCGTTGAAGGCACGATCGATGAGGCAGCTAGATCGAATGTCCTCAGTTTTAGTAAGATCTCTTTCCCAACTGCGGATGAGCCAGAGTAGCAGCATAGCTAATGGCCAAGGGGTTCTTCCTTGTTAGAAATTTCTTTATTTTTTTATTTTTGAAGGCGAGAGTCGAACTATTGCCGATATAATGTTGGATTAAGTGCTTTTACCTTACTAGGATGTTTATTTATTTGTGACAATATTGATATCTTTGTGAAAAATAAGAAGCTAGGATGACTTTGTTCAAAAATATTTTTTTCTTTTTTCACACTTAACACATTTTTTGGTAGCTCATTATCAAATCATATTTATGCATGTGGTAGTTAATGTCTACTTATTATAATGATGTTAGTTGTTTGTTACATCATGTGGTTTTTTTAATTTTTAAATGCTTCTTTCTAACGTTATTACACAGAAAACATGGACGAAATACTTTCGCTCGGTTACCTAATTCTCATCCTTTGTAAAACAAACTCCCAACTCAATCATAAATTTACCCATTCAGATCAATACATGCACAAATAAAGTTCTCCCCACATAAGAATTTATGGTTCTGTCCTTGATGGAAGAATTATTGTTTGATTTAAAGTTTATGAACTTTACATTATAATTGATATTAACAATACCTAGAATGGGTCACAAAATGGCCCAGTCCTTGCTTCTGATGGACCTAAAATCAGTTAACCCTAGACAATTTTTCTTTGGTCTGGAGTTAACCCTAGACATGGATGATGATTGAATGGGCCTTTTCTTCTGATGAAGCCATTTTCGTACACTGCTACAGAGCATATCAGAAAATTGACAATTTTAGAGAGATGTAAAGAAGTAACCGAAAAAAGAAAAGAAAAGAAGTAACAGCTGTCAGCAGCAGTAGATGCCACTTTTAGCATCCACTGAGATTGCGTGTGAGTTGAGAGAGAGAGATGTGATCAAACATCAATCCATGGCAAACAAATCAGACAATCAAGAAACCAGAAAATCACACCGGTCAAGTTTTATTTTTATGCAAAGTATGAAGAGAACAAAAAAAACGGATGTAGGACATAACTGAATATTCTTTTTTGGGATGATGGAAAAAAGAGTAATTGTTCTCCTACTTTTGGTTCTAATTAAATTCATATGAAATCGACTGTGATAGTTGCTTTGTACTTGTTTTTGTTTATTATCAATAAAATACTATCGCTTTTTATCTATATAAAAGAACTTTATATGGTAAATTGTAATTTGCTTAAGAATAGCAAAATTATTGAAGGGTTGAGTCAAGTTCAATCATGATCTCTAGAAAAAGAAAGGAAAAAAAAGGTCAATGGTCACACTAATTGTATATCATAAATAGTAATAATATACCTACCTTCTTAGTTAGATTGTCCAAAGAGGCACCATGTGATCCCTAATACCTATCAATCCACATCCACCCCACCTAAATGTTGTGCTCCCCTTGCTTGGCAAAATCTTAGACGGTGCCATAGAACCACATAGGTCACTCTCCTAATTTGCTTCACTGAAAATTTGACAACACAATTGGGAAAATGGTCTCTTTTTTCATCGTTACAATGCCTTAAGATAAAAGTCATACATATATTAGTATCAAATTACATGCATGAATTCAATTCGAGGTTTTTTTGCTCGTGAGAGTTCACATTTAGAACGTCTGAGTTTACAGTTTGTTTCATGCTTACTCTCTTACCACCACACTATTCTTATTGATTCATAGGTCACATCAACAGAAATTGGAAAGAACAAAAATAAATGTAGAATTCAACTCGCAAACATTTAAAACATCTGAATTTAGAACTCGTTTCGTACTTACCCTCTTATTAGTAGGCTCATTGACCACATTGATAGAAATTGAATTGAACAAAACTAAATGTCGCATTCATCGAGCTCTCTGAATAAGATTTATATACATCAAAGTTTATAACTCTTGTTTCATGCTTATCCTCTTGCCACTAAGCCATCCTCACAAGTTCTTTGGTCACATCGGCAGAAATTGAAAGCAACAAAAATAAACGTGGAATTCACCGAGCTCCCCAAACTTGGCAAGGATCACAAAAAGTCGATTAGCCCCATTACAATGCTCTCTACTTTGTAATAAACAATAAACAATAAACAGCTGTTGTTTCTTTATGTAAACGGCCCATGTGGTGGGTGGACCCATGAAAACTAAAAATCAGATTCCACAAAGACTTGCTTTAAATTTCTTAATTGACATGTACAACTTGCAACTATCGATAACAATTATGCATTATTGCGTCTTCACAATGAGATAATTTGTTGTTTTGGGGACCCAAAACCCAAAAGGAACAAACTTTTCTTCTTCTTCTATACCCCCAATACCAATATACCCTTATTTTTTTTGTTTTTTTGGACCCCCCCACCTCTAATTCCAAAGGCTTTGTAGTTTGCACCCCCTTCACTTTCTTGAACAAAGACAGCAAAAATAGAGACTGGTTTTTTCTGCAGAAAACAAATGCTGGGTTGTGAATATAATTTGCTGAATTTTGAAGGGCATTTCTTCAAATTAGGACCCAAAGGGTGCCCTATGTGGAATGCCTTTTCTTCTTCTTGTTGTGGAAGGAGGTGGAGGCGGCGTGGGCGGGTATATGTCTTGTTGTGAGCCTTCACGCAACTCTTCTTCCTCTCTCATTGCCCCTCTTCCTTCTCTTCTCCCATTTCCCTCCTCATTCTTTGCCTCCAAGGTAAAGTTTGCATCCCCATTGCTCTTTATCCCTACAAGCTTTATCATTTGGGAAAAAAAATGGTAACTTTAATACTTCAAAATTTGCATTCATTCAACCAATCGAAAACCCAATTCAATAATGTGGCTGATAAACAATGATCATTGTCAATGGTTGCTTGAGCACAATGTGAAGCAACAAAACAAGAACAAGGGGCTTTTGATTTTGAAGAAGGAAGAAAGAATTGGATGCTAACCTTACAGCCCAGTGAGCAGAAACGAAATGTGTCCAAGAGGCTTCTGCCACAGATTTCACAAATGTGAGGAACCCCTTTGTTCCCAGCCCTAGGCTGAGGCCTCTCATTCAGAAACATAACTCTGGCACTGTTTATAACATATGTTTGAACTCCACTTATATCCAATACCTTCTGTACCTCTGAAACTCTCACCACATCATGGTATGAAGATCTCCTTATCTGCCAAAAGAAAACCCAACAAGGAAAAAAGAATAAAACTACCAAAATTTGGGATTTTTTTTTTTGCATCCATTGCTGCAGAAAACACAATGTTAAAACAGATTAGGTGAATTAGAGAAAGGGGATTATATTTTTGAAAAATTTGGACCTACCTGAATGACTTGGTGATCTTTGTGTCTAGAGGAACGGCAATAGAAGCAAAAAGCATCACCACTGCAATCTAAGCAGAACATGTTGCACTCACTTCTGGCTGCGTCTCCATGAGTACGGCAGACTGAGAAGAATGAGGTGCTTAGCAATTGCTCCAGCCATGGAGGTACCAGCATTGTTGTGTCCTGTGAATTCAAACCCAAAAGTCAAAATGAGGATTGAAATGTAGAGATTCAAAAATGGACCAAATGGTGCACATTTCTAGAGAGAGAAAAGAGAGAGACGGAGAAAGCAACATTACCATTATCAAATTAGCTGAATGTGTACAAATGGGTATCTGAGAAAATGTGATGGTTTGTCAAAGATTAGGCCTTTCTGTGAACCCAATGGCCAAAATGGTGAAATTCACAGGCTGAGAGTACTTGCAGATGAAAATGCAGAAGAGAGAGAGAGAGAGAGAGAGAGGGGGAGGAGGGGGAGAAAGAGGAGAGAGAGGCAGAGAGCCTAAACGACCTGCAACTTAGACTTCAACAACACAACACAACAACGATTAGACTAGGGGACAAGACTCATAAACTAATGTGGCGACGCTTAGAGCTTGAACGGTTGCGATTGGACGTGGTGGCTGAAGTAAGATGGCAGCCGTTGGATGAATGGACAGGGATGGGTAGGTTTGGCGCTTACGCTACTTTGGATCTTCTTTGCGTCTCTACGTAGGCTCAAGGTCACCCACTTGACTACGCATAGGCCAGTTTTTTTTTTTTGGACTAAACGCATAGGCCAATTAGTTGTTCATCAAGAATGCTATGATTCACTCCAAGTGGCAGAGATTCCACGTGGCTCAACAACGACGGTCCGATTATGAAAGGAATCAACAATTAATTGTTAATGCTTAAGAGGGTAAATAGCGAAAATGATGGTTTTAACTTTTTAGAACTGTTTTCAAATAAACAACAGCATAATGCTCCATTGAAATGTCTTTCTTCTAAAAATACATTCATACTCACACTCATTGTAGCAATGTTTGATAGTCTTGTCAAATTATCATTATGTAACAAACATTCAGTGTATACATTTAGTGTATTCAACTCGCAAAGCGTTCGTAATTTAAGTGATTTAGAGCATTCATTCATGATTTTAATGTCTTGTGTTCCATATTTCTCTCCTTTAATATAAACACATTTCATCAATGATTCAAAATTAATTGTCTGATGACATAATATGTCAGACATTTTAAATGCGTATGAGCAAAATTGACAAATATAGCAAGAGAAATGCTAGCAATTTCTCTCTAACCTTCTCTTTTGGGCATTCTATATTCTCCTTATGACAAGTGTTAATTTCCTTACATTTAAAACAATGTTATTAACGCAAAGGACCCATTATATTGTTTTAAATGTAAGAAAATTGACGGAGAAGAAGAGAGAAGATCCAAAAAGAATGTTAGAAAAAGATTGCTAGCATTCCCAATATAGAAATGATTTTTAATGATATAATTGACAAAATTGCACTGGCTGACGTTTAGGTAGGTCACGGAAGGCTCTTTATATGCATAATTTTAGGCAGCATGTCATGTCCGAAGTGATTTAATATTACGTTGATTACACCAAAGAATGACCTATTTCAAAGTTTCAATGTTATTTATTATTATTTTTAAATGATTTAAATAAAAATGAAATTATATAAAAACAAATGCCATTATAAATTGTGCCGGCATAGGATTCCAGCATTGGGAAGAATTAATAAACAGAAATCCAGATTAATGGCCTCACCATATCCATTAGGAGCCATTCAAATGTGGGGGAAAAAAGATAATGACATGGTCGATCGGTAATTAAAAGGATTTATAATCCTAGTGATGAGACCATTATTAACTAGATTATTAAAAACAAAACAAAATAATATATCTGATTAACCAGTGGTCAGATGTAACATCTTGATTGGTAATTGCATCACCAGGTGTTTATGGGTTTATTTTATTTTATTTTAAATGCTAGATACACAACAACTAAACTTGGTTAGGAAGGACACAAGAAATCTATAATTAATTTTGTCTAATGAAACTACTACAACTATTTGTTTCGATCTTTCTCTATTATAAGGCTTCGTTTTCTAATGTTGAAAAAAGTTTCAAGTTCGAGTATTTATTCTCCATTACTTGATTAATTTGATTGATTTTGAAAATCAATTTTATTAGCGCTTCCTGATGGGAGAGATTAAAAAAGGACTTGTAATTCTTCATTAGCTTTTAAGGTTATAAGTCAGACATAATCACATGTATTTCATCTTATCTATCGTTTAGCGAATTGTCAATTATATTATTATTAAATATTAGCTACTGGATGGTAGGATTCAAGCCTTTATTCAAAAGTGTGGGGGAATATATGTGATTAAAATTAGCAGTGTCGAATTTTATGAGGGTTGAGTTTCATCATTTGGTCCTGATCGATTTACATAAACATCTTAATTTAATTCTTCATTTCCAAGTATCAAGACCACTTCAATGATATGGAAACTGATCATCTAGTTTGAGTCTCTTATAATATGGAAACCATAAGGGCATTTTACTTTGTAAATATATATAGATAGATAATAAAATGTGGAAAGAAAAATGTTGCTATATAAAGTTTGTGCTCCACGCAAAAATTGTAATATTTCAGGAATCGTAATTTCGCATGCACTACAAGTTCAAGTGGGTCGCTGCAGGCATACATTATGGGCCAAAACCTGGAGCGACCCATAGCTAAAGCCCTACTCGAGTTGTTTTTTTTAGTAGGGTCAGGGCCAATGGTTTCAATCCCGGCCCTAACCCGTTTTAGTTTTGATGAGACCTGACTCAACCCTAATTGACCCATTATCGAACCCCAGCAAAATGATTGAATTTGTCCAAGTTCAAGCAGTGGCGAAAATAGGATTTCATATGTGTGTGGGTGGGGGGCTCTCACAATATATAATTCAAACTCACAATACATAATCAAGAGGACCAAAAAATCATATATATTACATATAAAAAAATATTTACAACTTTTTTTCCTTTGGTAATCTCCACGTAAATTGGAAGACCCATTAAAACTCGATGTGGATACCCAAGTTTATAGGTATAGGTTCGATGCATGAGTCCAAGTTAGAGGATCCAAGTTACGAGATGAGTTATTTACACTAACACCCCTTGAGGTTTTTGGTGTTTTCACAAAATCCCCTCGTGTCTCAAAACTTACACAAACAGCCCCTGACGTTTCAAATTGTTTTCACAAAACCCATTTTTGTTGATTGTTTGATGATTTAATTGAAAAAAACACTTTTGCAAATGACAAAATTAACGTCACTGAAATGTATATGCAATCTAATATCTAAGGCAAACTTTGTCATTTGGAGATTTTTTTTGGTATGAAATCATCAATCTTTAGACGAAAAATCAATGAAAAACAGTTTTGTGAAAATAATTTAAAATTTTATGAAGTGTTTGTGTAATTTTCAAAACTTCATGGAGTTTTGTGAAAAAGCCGAAAATCTCAATGGATGTTAGTATAAAGAAATCACAAAATTCATTAATATAAAGAAACTATGATGCATCGAAAAACACAGGGAAAATGAATGAATGAAAAGACAAACATCAAACCCTTAAAAAGAAACTAGAATCTACTAAGCATTCCGGAAAATAACTGAATATAGAAAGAAAAAAATCTCAAATTTATCTACAAGATGAAGATAAATTGATGACTACCACTTCATAACTTTGCTTAAATAGAAAGCATTAAAAAAAACCCCTAAAATATGGCAACCAAAAAAATCTAGAATATTTTTTGAGTAGTGCTCATATCAAATCCAATCCAATCCAATCTAATTTTGAGCCGTGCTCATATCGAGTTCAATCATGTACTCCAAATGAGGACATGTTAAGGTGATTTTCCTTAATGATGATTTAGACCCTTTATACTTAAGGCGATATTCAATGATGATACTTTTTCATTTGAAGTTTTTTTCTCTTTTAACCTCGGAGAGAATTGAAAGAGAAACAAAAAAAAGTTGAAAAAACACTTGAATATTATATTTGTGTCTCTGGTGGACTAAAGTCACGTTAATCTCTTTTGCCTTCTTTGTTGGCTTCTTAACTCCTAAAGAGAGACAAGCTTTTGTATCGAAGAGGTTAAAGGTAAGGTTGGAGACAAAATGAGAAAGAAAATACCAAAATTAGGGGGTTTTTTTTCACCTTCATGAAAAGCTTTTTTCCAGTGAAAGAAGAAAGGGGATCGATGATAAAGGTCGGTAGCTAGGCATGGACAATGATGTGAAACCGATGCAAATTCTGCGGGGTGATGAGACTCAAAAGCTCTGTGCCCAACCAAAAAGACTTCAAAAAGAGCCCTAATAAGCTTCTAAAGAGACTCCACCCACTCATTCTCAAAGCTTGTCATCCATAATTTATTCATTTATCTTAGATTCTTTTTTATCTTTTATCTGTAAGATGCTTATTATATGGCTTAGACCACCACCACCACTTTGGCTCAAAAGACTACACAAAACGCATCTTATTTAATCACTTTTTATGGATTCCTTTGCTCATAAAATGTAATATATATATATATAACGTTATTATCGTGTAAACGTCATTATAAATAGAGAAGAAAGCATGGAGGGATAATAGCAAATGCATGGCGTCCGCACGGTAATATTGTTCGAATGTGTGAATATGAGAAAATCTGTATATTATATTCTTTCCTAATCATGTAAAACTTTATATTAATACGATGGGACCAAAAAAGGACCGTGTGACTTTGACATAATCTAAATTTTCACACGAAATTCAAATAACTCGTTTGAAATCGTGTGCACCAATTGTATGAGTAACACGAGATTTCTTTTCCCATCTTGTCAAAGTTGTTGGCAAACAAGTTTGGACGAGTTGAGTGGGAATGGTTTTTTTGACAAAGAGTCATGTTCAGCCTATGAGGGCCATTATTAGAGGGGTTGTGAGCTGTGGGCTGTGGCTGGTTGCAAATGCTCAAAAACTCTGCAAATAAATGTAAGCCGCATGAGTAGATTAAAGTAGCACAATTTGAGCTTGAGCATGGTATTAAATATTCTAGGTTTTCATTTTTCTTGCACTTCTTCCAGGTTTTCTTGGGGTTTTTTTTTTTCATGGTCACGCACGCGTACCGTACGCAACACCTTTGTGTAGGAATTAATCAAGGCTGTGTGTGTGGCAACAGGGAGAACATGAACAATCTTTAATCTCACACATTGTCTGTAATAATTATATGTCATAATCTTCATGTTACCTAACAAATTTAATCCTTAACATAAACAAAACAAAATAAAGAAGCTAAAATTAGGTTTTACAACATTAAATATTGCCGGAAAAATAAAAAGAAAGGTTCAGAGAGAGGAAAGGTAAACCAACTACAACAAGAGTTTCAAGGTTTAAGAATAACAAACTGTATACTGTATGTTATTACTATTTGGGATCACTGAATGAGATCTTTATATTAATTAGATGTAGCATATTGTCATTCGGGGTAAGCGTCAAATTGGACCGTGGATAATACTAGCTATATATCCAATCTTTGGCACGAAAACTTTTCAGTGTGACGGTAACACTACTATTTGGTGTTACTTAATACATGTTTTCGTTTCGAACAGATTTAGATTTGTCTAATAAAAAGGATGTTCAATAAATTATTAGCCAATTCAGGGCTCCCTATAATTTGGAATTGTACTCCTCTTTTCCGTGGAGGAAAAGAAAAAATTATCTATATATTAGGATGTATTAATCTTAGGGTCTCTTTTCTGCTCACAGGATCTATAGTGTACTTTGGTAGGGTTGAGAAAGAAAATATCAGTTACTGGAATGACATATAGTACAGGCCTCAAAAAAAAAAATTTGCCAAAAAAAAGAGCTTAGGTTTTAAACTTTTTTTCTTTTTTTATGTCTATTAGTTGTCTGTTGAGCTAATAACTTTTTTCTTTAATTTGAAAGAGATAGTGATCATCCAACAGCCTATAGAAATGTGTAAAATTTCAGAGTGGGGATTGTTGTTCCTTTTCTAGTAATATTTTTCCTTAGAAAGTAAGATGATCCAACTTTTCCAGCCCTAAATATTCTTGGATCGATTCATGATAGTGTCCTTTTGTGGATGCAAAGAGTCGTGTGTGGTCCTACTAGTACTATGGGGATGATGTTTCTTCATCATCAAACGGGAAAAACAGAATGGCATTTAGTGACTATTGGTAGCAGCAGAAAATGATTGATGCAGATAATTCAGAGATTCGGATTTGAGGTTTTAGGTCGGTTTTTGAGTCAAAACGAAGTTCAGAAGTTCGGATTTAAAGTTTGGAGTCGGAAGTTAAGATTTCTACGTCGAGATGAATTTGTAAGAATGAAATGAAATTTCCCACTTCTGATTTGAGAATGCTCGTTGCACTATTTTGGAAATCTAGTCTCTTATATTTCATCATTGGATTGGAATCATTGTTCTTCACATTGAAGTTAAATGTTGAGTTGAGAATCAAAAAGAAACCATATGGGTCTTTTTCACACATCCGATAGGTCCTTTCTCTCTCTCTCTCTCTCTCTCTCAATCCAACCACTCAATCCCCCTTAATACAAATTCATGATATAATTTTATAGCTTAAAACATTGTCCTTAGATTTTAACCACCAACACGATTAGCCAGCCTACTCTCCACTGTCGTTAACCAGCCAAGCATATATTTGGTATAATAATGCTGTTTACCTTCCAATCGTACTTCAAATCTCATTAAATACCTTGAGGCTTGAGCTTGAGGGATATCTACCTTGCATTATTGCTTCTTTACAACCAAATTGAGAATCTCCTTTTTCTCCTCTATATATTTTATTTTGCATTATCAAACTGCAAGGAAACTTCACCGATGCACCATTTTAGACCACACACAAAAATGGCTCCAAATTATTGGGGGCCTTACCTTTTTTTTTGGGGGGGTTTAAAGAAAATAACTTTGTTAAAAGGAGAGAACAATTATATAGAAAGACTCAAAAGAGATGGTATTGTTTGGAGTTGTACTTTTTTTTTATTTTAAAATTTATAGTCAACCAAAAAGCATAGTCCAATTCTTCCAATCTACACTTATTAATCCCACCTTTCAATTAAAGCCAACTATGGCCAAACAAACACATACCTAAAAACATAAATGGGCAAAGCAAATCTTAAACAAACACAGTTGAAAACCAATTAGATATAATGGTATTTCTCTTTTCGATGTTAGAAGAAGCGGTAAGTGTGAATTCCCGAGTCGATGCTTGTCGGGCTCTAATTGGGTATATTTGTTGGGGTTTACTTAGCCAATATATTTGGGGTCCATTTAGGCCCATAATCACGGCCCAATGACGGAAGAGTTGATGACACTCCAAGTTGTTTCTTTGCATCTTCTGTGATCCTCGTCTTCCTCGCACGCGTTTTCAACCAATCAGCCAAAGCCACGCGTATCACAATCTCGACGGAGACGTAACCGTCGATACATGCTTTCTAACATAACCGGGCAGTTCGAAGCTTCGAAAGTCCTCGTCGTCTCTTGGTGCTCCAACTCCTCCGTTTCTCTGCTCGCTCTGCTTCGTACAGCTCAAGCTTCCTGTCGATTCGATTCGATTCGATTCCTTGACCTAGCTCGATTGATCGGACGGTCCAGAAGCTCCTCAAGCCATGTCCATGTTCAAGTTCTGGTAATTTTGCTTTTCGATGTTGGTTAGGGTTTATTTGTCCTAGCGTTGAATTCCGATGCCGAAGCTTGATTTTATGGCGTTTTCGTTCATTTTGTTATCTGATCATATATGTCGGTTTACAAATTTCCAACTTTTTTCTGCGAATTTGATGTATTTCATGAATTGAATCGATTTGTGAAATTGTTGGCAATTGAATTGATTTGTTTCTGCAATTATAAATTGGAAATTTCATGAATTGTGATGCAAGTAGTTTGATTGGTGTTGTGTTTTGGAGAGGCTGAAGGTTTAACCATGGTTATATACACAGGGGATCTCAGGAGGAACAAACTCAGCCGCGGCCGGAGGTTGTTACTCCTTCACAGTCATGGTACCCTCCATCTGTAGTTAACTCTCCAACCTCTTCTCGCCCTGGAACTCCAAGCAGCACCTCTTCTAGCAGTTTGAGCTACCAAAGGCCTACAGAGAAGGCACCGTCTCCATCACATATTTCGCCCACCGAAGCTGCCGGTGTTATTGCTGTCTTGAAGGACAAAAGGTAGGGATCCTGGTGCTACAGATATCTGTTCATTATATAGAAATGATGGTTTTGCTGTTTCAGGGCTGATCAATTCTTCAACTTACTACTGATGACAATGTTCTTAGCTATATCGCCCCATATATAGGTTGTTATTTATCTACATTTGTTGCTTCTTTTGTTTCAGATTGTACATTAGAAATCTGGATATCCTTATAGAGTCCTTTCGTAATATACCATTCCTTGATGATTGTTTTGGATAGTTATAAGTTTTGTTTGAGCTGGTTTATTTATAAAACAAAGCTCAGAATTTTTGGATAGACTGAAGAATGTTGAAAATGACTTGGTGACTGAATACAAGAAAGAAGAAACCTGTATTTATTTGACAAGCTTAGAACTTAGGTTTTACTTATCAAGACAGGATTTGTTCACACAATCATTGGTTTAATCAATCTTTGAAAGAGCTACTTGTTAAATCACATATTATTCAGTAAGTGACTCTGTTATTGCTTACTCTGTATAATTGAGAGACTTATATTCTGAAAAATATCTATAAAGTTGTAACCTTTCAGGTTTTATTGTACATGCTTGAAGTCCATTGTATTGACCATGTCTCACATCTCAGGGTCTTGAGTCATGCAGAGATAACTCTCTCAGATTACATACAATTCTTGTCTTATCTTTGTGCAGTAATCATTAACTAATCATTATGTTTTCCTTATTAATGCTGTTAGTGTTGATGAGCTACGGAAGCTTTTGGCTGACAAGGATGCATACCAGCAGTTTTTTCTTTCACTCGATCAGGTCAAAATTCAAAATAATGTAAGTTTTTAACTTTTGCTGTTGTACTCTTGCTTTTAAAGGTTCAAATGCTGCTGCACACACGCACCCACACTGATATCAACACTTTCCTTTTATTTAGCAAATGCTTGGGAAGTTGATATCTTAACTATGATTGTTAGCATGATGTGGAGTTGCTTTGTTTCTGATACTTAGAGTTTTGGGACATGTCTTTATTCTGTTTCTTATGTCTCCACTGACAACATCAGCTAAGAGAGGAGCTACGGGGAAACGCTGCAATTATCCAGTGAGTTATTTGTTCCATTTTCCGATCTACTTGTCTCCTGATGTTGAATTATATATACATGAGAAAACAAAGCTTAAATTTATCTTCGTCAAACAGGGGAAAACTTGGAAAAAGAACCACGCATGGTGGAACTTAGGAACCAGGTGTGCATTTACAATGCTTATTTTCTCGCAGTAGTTACAAACTTATTGTATTGAGCACTGAACCTCCTCTCCCATTTTTTGGTGTCCACAGTGCAGAATAATTAGAACAACTGAGTTGGCCGCTGCTCAGGAGAGGCTAAATGAGCTTGAGAGGCAGAAAGAAGAAACTTTGAAGCAATATTCCCCTTCTTCTCTTCTCCATAGGCTTCAAGGTATGCAGTAATGATAGTTTGAAATTGTGCAGTAATCTGTAGGATTCTGTATTGCTAAGGCAGCAATATGCCATTTCTTACAAATTGCATTATGCATGAATCACAATCGAGTTTTTTGGTACATGAAACGCTGTTTGCCCCTGCAGAAGCGATGAATAAGACAGAGGAAGAATCCGAAAACCTGCACCAGCAGCTCATTGATAGGGAGGTTGATCTTGGGGGTTTTGTGGAGAAGTACAAGAAGCTTCGTACGACTTACCACAGGCGAGCACTTGTTCATCTTGCCGCGAAAACTTCTTCAATTGGATGAACTTGTTATGATAAAAACATTTACTCCTTTTAGACGGTAACTCTATTAGAAAAAGTTGAAAGGAATACTTTTGACGGTTGCTTCTTGTGGCTCTGTATGCACGTACCATTTTGGCAATCTATTTGTCTTCTCATACTAGCATTCAATTTTGATTGTAATTATGTGTATAAGCATTATGTTTTTCCCTATTTGGGTTTTGATAGCTTTCAAATTTGATCAAAATTGTGCACATAATATCGATATCATCAACAACTACTACGCACATAAAATCTTTAATTTTTTACAACATAATTGCAGTAACTCAACCTAAACCAAACAAGTGGAAGAAAACAATGCTATTACTCCAACTCCAAGCGATCCAGCTCCTTCTCCCACTTGAGCCCTAACATTTGGCGACCAAAAGGAACCATGAGATTATACTGGAAAACCTTATTGTTGATGTGCTTGACCTGCACTTCAAAGCCTCAGAAGTTTCAACCCATTTTGAGTGATCATTTTTATTTGCCCAAGCCTTCTTCAGAGCCAGCCTCCACTCAGATACCTGGCTGGCTCCTTATCTCCTAGTTGAGCTCGACCCACCGCGGTGCACAGCCATTTTTGGATAGAATTCTGTACAGAGTGTCCTCAGCTGCGTCTGCATGAGGGTTTCTAGTTAAGTTGAGGGGCTTCCCTTTTCCTGGTAAATGCTCAAACTGCCCTTCTTCCATGGAATGCCAAATTCTTTGCTCAACCACATTGATTATATCTGTTTCTGACCTGCCCAGTGCCCACCATCCCAAAATTCAAAAATTCAAAAATTCAAAAATTCAAAAATTATGATCATAATAAGAAAAACCCAAAATTTGCAGACAAAAGAAAAATTGGGTTTGGTGGACCTGATGTTGTTGCGCTGACCACGAAGCTCAGGAGGGAGTTTACTGTCGTTGACGGCGTCTATAACCGACGATAGACGGTCTAGCACTGGCTTCTTCTTCTCCGCCTTGTCAGATTTACTAGACGACGATGACGATGATGATGATTGCCGTCTCGGTTGGGACCCACCATGGACGACGCTGATCACCGTTGGAGATGAATCGTACACCGTTGATCTCAGAATCAGAGACGACGACGACGAAGACGCTAATGTTCTTCGCGCGAGGAGGGTCGCCATGGCTTCAGTTCAGCCCAATTCGGACCACTCTTCTTCCAGCTTCTTTCCATTTCTTTGGTTTTGGTAAGCTCGGGTAAAAACAACTACAAAAAGTAGATCACAGAATCAATATTAAGAGTATAGCCGAGCGGCTATACTATTTATAAAAAATAATTTAAAAAATTAGGAAACAAATTAGGAGTATAGCCGTTCGGCTATACACTTTATAAAAAATATTTTGTAAAAACGACCCCAGTAAAGCCGATCGTCTATACCTTTTTTATAATAAAAAATCCTAGTATAGCCGATCGGCTATACTTGTTTAATAAAAAATCCCGAGTATAGCCGTTCGGCTATACTATTTTTAAAAAGAGAACCCGCCTGTGCTGGAGCCCATTTCGCCACGTGTCATAAATAGTATAGCCGCGCGGCTATACTATTTTAAAAATGAAAACCGAAGTACAGCCGCGCGGCCATACTATTTTTATAATAAAAACCAGTAGTATGGCCGCGCGGCTATACTATCTTTAGAAAAAGAGGACCACCTGGCGCCTGCTCTTATTTTGCCACGTGTCTAAAATAGTATAGCCGTTCGGCTATACTATTTTTTAATAATAAAAGCCGTAGTATAGCCGCTCGGCTCTACTATTGTCGTTAAAAAAACCCCCCAGTATAGCCGCTCGGCTATACTAATTGTAAAGCAGTTTTATAAACACAAGAATCAATAAAAACCACTCTGCAGTTATCCCTGTGTACCTTCCCATCTTCTCAAGAACCTCCAAATTCTGCCACCATCAAATCTCCTTCCATAATATTTAAAACTAAAACTAAATCATCAATTATTAATCATAAAGTTTCCAACTTTGTTTTGGTTGGGTCAATTAAAGTTTCCTACTTTGGTGAATTAATAAGAACAGAATCAGAGTACCTGAAAGGCGAACTCTCCGGTAGAGAGCCTGAGGAGCTTTGAGGCTCGGGTCGACCCGACCCAACATCCCAAGCCCGAAACAAGTGGTTTTCCCACTTCCATTGTGTGCTTGAGCAATGAGGTCTTTGTATGGAGGGGTCAAAATCATGGGCAAAGTGATTGCTTGGATTTTACTGGGCCTCTTGAACCCCATTTCTAAGTTCACGCCCCTTATCACCTCCGGCGCCAGATTCAGATCCTCGAATGTAATCGCCGACGCGTACGGCGTTTCGCCGGTAACCTAAATCAAATTCAATCCCCAAATTTCAGATTTTTTTTTTTTAGGACGAAAATGTTAGCCCTCTGTAAGTTGTATGAAAAAAACCCCAATTGGATTTTAGAGAGAGAAAGAGAGAGAGGGGTCGTACGGTAGTGATATATGAGTCTTCAGGGTCGTCGAGGAACATGTTCTCTCTGTTGATGTTCTAGTCGGCAATG
This sequence comes from Prunus padus, assembly GCA_024362665.1. NCBI lineage: Eukaryota > Viridiplantae > Streptophyta > Magnoliopsida > Rosales > Rosaceae > Prunus > Prunus padus. The sequence continues at coordinate 13,836,614 of JANFAM010000007.1, read as the reverse complement.
TTGAGCTCCAGCTCCGTCGTAGACGACGGACCGACGGTGGTGGTAGTGCTGCGCCGTCGTTTTGGTGTATGTTCCTTGCCATTTTGTTTAGAGAGCGATCGAGTGAGTCTCGTACTGAGTACGCTTCACTAATGTTAATGTCGTATCGTCTGAGGTTTGCTTAATCAGTAGTTAACTTAACGGAGAGATTTTTGAAATGGAAAATTAATATAAAATATAAAATATTAAACAATTGATTTTGGCGCCAAGTCTATAATCCTATGAATCTATCGTAGAATAGAGGGATCTTTTTACCCCTTGATTGCATGGCTCTGCATGGTGAAATTATTTGGTGCTGCAGCCAAACCACGTCAGCCATCCGCTCGAGAAACAATTGTATGAAATGGGAATAGTATAGTTTTGATATTTTCGACCAATCACAACATGTCAAACGTGATAAATTTTTCATGTGTGTGAGTCTATGATTAACTGAGAATAACAAAATAATGTTATTCCCGTTACAAAAAAAAAGTTTATGCAATCGCTCACTCTTACAACCACCCGTGTTGTATCAACATAGTATTATCGTTTCACGTGAAACACAAGAAAGTTGTTATTGATTCATAAGAATTTTTAGTTCGAGTGGATTTGAATATTTACTCCTGCACTCAAGGTCAAAGTTTGAATCACTCCATTATCCGAACAATCAATTAGGTAATTGCTAGCTATATGCCTTGAACAATCAATTGAAAACTTCAATAACTAGCAATAATTTTTTGTTTCCCTCATATAGTGTTTCCCTCCTATCAATACATCTACACAAGTATGCATGGCTATTGCTCACTATGCCTTGAACATCACTTATCCATTGTAGAGATATCATTAAGGCCAATTACATCCATATCCCCCATGGTTGACTTCCAAACCGTCCATACTATATAGAGGGAATACATTTTGTAACCACTTGTTATTGTATAACGCGATTATTATGTCAATTAGCACTTAATTAAAATAATTGATGTAATAAGTACATATTGTCGAGCATTAGCTCACGTGGCGTTAGCATCAATTGTGTTAAGCTAATTATATATGATAATCTTGATTAACATATTGTCTCACAAACATTTGATTCACCGAATTACAAGTTCAAACGAAAAGTTTCCACCAAAAAAAAAAAAGTTACATAAGATAAAAAGTAAAAAAGTGGAAGAAAAAAAAAAGTATTAATTATATTTAATTAGTAGTGGCCTCCATGGCCATGGCCATTATCAGAGTGATCATGGGTATCTGGTTTCTCGCACATTGGAGTGGTATAATAGAATGGATCAATTGTGTATTTGACCATATCTCTGTACATCAAACTGGGCCTATTGAGCTTCACCCCACTGCGTCCACCAGCAAAATTGGTCAGAATGTTACAGGTGGCGTCTGGGGAAGACACCAGCCGCACTGAGCATAGCTTGGCTTTGAGTTCTTTGCCGTTGATGTACTTGTTCATGATCAAGTCGAATTGGCCCTTCTCGTCCGTCAGATCGCTTCCGTAGTACACAACCCTGCTTCTCTCATCCATGCATGTCACAGACACCTTCCCACCTGCATTCATATAATTAATTCATTACTCAATGACAACAAGTAGGTACATATATTATCCACTCATGACTTCACAACACATCAACGGATTAACAATCACTTACGCACGTATCAGCTTACGACAATTCGACTTACGAGGAAGGATTTTGATACATACCTTTGATGGGTTTGGCACCATGAACCCATTCATTCCAACCTTGGGTGCAATCTTGGCATAGTACTTTCCCACCTACATGGATGGTTTTGATTTTGGGTTCCTCATAATTAGAAGCCTCAGCTGTTTGGGTGCAACCCATTACAATCAATAATACTGCAAATATCAGCATCGCCATAGCTCTCATCTCTCTTAATTAATCTCTCTCAAATTCTCTCCCTGTCTCTCTAATTAAATTGAGGAGGAAGCAAATATATAGTTGGGTGGAATGGAAGGGCACTACTTGGGACGTGCATTCCACTTAGGATATGCAGATTGTTAAATTATGTACCAATTTTTTTTAATAATATGAATCAATTATTAAATATGAAGGTCAGCTTAATTTGAATAAAATAGAAAGTTTAATTATTCAGATTGCCTTTTGCATGATGTGTCCATTCAATTCAAGGATAAAATAGAAAGTTAAGTAAATTTGTTGGGTGCACTGAGCAGATTTTTGGTGAAGTCGGTGAAAGAGGCGGGAGGGAAGGCGATTGTGTTTTCGGCAAAACATGAGGCCGGAGTGGAGCTGGCCACCACCGGCATTGCCGCAATTTTGAGGTTTCCAATGCCTGATCTTGATGATGGTTTTGTAACATAAGAGCTTTCATATGATATGTAGGGTTTGTTCATTTCAATCAAGAATTTTGTTATTTTATTGACAACAAAAAAGTACACCAAAAATATAGCAAACAAATTGGATCAAGCTCCAAACTCACTAAATGATTATCACAAATGACTTCATACAAACATGGCCCCTAGTAACAAGAAGAATGGATAATTAAAAACGGAAAACTTGGACTCTATTTTGTTATGCAATTGTAACATTTACAGAAACTAGACAGCGAACCCATCAAGCAATATACGCAGAGGTCCACAAATAACTTCAAATAAAAATAAAAACTCTTGGCAAGATGTGCTCCTCTGCTACAATGTCACCGCGTATTTTCTTTTCCAAAACTGGTTGTGCTAAAGCTGAATATGTCCTTAAGACCTTAGAGTAAGCCAGCTGATTTAAGAGCACCTTCAAAAGCTTCTTCAGTATTCTGAACCTGTTAACGCAGCAGCAACAAGAAGACAGCAATTAGATACAATAGTTTACAGTTATCTCCTCAATAAGATATTGATAAATTTTGGAAATTATGAAGACTCAAACTTCCTAATGTATAAAATTTGAAGTTTCCAATCCTTTCCTATCAAACAATAAAAAGTTACTGAACTTTTGTTTTTAGAAGAACACGGAGGACTCAATTTTCCATGAACAAATTCGAAGTTAAAGCGGGATGAGGTGCAAGATTATTACCTCTGTTACTGGGGAGTTGAAATACTGCTCAATCTTTGACATGATCAATTCATCCCAATCACCACAAATCAAGTTAAACACAGCCCCTGCACGATTACACATGCACATTGCTCGGTCAATGTTTCCATTTCACATTAGTAACTCCAAATTTGCATAGCAATGTAATATCAGCATACTACCTATTTTGTTAGATCAAGAGAGTAATATAATATACCAAAAACATAAACAATTATTTTGTTTCCTTCTTCAATGAAACATGATCAAAGGAGATGCTGTGCGCCATACTAACCCTTTTTAGAAATACTTAAACACTGATCAGTACATGTATAGCAATTCTTAACAACCAAATCCGACCCAACTAGCACATCTACCAAATCGATCCAATCCCCAAAATTAAAATGCAACTCCAATTATTAATGAAAATTTAGAATGCATACATGAAGTCAAATTAACCACAAGTAAACTGATTAGCTCAGCCAATCAAGTTCTTGGGAATGTTGAGAGGTCAACAACATTAACTGAGGTTCCATAAGAGAAGAACTAGCACCACCAGGTTGATTGAGGAGCTAAGATCTGAGATGAATATTAGACAAAATGCCATAAGAGTGTTAGGAGCAATGGCTGACAGTGACAGTTGCAACTATGAATAGTGGCAGCCAAGGCCTGGCTGGCTGTGAGTGGTGGCACAGAGAGAGAGAGAGAGAGAGAGTCTCACGATAATTACGGATAACCAGATTCCTGATAGGAATCCAGTAAGTCTATATGGACATGTCGAACAAGGTCAATAATATGTGAGGATGTACAGCATACATGACTACAGCACATTTCGAAGAACATTTATTAACAGTTTAGATAATTGTGTTCGCTAGTCAAACCTAGATAATTGTTTTCGCTAGTCAAACTTAGATAATTGTTCTTTCAGTCAAAACAGTACTTAAAAGGTACATATTTCCTAATTAAATAATAGGTCCAACAACTGACAACTCTATTACATGGAAAGCGCCAAAATATATACGAAACAGAACACCAAAAGACAAACTTCAGAATGAGAAACTTACCCTTGCGACCAAAACGCCCTGCCCTTCCAATTCTATGTAAGTACACCTCATAATCAGGCTCTGGGTCATGTGTCCTGGGGCCACTTGTGTATTTGATTGGGAGATCATAATTGACTACACAATTAACCTACAAAAAGGTATCATGTCAGCGTGTAAATCTTGTAAGGCATATCAGACAGAAGGGGAAAAGAATGGAGAGAATGTGAACCTGCTGTTGGTCAAAGCCTCGAGCGAGTAGGTCAGTTGAGATAAGAACTTGGGTTAATCCATCCTTAAACTCTTTGACTATTTTGTCTCTATCTTCAACAGTGAGAGCACCTTGAATAGTAGTAACCGCATAACCATCTTCAACTAGTTTTTGATGCAACATTCTTGCGCTGTTTTTTGTCCTTACGAATATAATTCTCTGCCCCAAGTTCTCTCCCAGTTCAAATATTTTGCTTTTGATGATTTCAATCTTGGTCAATTCATCAGGACAGTACACCTTGTACTGCTTTACACCCTCCAAAGATAGCTCTTCTTTCTTTACGAAGAGTTTATTACCACCGCCTTTGATCACTCTTGAAACAAAATTTGTGACTATTTCATTAAATGTAGCAGAAAACAAAAGCACCTGACAACAAATGTGAGATAAGGTAGTTAGTCAATCACTAATCCCTACGATTTTTAATATTTTAAGGAGATATTCTGAAGACAGCACAATAATTTAATCACACGAACATTCCCGTTGAAACAGCGGTCAATGTGCACACCATAACCATTCCTTTATTTCCACTACCAGCAACGTTAATTATCATTACTAAAGATGTCCAACCATAAAATTCACAGTAGTACAGAATCTTCAAGAAGAAACAGTACTGAAACAAATAAAATATGGATAAACTCTCTTATGAAAGTACCTTTGCAAACTAGCTGAACTTCAATATTTTTATCGTCAAACCACTGATGAGAGTTTTATAAAGTGGAAACTGATTCAAATACTAGTCTCATTTACCCTTAAACAAAGGTATTGCATCAATAAGATTGAATAAAGTGGGAACTAATTCCATACTAGCTTTGCTGAACCTTAAACAAAAGTGCTCTCATTAATAAGATTTTAAAAAGTAGGAACTAATTCCGATATTAGTTTCGTTGAACCTTAAACACAGGTGTTTTCAATAATAAGATATTGGAAAAAATCATGAAATAAAATATACAGAAACTATGAATAAGCATACATTAAACCTTAGACGCAATAAAACTTTAAAAATAAATTTGACGAACCTGGCAGTGAGGGCTAAATCTCTCTATATCCTTCTTTATCCTTAAAGAATCATCCTGAAAGCCATCCTGCACAAAAGTATTTAGCGACTTAATACATAAAAGCATAAATCATTGCTAGCAAATCATTTGCAGTAGATTGATACACCACTTAATTCTTGAAGAGAACAGACAGCACGGGAAGCTCAAAGCACACATGCTTAACCAACTTATACCCTTTAAACCACAGGTCTACTCATATCACATTACCATAATAAAATAAAAGATCCTGGATATATCGTCCATGAGGCTAATTTTGTTCTCGTTAACTGATTGAGGTGGCATTACATGCTTAGAAAACATACAATATCGTACAATCCAGAATCAAGATAAAGCAGACAAGGTAACCATGAACTTTTAAAATTAATCAAATCTAGTGGAATGATATGATTACCTTGGCCAACATGTAATCAGCCTCGTCAAACACAAGAATCTTCACACGGCTTATGCCCAGCTTCTTGATAGACATCCATTTCTTAATTGTACCGGGGGTTCCAATCACAATTTGTGCTGATACTGGTGCTCGAGATTGAATGGACGTAGAACTCGTCCTCTCTGTTGGGACAGCACACTCTGCATTTATCCCTGTGTACTTCCCCATCTTCTGAAGGACCTCCATATTCTGCCACATTCACTTACCACCATCAATCCTCTAGTCTAAAAAGCTCAGCTATATTCAATTTCCAGAAACAAAGAAGAGAAGAGCCTTTCTTTTAAGTAAATTGTATATCATTCACCCTATAATTTCTATTCAAATTAATAAAAGAACAACAATTGGAGTAACAATCTAAGAAAAGAATGAAACTTTACCTGAATGGCCAACTCTCTGGTGGGGCAGATACAGAGCGCCTGAGGAGCTTTAACATTGGGATCGACCCGGCTAAGCATCCCAAGCACGAAACAAGTGGTTTTGCCCGAACCATTGTGAGCCTGAGCAATAAGATCTTTGTAGGGAGGGGTCAAAATCATGGGCAGAGTGATTGCCTGGATTTTACTGGGCTTCTTGAACCCCATCTCTACATACAAGCCCTTCAGCACCTCCGGCGATAGATTCAGATCCTCGAAGCTACTCGCCGACGTGTACGGCGTGTCGCCGGTCGTAACCTAAATCGAATTAAATCCCCAAAATCATTAACAAAATCAACCAATAACCCTAGCCCTACTGCAATTTGAATCAAAACCCTAATTAAAACCAAAATTTTAAAATTTCAGAGAGAGAGAGATCATACGGCGCTAATATTAGAGTCTTCGGGGTCGTCGAGGAACTTGTTCTCGGTGATCTTCAATTCGGCAACGTTCACTTCCGGCTCGGAAGTAGAAGGCGCGTCATTTGTCTTCTCGGGCTCCTCGGGAGGGTCGTCCTCCTCGTCGGCCCAGCGCTTTGACTCTGGTTTCGCCGGCGGTGGGGGAGCACTGGTGGCCGTATCGGACGACAAGTTGTCGTTTGATTGCGCCGCCGTTTGGATGGTGGCGTTGGCTGTGTCGGTGGAAGCGTCAGTCTCGGCCATGTCGTGCGATTCTACAGAGAGAGATAGAGCTTTGGATCGGTCGAGTAAGAGAGTGGTGTGAAAGTTGGAGGCTTCAGTGTGGGTGTGCGAGGAGGTTTATATAAGAGTCGGGTTAGCTTAATAGTGACGTCGGGTTTAGCTTAATAGTGACGCGGTAACAAAACAACGGTACTATTTTTTTTTGGGACGGAGCTTTTGGTAAAGAAATGAAAAATATTTAGAAAAATGCCAAAAACTAGTTTTGTTTTGGATTTGGAACAAAACTAGTCCGTTGGCTTTTTTCTAAATATTTTCCATTTCTTTGGCTAAATCTTAGTTTTTCATTTTTAATTTCCCAGTTTAACTAGGATTCTTTCTCCGACCTTCAAATTTCTACAATTAATTACCAAATTAAAGCTGCCGCCAAAAGGAACTTACGCAATAAAGGTCCGTTTGGATGAGAAAAAATAACTCGAAATTTAATTAAAAGTAGAGAATTTAAGAGGAGAAATTGATAATTCCCTTGTTTGGCAACTTAAGCACGGAATTGATTAAATGACACACGGAAAAAATGGTGGAAATTGGGACATCAAATTCTTGAGTTTAATTTCCACCAAAATATGCATCATTTCACAATTTCCATAGTGTCATTTAAAAAATTTTGTAATTACAAAATTCGACATACATAAGTCCAAACACTGAAATTTTCAATTACTAGAAATTGAAATGATGGAAATCTAAATTCCGTCATTTTAGAATTCTATGTAATTTTCAATTCCTTCATTCAAATTGAGGGTAAGCTAATTCCTCTTTATTTTATTTCGCATCAAAATTCCTTATTTTTCTTTTTTTCCAGCAATGGACTTCAGATCAACTATATATCTATGGGCTTATCCAGAGTTTCAGCCCAAGTGAACTTGAGAGCATTCTCCATGGCCCAACCACGAAACTCGTCTTTGTGAAAAAATAAGAGAGCGTTACTGTGTACATAAGTGACCACCCCGAGCTCCTAGCCTAATTTATATGGAGAACAAGTTTTGAGCACTCTCAAGTGGTTGTTTTTAAGAAGGTGATAGATTTGATGATGATGAGAGAGGCATAGGAGCATATGTCCCTTCCTCTTTTTTCGTATTATCGAGAAAAAAGAAAAGGAATCCATAAAACTTTCGTAAGATGTTAGAACATATTTGGAGGGCAACAAGTTTAATTCAAAAATAAGAAAATCACAAGGATTTACAAGAATCAAGCTTTGAATTGAAGGAGCTAGCAAATGATCTACTTCCACAACAGCTTACGAAATTAAAGATTTTGATGCAAACCCAATATCTGAAAAGATGGCACGAATTCATGTAAAAAGAGAAACCTGATTTACAAAATTATTATGATTGCTACAAGCGACAATCACGTGATCTCTTAAATTACTCTTTGAACTGTGAGATGGAAATCCTCTTTCTTTCTTTTTTTCTTTTTGCTATGCTGCTGCAGAATCTTTTGAAAGCAAAGCATTCAACAAAAAGGGTGCAAAAAAAGAGTCAAAATGGTACTTGTTCTCGTGTGAAATGTACAAATATATAGTGGTAGCTGCAAGAACAAAAGTGACTTGCACAACGAAAAGCCATCCTATTGCAACTAACTCCCTTCCAATACCATGGCCCTTCTAAAACCCTTTTTTATATTAAAAGCTAAAGTTGCAATCCATAAAGCACGTATATTTTTTTCTATTTCAATTCAAATACAAACCTAAGCAAATCTTGTAAATGAATATACTTCCTTGTCATGCATGATGTGAGTTTAACGTGGAGGGATGCGATTGTCATCATCACAAAAGTCCCCATCCATTTAATTTTCTTTTAAAAATATTGGGAAGCTTCCTTCATATATACATTTGATTTGAAGATGTATGCATGTTAGGGTTTGGTCTATATATATATATATATATATACACGTCAATTTTCAAATGTCAAGAAAGACTGCTCTTTGTAGTAAATGATGTGTCAACAAGAAAAGCAATCTTATTTTATTGGAATTTACATGGCTAGAATATCCATAATATCACGATATTTTCATCGAAATTTTCGTATTTTTGGACTATCGATATTTCAAATACCATCGATATTTTAGATCTTCATGGACCAAAATATCGATAATATTCTGACGTGAATGAAATATCGATAATATCCCGATATTTCCATTGAAATTTCCGTATTTTTGGACTACCGATATTTCCGATACCATCGATATTTTATTCCTTGCAAGATTTATTAAAGTTTGGTTGCTGGAAATTGCAAAACGTCTTGAGGATATTATGCTTTTAAGTACGCAATGTAATGAGGCATATTAAATGGCTAAGGCAGGGGATCAGGAAGAAACAACTGTCCATGAAGAAATCTCTCTCCATTAAAATTAACTAAATATATATTAACAGTTTTTAGAAAAACCTCACTCACGCGAGAAAAATTTCCCTACCTTTATTTCATTGTCCCTGTCTCTATATCTCTCTCATGCTCTAAGAAGTGAAATGAGGAGAAAGATTGAGAGAATGAGGCAATAAAACAGAAATAGAGAAGTATTTATCCGTCCATACGTGCATGAATAGTTATGGTTGATTTTGAACTATGTATTTGCTTAATCAATCTCATATCGTGTTGGGTTTCACTGATACATAGATAAATAATTATGAATTCACACTATTAGTTAATGAGCCTCAATATAGTGGTTTCATTCCATTTTTCTACAATTTAGAATTTGTGTTTAATGACATGACATATCAATAACATATAATTGAGGGTTTGTGAAGACGAAGAAGACTTGACAAGTTGTCAAGAACTCTCGCTTTCATCCAACTCCCTCCATTTAGAGCATTTCCAACTAGGAATGGCAATGGGTCGAATCGGGGTGGGCATGCCATTTCCATCCCCATCCGTGTTAAATTTTTTCACCCATCTCCGCCTTTATACCCGCAATATTCATATCGGGGATTCCCCATCCCCACCTTTGTTGGGGAATGGATTCCCTGACCCGCCCCATTACGGAAAAAAATCCAATATAAACCTATTTGTTGAAAGAAAAAAAAATAGAATTAGGGCAAGATAATGAATATATATAATATATACATATAAGACAATATAAGAATGTTTACATATTGACTAGAATTTAATTAAATATATAAGTAGTGTGGCTTAAGATTCGTATAAAGTATATAAATATATAATATAATAATAGAAAATATAAAATTTAGTGGGCACAATCACTTTAATATCATATATATATACATATATATATATATAATATTCTAAACGGGGAGGGTTCGGGTCGGAGATTAAAATACCATCCTCACCCCTCCCCGAACACCATACCCAAAAAATTCCCGTACCCATCGCCATACCCGTTTTTTATTCTTCATACCCGACCCATTAGGGTTGAATCCCCTCGAAGACCCTTACCCGCGGGAAAAATTGCCATCCCTATTTCCAACGCAATGCATTTTGCATGGGCAAGACAAGGCCTAGGCCCAGAAACGACTCTAGCTCGCAAGGGCTAGCCTGGGCAAGGCATGGTGCCCACCAACCTGGGCAAGCCCACAGGCAGATTCAGCCCGTACTGCTACCTGGGCTATGGGACGAAATGCTGACGTCAACACTCAATTTAAATAACAAAAATATTGAAAAAATTAGATTTTTAAAAATAAATACATAGCCATATTCTTTACTTCCCACACTAAAACTTTATACAAATTCATCTCCTCATATTTTATGTGAAGAGTAATTGCCCTTGCCTTGTCCATAGGGGTGAAACACAAAATTGCAAGGGCTGCCACTATTCATGTAAATAGTGACAGCCCTTACTTTGCTCTTGCCTTGCCCTTCCTCATAGGGGTGAAAGTGCTCTTAAAGCTCCACAATTGATTTGTTTTAGGTCGCATTGGAGTTGAGCTGGCTAGAGTTGTGACTTTTTGCACCATGTCAATTTCCACATTTGCACCCACCAACCAAAAACAAATTGAAAAAAAATATTCTTAGTATTTTCGCGGGCTTTTCTTACGAAAGGGTTGCTTGTCCTTTTTCTTTTTGACAGAATGAAAGGGTTTCTTATAGTACAAGCATTTTATACTTCACCTTCCACAACTTACATATGATTAGCATGACAGCATGCACAATTCAAGATTTCAAATTAAAGAGTATAGCTTTACTTAAAAACAAACAATCAAAATAGGTTAGATCTCAATGCAAAAGTTGGCTTCCGTTTCGACTCAAAAAATTTCAAATGCTTAATAAATATTGTGAAGTAAATACGAAATGTGAGTGCTAATCGAACGACACTTATATACTCTTGTCGTCCACCAACACTCACGTGGATGATTATTATTGATCGATTGGTTGGCTCTTTCATCTCGCAACTTATAATCATACTATCTTGATTTTACAATTGAATAGATGATTAAAACTCTTGAAATTTTTAGTAATTTTCAGATTAAAAAACATAATTATTATTGTGGAAAAAAATGGTACGTTATCTGTGATTGTCTTCTGACATCCTGAAGTACGGCTAACATTTCCCTTTCGCTGGTAATATACACCCCACTTTTCCTTTACGATCACAATCCCACGCGCACGAATAGCGTGTGTCGGACACCCGCAACAGTTACGAGTGTACCGACTTCGGGCTCGTGGCTTTCTTCACTGGTCGTCTAACGGTCAAAAAAAGCGTGCTGAGTACGCAGTGGGCCGTACGTTGACGGACCAACGCAGTCTTGTCACCTGGAAAATCGGTCATTGCCTTTTTGCTATTTCCACCCATCTTTTTACTCCTTCAATTAAAATTTCGGATTAAACCAATTTCTCAACGTATGACAATTACAAACACTTCTGCATGTACATAATTACCCTTACGCCTTGCACTCATTTACCCCTTCTTCCATGGCTAGTACTAGTAGCCGTAATTTTAGGGTAAAATCGTCTTTGTGGCCTTTGTCAATCTCCTGGGGTGCCCAACTCATTTCTCATTAAACTGGTTCCAAAGTTCTGTTTAAGCAGCAAAGCCTCCCTCCCTCTCTCTCTCTGCTTCTGACAGTCTCCCTCTCTCTCAATGCGCAAAAGCAAGAAAAACCAGCACCACCTCGATCCTCGCCACTAAATTTTCCCTCTCAGGCAACTCAAACGCACCGTTTCGCAGAAATGCGGGTCTTCAAAGCTCCGATCTTGGCCTCCGTCGCCGTGCTGCTGTCTCTCTCTGTTGTCTACTGTGGCTTGCCGGCCACCTTTCTTTCTCTAGAACGGGCCTTTCCGCCGAGTCACCGAGTCCAACTCGACCAGCTCCGAGCTCTGGACCGAGTCAGGCACGCCCGGCTCTTGCAGAACGTGGCGGGCGGCGTTGTCGACTTCTCAGTCGAAGGCACCTCCGATCCCTACCTCGTCGGGTAATTTTATCATCTGGGTCATCTTTAATGTTCTTGTATGAAGCTTTTAATTCTTGCTGTTTCAGTTCCTTTACAAATGAGTTCTTGTTCCGTACTTTCTTAGCGGCCAAACGGAGACCCGGTGCTTGATGATTGATGGGTTTTTAGAGTACGCAATTTGAAGAAATATATAATTTGTTTTTAATAATTTATGTTAAAAACGTTGACTAAGTTTGGCTTTTTGCTGTTTGCTTCTGGGTGTTGTTTTCAATCAGGGTCGATGGATCTTTTGTGTATGTATCTTTTTCTTGTTTCTATTCAGTTCTCTTCTGTTTTTTTTCTCTAATTAAGATAGAGCATCATGGGCACCTTTCTGGTCTAGTGTTGTATATCAAGTTAATGACTTTTGTTCATTCTTCTATATTGGTTTTTATCTAGGCTTTATTTTACCAAAGTGAAATTGGGCTCTCCGCCAAAAGAATTCAATGTTCAGATTGATACTGGAAGTGACATCTTGTGGATTACCTGCAATTCCTGCAGTGATTGCCCCCAGTCTAGTGGACTCGGAGTAAACTTCTGCTTCTTTTTCTTGCTTTGTGTCATTCTCATAATCTTGCTGAGTAAAGAGACAATTCAAAGCTTAACAATCTAATGTTCCATGTTTTACAGATTGAGCTCAATTTATATGATTCTGCCAGCTCGTCAACTGCAGGGCTGATCCCCTGTTCAGACCCAATGTGCACCTCCTCATTTCAAACCTCATCAACCGAATGCTCTCCTCAGAGTAATCAGTGCAGTTACACTTTTCAATATGGAGATGGAAGTGGGACAACTGGTTATTACGTATCAGATGCGCTATATTTTGACGTGATTCTGGGGCAGTCTTATATTGCTAACTCTTCAGCATTCATTGTTTTCGGGTGAGCTGTTTTAACTTGTACTGAGATGATGTGTGAATAAAAATGTGGAATGGAAACCAACCATTGATGAAAAAGGAGAAAAGCGTGAAAGAGGGAAAAAGAAAAAAATAGTAACTATCTATGAAGATTGTTTTATTTTTCTCAATAAATAAAATAAAAATTGTTGTTTATGGTAGTATATAGCTTATCCATAGTTACTTTAAATTTTGAAATGGCATGGTTGACAGGCCTCACCGTTTAGCAGTAATAGTGACTATGCTCCTTTAATAACGATAAGTATGTCGTGTGCCAGAACAATAATTAATTATGCAGAATTTCTCTGATTATAAGAGTGGTGTGTGTTTTTTAATAACCTGTTGCATAATCATAAAACTTTTCTGACTAAACAAGAGTAATGAGACATCTTATATCATCATAACTTTTTTAATTTGCCTTTAGATGCCTACATTAATGTTCATGTTGTTTCTGTTGATTGAAGCTAATTTCCTCGGCTGATTGTGTTGGAAACAGGTGTAGTACCTATCAGTCTGGGGATTTGACTAAGACAGATAAAGCAGTGGATGGGATATTTGGGTTCGGGCAAGGGGCTCTGTCTGTTATATCACAGTTGTCATCTCGAGGGGTAACTCCCAAAGTGTTCTCTCATTGTTTGAAGGGAGATGGCAATGGAGGGGGTATACTTGTTCTTGGTGAGATTTTGGAGCCAAATATTGTTTATAGTCCCCTTGTTCCGTCACAGTATGTCTCTATCCCGTTGAAATTTCTCTTATTTATTTCTGGTTGTAATCTTTACTATGAAACTGTGAATTTTATGAAGTGGGAAGTTTAAAGATATAAGTATAACCCAGTTTAGGTTATTTTCGTGCCTTTGTGTTGCTATATCTGTATGCACAATTTATTTGGCTACTGATGGACCTTGAATATGAAATTAATTTATACAGTAAGGGTTGGATGCTCTAACTTAACATTGAGTCGTGTCACTTTTGGCTTTTTAGACTTTTAGTTCTTAGCTATTTGATATTAGCACGGAGATTATTTTTGAGTCTGCAAGGTTTACTATCAGTCCACCAACAAGGAATATAAGGATTACATACTGCAGCTCAATTTCTGTTGTGAACAATGTCTTAATTCATTCCTATTCTGCTCAGACTTGATAGGGTTCATCATCATTCGTCCCCATCATATAATGCTTTGTTTTCCACTTAGATGATGTATTATTGTTTCACTGATTCGGGCCAGTTTGGGGACTCATCAGGCAGATTGCCCGTTTGGTGTGGGTTGGGGGAGGGGAATGCCAACTACACCAATTTTTACTTCAGATATTTTCTTTTAATTGTAAAAATTGAATTACTTATGTGCAACCTTATTTTCTAGATTTCATGTCACTACATGTTTACTTTTGCTGTAATGTAATGTTCACTATTAATTGAAAATTTTCATGAGTTTCTATTTTTTTATTCAGCTAATGCAACTGAGTCCTAATTTACTATTTTCAGGCAGCATTATAATTTAAATCTGCAGAGCATTGCTGTCAATGGGCAAATTTTGCCAATTGATCCAGCAGCCTTCACCACATCAAACAGCCGAGGAACTATTGTTGACTCAGGAACAACTTTGACATACCTTGTTGAAGAAGCTTACGATCCTTTTGTTAGTGCTGTAAGTTTATTCACTTGGTTTGGTTCGATGATTCACTTAATTATATTCATCTTTAGCATTGGGATGAAATAGGTCATTTTGGTAGTGTGTTATTCATCATTAACCTTATATCTGGGTTTATGATGAAATTTCATGGACAGAAGCTCCCATTATTATGGCACAAAATTAAACTCACTTCCCATTGTGACTTCCTTTTCTGTCTTCTCCATTTATTTCATCTCTCATTCTAGTTTCTGTCTGGGGCCAACTTGACTTTGATGTTGTTGTGCAATATCTGCTCCTTCCTTTCTATTTGAGTTCAGACTTCCGTTTAGTGAATATATAGCAGGGAACAATCAGCATTGGGAGGAACATAACGGTTGTTGTGTTTGGTCTGAACAAGAGTATATTATTATTAAAATAAGATATCTTCTCCTTAGAAAAAGCTGATTTTGTGTTCGGATGTGTAGATAACTTCAGCTGTTTCACAATCTGTGACTCCCATCATTTCAAAAGGAAACCAGTGTTATATTGTTTCCACCAGGTTGGTTCTGTCTCTGAATATTTTTTAAGTTCCCTCTGCAGAAAAGCTATGGAGGGTGGGCATAATAGTGGCATGTTTATCTCTCTTTTTTATTTATATATATAAAATATAATATAAAAACCTGAATGACATTAGGTCCATTTTATGTTTCAGTTTGGCTGAGGTATTTCCTCCAGTTAGTCTAAACTTTGCCGCTGGTGCATCAATGGTGTTGAAACCCGAAGAATACCTCATGCATACTGGTTCTAGTGTAAGTTGTTCCTCCATCTCCCTCTGTAAAAGTTCTTATTTAAAGTCATTGCAATAGACATATGATTTTTGCACATTGTATGGCATAAGTGTAATGAGTCATTCTATTGTTACAGGAAGGTGCTGCTGTGTGGTGCATTGGTTTTCAGAAGGCTCAGGGAGGGGTGACAATTTTAGGAGGTTAGGCCCTGAATTTAGTCTGGTTATTAAATTTTTATGGACAAAAGTTTACTGATATTGGTTGGAGGAAGGAGCAGTTTGCTCGGAGTCTCAATCAAGTCATATATGCATCTGTGGTCCATAATGAGTGTTCTGTTAATCCATTGAATTTGATTTATAAAACTTAATACAATAAGACTTTTTGATGAATAACTCAGTTTTAGAGGCACGTTTAAAAAAGTAGAGCAAGGATTCAGGCTGTGCCTTTAGGTCTGACTCTGAGTGCATAAGAAGAAAAGGAAAAAGGAAGGGGTTTGGGTTCACCAATAAATTCAAGTGCAATGCTCGCATGACATGCTGTGCATATCTCCAGTGTTCAAAATGTCTAAAGAATCTGTAATGTACTCCAGCATTCAACTTCCTTCCCTACTCAAATAGAATTTTGTTGGCTTTTCTTGAATCCTCCTTAATTTTTCCCATTGCATATTGTTTTTTAGAAGCGTATTTATGCTGGGGTTAATGCTAAGTAATGTATTTTCTGGTCTACCTGGCGGTGCACAATGCAATGTCTTCTCAGCACTTTGTTGTTATTTTTGTACAGTTTAATTTACTGATATATGTGCCATCTTATGACCTTTTTTGTTTCTTCACTTGCAGATCTTGTTCTAAAAGATAAGATATTTGTGTATGATTTAGCTCATCAACGGATTGGATGGGCTAACTATGATTGTAAGTTCAATTATGAGTCCATATTTTTCAAGTTCCCCTCAGCATCTATGTCATATTTTGAAAATTTCTCTTTTTCAGGCTCATTGTCTGTAAATGTCTCTGTAACTTCTAGCAAAGACGAGTATATCAATGCAGGACAGCTGAGTGAGAGCAGCTCATCAGGAGACATGCTATTCAAGCTGCTAACAACAGGAATTGTGGTTTTCTTGATGCACGTATTGGTGTTTGTGGAGTTCCATTTTCTGTAATTCAAACCTCAGATTTCGACTCTCTTTTCAAAGTGCATTGGATTGGCTGATCTTTATTAATAGTGATCAGTGGGCCGTCTGCTGTTTATGTATTGCCAAGCGCCAGGGGTCACAACAATGTTTATCAGTATGATGTGCTTCTGATTTGTTTGAATGGGGGGAACCATCTTTCTTCTGACTTGAAGGTTTGCTGTCAGGGTTCGCCATCTTCAAACGGTAAATTTTTCTTTGTACCATCAACTTGTGGCCGGTGGAAGCATAGCAAGCAATTGTAGTTAATGTAGCTTGATGTAGCTAGGCATATAGAAATTCTGTATGTTGTCTGAGCAAATGTCATTTTTGTGTACTATTTTTACTTGATCATTCCAAGCTGTTCAATTTGTACAGAGCAGAAACAAAAAAAGTTTCAGAGTTTCTTCTTCTTGTTGTCACATGTTTTGTTCTCACAGAGATTAAGAAGAAAGTTGACTGTTGTTGGGTGCAAATGTTTGAGACAACTCAAAAGTATTTTGTGCATTTGTGTGAGTGTTGAAGTTTTGATGATGATTAAATTTGAATACCCTTTTTATAAATTATAATGAAATTAATTAAGTTGAATTGCACTTAAGGAGTTGTAATCATATGAAGCCCCAAAAGCCCCAAACAAATTATTTAATATGGACTTGTTTTTGATGAAGCACAGCACAAGTATTATGACCCAAAAGGAAAGGACCCTATTGTTCTTTAATTTCTGACCCTAATGCAGTTTTGTCACAGCATGATACGTGTAGGTCCTTGTACGGTACCATATATAACTTCCTCATCTAAATGTCAATGTAATTGTAAAGTGATATTTTAAGCAATGCAATGAAAACTAGCGTTGGTGATCAGTAACCTCTCTGTCTCTTTCATCACGTGATGAGGTTATATGGACCGGGTAAAATTTGTTGTAAAATTCCTGCTCTCACAGATAATTTCTTTATGATTACTCATTCGAGTGAGGTTACATGAGCTCGTTATATGTAAATTTTTCTCCTAGTCATAAAACCAAATACCAATTGAAAATAACAAATAAATAGGAGAAAATAAGGGAGCAGTGAGGATTGTGTCCGTGAAAAAGGGCGTTCATTGGGTTAAAATTCTGGTTGTGAAAGATGCCGATAATCCCTCTGAAGAATTGTCTTTTTTGTGAATATGGTGCGTGAAGCGTTTTTCGCAGCTTTGAAGCAGTCTCATAAGCTCTTGGGCCACGTGGCATTCTTCATCCACACGTGTGACCTATTTTCATGGTTCTAGTCTTGGTGGTCTGATTAGGAGGAGCACAATTTTTTTGTTTTTTGTTTTTTGTTTTTATTTCTAAAAATAATATTTTAATTGTCATTATTCCTTTATTATCTCCTAATTATATATAGATTAGTTTGACATCATATCTAACTCAACTCAACATCAAAGTTCATATCAAAATAGCTAGTTTTATTTGCAATTCTTGTCTAATCTCGAAGATGAAAGTATAATTTCTCATGTAATCACATCATCACATCCACTCACAATGTTAAATGCGTCGATGATAATAAAGCATTAATCACTTTAGTGTTTATGTCGTCTTAATTGCATAAAGCGTTAATTTAATTAAATAAGTTGAAACTAAACATTTCATCTAAGTCTTTTAAAAATTGAGAAGCGTTGTTCGCACTCTCAATAACATAAAATCTTTGTCGCAATCGTGTTATTCACACGCTTTTGTAAACTTTCTATAAATTCTATTATTTTTATATTTCTTTTTCCGCACATAATCTAAAATTAATGGGTTTTTTTTTGGCAAGTAGCAATGATCTATATATATATTTTGGGTTAAAAGTAATGATCAATATTAGAAAACAAATAACATTCCTTAAAAAAATTATATTACCAAATGTTTTTTTTTAAAAATTCCATAAATTTCAAGATAAAAACAAAACAAACCCCGACAACAACTCAAACCCTGGAGATGTTTTTGTTGCGTCGCGTCCAACTACACTCGCTGTGTATAATTCACGACTGCTGACGTGGTAAAACCAAATCGCACTCCTGATCCTGAAGCGTCACATTGTTTCAGTGAGATGGGCGCGTACATCCCCCGCGCCGAGTCCGGGCGTGGAGGCGTGCCCCATCCCTATGGCCTTGGGAAAAAGTCCCCCTACTCTCCCATGCAAAAACTCCTCATCGACAGTCAGTGTCCTTCTCTCTAAAATTCCCCAAAAACAGAAAAAAAACAAAAAACAAAAAAAGAAATCTCTGTTTCCTTCCAAAATTCTCTCTCTACACTCATCAAAATCACTCTTTCTCTCTATCTCTCTGTGTTTTTGGTGCAATTACTGTATAATCAAGAGAAACGCCGATTTGATTCAGAACCGCTAATAAAGCGCAGAACACCGATTGCGACGAGCATTGTTATTTATCGGTTCCCTGGGGGCTTGAAAAAGGCTCTGTTTTTTTTTTCTTCTTCCAGTTTTCTCTGTACGTTTGGTTCGATCATGGCCGTTAATCCTCTGGCGGTGGGTGTGCCTACTGCGTCGCTGTACGTCGGAGACCTTAATCCGTACATCACCGATGGTCAGCTGTACGATGCTTTCAGTCAGTTCAAGTCCATCACGTCCGTACGGGTCTGTAGGGACTCCACCGACGGCCATTCTCTCTGCTACGGCTACATCAACTTCATCGACCCGCAAGAAGGTAACTTTTTTGAATTTTGTTTTTTGTTGTTGTGTAAATTGTTATCTTTGTTCTTGGGTAGGGTTGATTTTACGTTGTCGTTTCGTGAAAAAGGAAGAGACTTGGGATTGGAATTGAATTTGTTTGGTTTGATTGAGTTGAGGTTTTGGTTTTTGATTTGGTGCTGCTCCGTTTGGCTACTGAGACACTGCAGGTGACTCACTTGGATTGTACCATTGTTTGGGAATTATGAGAATTTCATTGCTCGCCGCCCTGCTTCTATTTGTCTAGATGTGATCCAAGCGGGTTCAAGCGCTTGAAGAGCATATCTACCGAAGCAAATACGATTGCCTCGATAAGATATTCCTTTCATTCTTCCTCTATGTTGTTTACGGAATCTGGTTCTTTTGGGGTTATAGTTGATGGTTGTTTATCAATTCCATCCATCTCTACTACAGAACTGGACATGAGAGTTTCTTCTCATCCAGCTCCTCGCGAATTAAACAATTAAAAAATAATATACGGTCGTTGTGGTCGGACTCTATTATGGATTTCTGACCACATTCTCCATAGGGCCCTCTTATCTCTTCCTTCTCCGAGCTCGGGTTATGGAAGAAGGAGAAGAAGGAACCGAGAAGAAAGTATCAGCAACAACCGGTTTTATTACGGGACAGCTCATGATGTTCATATCGATCTATTATGTGCCTCTGCATCTAGCATTGGGTAGACCTCATACAATAACTGTCCTAGCTCTACCGTATCTTTTGTTTCATTTCTTCTGGAACAATCACAAACACTTTTTTGATTATGGATCTACTACCAGAAATTCAATGCGTAATCTTAGCAGTTCCTGCTCCTTGGGAGGTACCAAATAAATGACTACTTGAATCGGGGTTTTGAGCATAAAGATTCCACTGACCTGTAAAAAGTGGACCTAATCCTTGGGGATGTGGCAATACATCTAAGAAATTATTCCATCGAACGTTTTCTCCCCTGGATCCGGGAATAGCGACATGAACTAAATGTCCTGTCCAAGCTAAGGAACTCACTCCGAATAATCTGCTAAACCTTGTACTGTGATTCCGATTCGTTTGGTAATTTTGGTTGTTCTATGTGAACGATTAGTTTTTTATTTAGTTGAGTTTTATTTTTATTTTTCAATTGGGTGGTGTTTTGAGCTAAGATTCTTATTTGCTATTGGAAATCCATCTTATGAAATAGAAAAATGATGAACTATATCTTTGCAATTTTGATCTATTTGGTCGTTCCACTGTTTGCCATTTCTTGATTGATCTGTTTGGTAACAGAAAAGTTACAGAGAAGAAAAAAAAATGAAAATTTTGAGTTTTGTATTAAGTTTTTCTTTCGGTGGTTTACACTGTATGTTGTCCTAATTTTAATCTAATTAAGCTTTATTTGATTTTTCTCTAATAGCAATTCGAGCTATTGAGGTGAAGAATAACTCTGAGGTGCATGGAAAGGTGATAAGGGTCATGTGGTCGCATCGTGATCCTGATGCAAGAAGAAGTGGAATTGGGAATGTGTTTGTCAAGGTATGTTCTGTTGCATTAACTGTAAGTCGTAGGTGTTATCTTTTCTCTGATGTAAGAACTTATGGTAAAGCCATTTTGGTGATCTGTTGCAGAACATGAGCGAATCGATTGATAATGTAGGGCTTCAGGATATGTTTAAGAAATTTGGAAATATATTGTCTTGCAAAGTCGCCACGTTTGATGATGGGAAGAGTAAAGGCTATGGCTTTGTTCAGTTTGAGTCTGAGGAATCTGCAATTGCTGCTATTGAGAAGCTAAATGGCTCCACTGTGGGAGACAAACCTCTGTATGTGCAGTTCTTTTCTTGCTCCATATTTTGTTCAAATATTTCTTACTTATAACACAGTGCATATGCACTGATACATGTGTGTTTGTGTATGAATTCTTCCTGTTGGTTTTATGTTTTCCTTCTTATTGTCTCTGGATATTAACCATGCGAGAATTACAATTCATGTCACAGGTATGTTGCCAAATTTATTAGAAAGAGCGATCGAGTTTTGGCCAATCCTGATATGAAATATACAAATTTGTATTTGAAGAATTTGGATACAAATGTCAGGGAAGAGCTTGTGGAGGAAAAGTTCTCCGAGTTCGGGAAAATTGTTAGCTTCACTATTACAAAGGATGACAATGGGAACTCTAGAGGTTTTGGGTTTGTGAACTTTGAGAACCCAGATGATGCTCGACGAGCACTGGAGGCAATGAATGGATCACAACTGGGTAAGTTAGGTATCTTTCTTATGGCCTTAATTAATTGGAAATATGGATGCATTTCCTGATACAGGAACTCTTTTTTTTGGGTCCTGTGGTTTATATATTGAGTAGGCTCCAAGGTTCTGTATGTAGCAAGGGCACAGAAGAAGGCAGAGCGTGAGCAAATGTTGCGTCGGCAATTTGAGGAGAAACGAAAGGAGCAAATGGTGAAATTCAAGGTAGTTTTCTTCCCCATTTCTCTCCCAAGGTCTGTTTTAGTAGCATCTAATCTTTGTTTAATTTCAAGGGATCAAATGTGTATGTGAAGAACGTTGATGATGATGTCACTGATGAAGAGCTGGTAGAACACTTCAGTCAGTGTGGCACAATTACTTCTGCAAAGATAATGCGAGATGAGAAAGGAATAAGCAAAGGGTTTGGTTTTGTTTGCTTCTCTACCCCTGAGGAGGGCAATAAGGCTGTGAATACTTTTCATGGTAATAAGTTCATTGCATGCATTTGAGCTTTTTAAGCTAAGAAATTTCATATGGTAACATTGCTTAGTTGATATTTAATTACGATTGTTCATAAGAAACTAGCATGTAGACATTCTGTGTTCCTCCTTCAATTTTAAAATAACTTGCGTTCTTTGACAGGGTTAAATTTATAAGCTGGGTGTTATCTAATGCCTTTGTATGTCGTGCTTTTTTTGAGCTGCTAATCAGTTTGCCTTTGGTATCTCACAGGATATATGTTTCATCGGAAGCCATTGTATGTGGCTATTGCTCAAAGGAAAGAGGAAAGACAAGCACAGCTGCAGCTTCAATATGCACAGCGTATGGCAGGACTTGCTGGTCCTTCAACAGCAGTCATCCCTGGTGGATACCCTCCTATCTATTATCAAGCTCCCTCTGGTGTTGTTCCACAAGTACCTCCTCGTCCGGGACTGATGTATCAGCCTTTGGGATTGAGGCCAGGATGGAGAGCCAACGGCTTTGCACCTACGTCTGGGCCAGCCTATCAACCACCACCGGTTTCTGTTGTGAGTACCATTCTGCCTATTTCCAGTTATTTTAGGTCATCTGCATACCATATTTTAATGCAATCTGTTTTTTTACACATTTATGCACAATAAATTGTGTTTCTTGAAAAATTTGAGAATTATTATGGCCAAGTGCTTATGCTACTAAAACTCTCATCTACAGATGCCAAGACAACATAGGCAAAACAGGGGAAGAATGAACGGGCATATGCTTCCTCAGGGAAGTGCATATATGCCACCTTTACAACAGTCCACTCAGCTGTCACACTCAGCAAAAGATTCAAACAATCAACAGGTTTGCTTTCTTTTACTAACAAGCTTTCGTCACTCATTGCTCACCACATGTACTACTTGATGGTCAGGCCTTGTATATGACCTGCAAATAGAAAAAAAAAAGAAAAAAAGAAGAAATATTTCCATCCTCTGTGCCTGTTATTCTTGAGGTTCTAATCCGTGCAATCCATGCATTTCAGCGGATGGGGCAGGCTAAGTATGTTCCTAACGGTCGCCAACGCGACATTAATAAAGGATCAGGAGTCTCAACTAATGCTTCCAATTCTGTTGGAGGTGGGTCTCAAGGACCAGAGATGCTGAGTAGCATGCTTGCTGCTGCTTCTCCTGAGCAGCAGAAACAGATACTTGGCGAGCATCTCTACCCACTTGTCCATAAACATAAGGTGATACTTTTACCACATTGATGTTTAATTTATTTTTTTTCTCATCTATGGAAGATGTAACTTTCAGATTTATTGCTCCATCTCCATCCATAAGGCTATTGACACTAACTTAAACTTAGCATTTTCACTTGCAGCCCGACCTTGCCTCAAAAATTACAGGGATGCTGCTGGAGATGGACAACTCAGAACTGCTGCTTTTATTGGAGTCACCAGAGTCTTTGGCTGCCAAAGTGGGAGAAGCTGTTCAGGTGCTCAAGGTCTCCAAGACTAAAGTGTCTAACAAAGATGCCATTCATCCTAGTTTTCTCTCTGCTGAGGTTGCGGTCAACTGAAAAACGCAACTGCAGACAGGCGTGGTTTGATGTTTTGTTGCTGCTCAAGTTTCAGGAGATAATTTTTGATATTTAATTGGCACCTTTTCTGTCTTTGGCCCGTCACAATGTTTTTTAGTTTTATTCTCACAGCAGAGTAATTTCTTTCTTTTATAGAACATTAAACGTTTCCTTGCTAGTAGTAACGATAGAAGTGATAAAGTTTGGAACTTAATATTTTGGGGTTTTGGAACCAAATTCTTTTAGTATTTGGGCATGTTTTGATTTAAATTTTCTGTTGCATAAGCTTATCGACTGACACAGAAGACACAAAGGGACTTTGAAAACTTCTGGTTGTAGATTCATATTTTAGCCTCACATGAGCAGAGCTCATGATTTTCAAGCAACGTTGGCTATTTTGCTTGACGTCTCTCTCTCTTCTTTTTTTGGCCCTTGCTTTGTGTAGACTACAACAAGAAGGAATGCAGCTCCAAAAGCCACACGAAAGGCTTTGAGCTAGAGACGTGTAGTGTAGCTTCCATATCAAGCTCCAATTCTAGTTAGGGAGGCTGTTCACTCTCTAAAAGGCAAAGCCGAAACTAAAAGTGTATGAAATGTTACGTTGTCGAAATGTTAACTAGGATCATTGTTGATATCAATTATTTTTATTTTTATTTTATTGAAGATATCAATTATCATTTGAATATATAGTCTAAATTCACAATGTGACAACTTAACATAATAATAAACATGTCAAGATGTTTAATCATACAAAATTCCCCCTTCCACACATTCCTCTTGTTATGTATATATAATTAATATTAGCGGCAAGACCTTTGAAATCCAAAAGCAAATCACACTTCTTGAGGCACCATTTTCCCGCGTTTTATTTAAAAATATAATAATAAAGATGGGCCAGTATTGGGCCTCTATAAATGGACTGGGCTTTAGAAATATTTCAAATTCGACGGATTAAGATGAATTGAATTGAGGAGGAGTTAGAATCCGGATTCCTATTGAAGTTGTTTACTAAATCATATGAAATTAGGGTAGGAGTGATACTAATTCCTTATAAGTTGTTTACTAAATTCTCATAAATTGAAATTTAAACTAAATTGATTACTAAAATGGCATCGTTGTGTTAAAGTATATGATAAATTTGAAATTTTAAAAATTGTGTGAGGATATAATGGGTAAAAAAATGAATTCCTAATGGGTTAATTATCGAGGAATTAGAATACCACCTCCCACCCAAAAGTCCAATTCCTCCAAAATTAGGAGTTGAATTCCTAATTTTGTGTGTGTCTCACTCACATTTTAATTCCTCTAAACATAGTAGTATTCCTAAGAGGAACTCCTTACTTTTTGGTGTGTTTACTAATTAGGAATTGGAATTCGAATCAGGAATTGAATTCCACATATGGAAGATTCCTGCATTTACTTCACATCAATGAATTAAAAAGTAAGTGGGGCCCACACAAAATTAGAAATTAAATTCCTAATTTTGGAGAAATTAAGGGTGCGTTTACTAATCTGTAATCAAATTGAGGAGGAATTGAAATGAGGCGGAATCAGAATCAGATTCCTGTTGAAGTTGTTTACTAAAACTGTCTGGAATGGGAATAGAATTCCATAAAGCTGTTTACTAATTCAGCAGAATCGGAATATAAACCAGTATGATTACTAAAATGCCCTTGTCCCAAATCAAATATTTTATATACTTCTTTTTAAAATAAAATTTAATATATTATATAATAGTAAGAAAAAATTAAATTGCTTTTTTATTTCATAGACACACTAAAATGATTTTGTTTATTCTTTTTTTTTTTAATTTAAAAATTTAAGTATTTCTATTAAGTATTTTTATTATTTATAAATGTAAGTATTTCTATTAGTTAATCCTTAACACTTAAAATGATTTTGTTTTTATTTCTAGGGTTAAGGATAATCTTGGAAATAATGAAAGTAAGTGAAGGCATAAAGGGAAAAAAAGTAGCATTCCGAGTGCTCCCTAAATCCGGAATCCAAATACCTCATAAATGTTGGGAATCCAAATCACCCAAATCTTGGAATTGAATTCCATTTTTCGTGTGGGCCCCACGCACTTTTGATTCCTCTCAATTTTAATAAACATAGGTATAATCCATAATCGGAATCGAATTCCTTATTCTCATTCTGATTACGGATTAGTAAACGTGCCCTAAATTCTTAGGTGGGAGGTGGTATTCTAATTCTTGGAGAACTAGCTCATTAGGAATTCATCTTTTTTACCCATTATACTTCACAAAATTTTAAAAATTCAAAATTTGTCATCTACTTTAACCCAACAACAAGGATATTTTAATAATTAGTACCACTACTACCCCCATTCCATATGATTTAGTAAATAACTTCAATATAAATTCGGAATATAACTCTTCTCAATCCATATGGTTTAGTAAACAACTTTAATAGGGATCCGGAATCTAATTCTTCTCAATCAAACTCCTCCTCAATTCAATTCATCCTCAATTCAATTCATCATAATCCACTTAATAAACATACCAGTTCAAAATCAGAAATTCAAATCCTAATTTTGTGTGAATCCTACTTACTTTTTAATTTATTAATATAAAGCAAACACAAGAATTCTCATAATTGAAATTAGGGTTAATTACTGTAGACGTCCTTGAACTTTGGGCCGAGTTGCAATTGGGTCCGTGAACTTTTTTTTGAGGCAATTACATCCTTTAACTATACAATGAGTTCCAATTGGGTCATGTCGTCAAATTCTGTCAATTTTTCCGTCAAAATGAAGGGTAAAAGCGTCCTTTCGAGTTCATCTCCATCTCCAAATCCTCCTTTCGAGTTCAACTCAAACCTCGCCCTAGCCACCTCCAGCTATCAACCCACCCCAAATCGCACAACCCCTTCTCTCCCTTCCCTTAAACTTGGAGTTTATGAGCAAAACAGAACATCAACCAAATAGCAAAATCCACAACTTCTTGGACATATATGTAGACACAATCATACAAGAAGGAAGAAGAAGATGAACACCAAGTCTGTAAATCCAAAACTGAACACCAAGTCTGCAAATCCAGCTTTAAACGCCATGTCCCACCCCCACTCCCAAACCCGGCTGCACCACCCAACCTCCCCATCCCTAGACCGATCTAACCCCTCTCTCTCTCTCTCCCCAAAATTTATCAAGACACCCATAGTCACAATCAGAGACAGTCACAAATAGACAGATTCAATATGAAGAAGAAGATGAATATGAAGAAAAAAAAAACTCCAAAAATCACCCCATCTTCATTCCATTTTCTTGCGAAACAAACACAGATAGAGAGAGAGAGAGAGAGAGAGAGAGGTTTACGGGAGTAATGAATTCTTTGCCGGAGACGGTGTGGAGAAGCTCTAAGTCGATTATGTGGAGCTCCTGAAGCTTCTGGACCAATTTGACGACGTTTCAATCGGATAATCTGATGCTTGATTTCACCTGCTGTGCGAACTCGAATTGCCCCTGCATGATAAGATGCTGAGGGTATTTTAGTCTTTTGTATTAGCAATTAACTGACTATATTAGGAGTTTAGTTAGTATTGTAATGATGTTGAATTGTATCGATATTTTGAGTAATAAAAAGTATATTCTCTATGTATATTGAGTTAAGGTTGAACGAGGGTCTAACATTGGTATCGCACTGGTGACCTAAGCTTCCTTCTCGTAGTATCACGAATCCTTGAGCTTCCGCCATGGCAGATATGTTAACACCGGCTATGGAGGCCTCCTTGATAGAATTGACGAACTCTTGGCACAAATCTTGCAATCGCTTTCCAGGAGCGCATCAATGCTTTAGATTGCAAGTTTTCTTGGGATATCAAGCCTCATTCGTTGTCCCCAACCAGTTCTTGCTTCATGTGACTTCTTTGTTGCCAAGCACCGACGATCTTTGACATTTCCATGGTCCCAAATTCCAAATTTTTCCGATGGCCATTGTTGAGTCAAAAGAATGTTGTCTCGGTGTTCCAGAGCATCGACCCGCCTCAATGCCACACCTTTTCATCTCTGGTAAGCGAACAAGCTGAAGATTCGCATGTAAGGGCAGTGGGTCTTGCTAGGACTCCACAGTCTGCTATTGGCGTGAGTTGTATTTCGGCTGTGCACAAGACGCAATTTTGGGAGGGCTTTGAACCCATTACTGCACAAACTCTAGTATCATCCTATCAGAGTTATTCCAAGATCGCAGAAATCAAGATTCCTGCTCAATATTGGGTCCAAGAGTCGGGCACCAGCCCTGCACTCCAACTGTTTGTTGCAATGCCTACCTCTGCTGTGCTATGGAATGGTTGTCCTGGCGTTCTTGATTTTGAATTGGATTACTTGATGGGCATTCGTGACAAAGGGGAGGTTTCATTTGGTGTATTTTGAGGCAAGAACTCGAGGAGGGTAAGGTACATGCTTACTCATTTCTTTTCTTTTTCTTGTATGAATGCATCCAGACCGCCTGTGAGTGGAGATTGCTCCGTTATGCCGATGATTTTGAGTTTGGCTATCATCTCGGGTATTTGTGACAAAGGTGGAGGCTTGCTAGGGGTGGATTTGGTGGCAAGAAGTGTGGAGGTTCAGGTATAAGATTACTCCAATTTTTCCTTTTTCTTGGCTTGCTGAGGCCGACAATCCGCTTGGGTGGGTTTATTGTCGCGAGCATTACTTCGATTATTTTTGGGTGCCAGATGATAAGAAAGTAAAAATGGCTTCTTTTCATATGGAATGAGAGGCTCTGCAATGGTTCCAATGGATGAATTGTGTCCACCATTTTCCGAATTGGGATGATTTTGTTCGAGTTTTCTGCAAGGAGTTTGGGCCTAGTGAGTTTGAGGATTCCGCTGAGGCCTTGGTGAAACTCACGCAAACTGGTTCTTTGCTAGATTACATATCTGAATTTCGTCGATTGGCTAGCCGAACCAAAGATATTAGCCCTTTTTTGTTAAAGAGTTGTTTCATTGGAGGTTTAAGGAAGGAAATTCGTCATGATGTAAGCTTTTGCTGCTGTTGATGTCCATGACGCTTACCGCTTCTTGCTCGCAAGTGGATGCCAAGTCGCCCGATTTACGTAACCTCAAGATGGAATTTCAAGTTGGCACTAAGCATTATTGCCTTTCCAGTTCTAAGCCTTCCGCACTACCCAGGATTTAATTTGCGTGATGGAAAACTCCTCCAGCAGAGCAATTTTGGCGTGGTTTTGTGTCTTCTTCAGTCTGCTCTAATCTAGGATACCGAGTCTACTCTTTCAAGCTCTTGTTAGGCCTATTGACTTGGTTGAAGTTTCTCGGCGTCATCAGGTTGCATCAATATTTCATTTCTCATCTCTTGCCCAGTCATCTTCCAGCAGTTGCTACTACATATGATTTTCAAATTTCCATCCTTGAGGACAAGGATTGTTTTTGTGGGGAGGGTAATGATAAGATGCTGAGGGTATTTTAGTCTTTTGTATTAGCAATTAACTGACTATATTAGGAGTTTAGTTAGTATTGTAATGATGTTGAATTGTATCGATATTTTGAGTAATAAAAAGTATATTCTCTCTGTATATTGAGTTAAGGTTGAACGAGGGTTTAACACTGCAATTCCAACAATTCGTCGTCCATTTTCGATTCACTTTGAGAGTCTCCGAGTCTACAACTTTGAGAGCCTTAGAGTCGGCGCTGATGTTGGATGAGGGGTTGCAGGGATGCGTCGGGTTTGGTGGGTTGGAGATAACATATGGCAGCCGGAATCTGAGGTGGGGTGTTGTGAAAACCGATCGCACAACCCCAAATCGCACAACCCCCTGTCACAAACACCCTTGGAGGCACCCTCCCTTTCCCTTCCATCAAATTTTAAAACGACGATGGCAGTAGTGAAAACCGATGGGCGATGCCCAGGCAAGAACAGATCGACGAAAAGTCCAATATACCCCTCACAACAAGAGCACGTGCCTTTCACGTGGTCAAACTCGACGGATTCTGTTACGACAGAACTCAATTGGAACTGCTTAAAAAGTTAAAGAATGTAATTGCCTCAAAAATAGTTCACAGACCCGATTGCAACTCGGCTCAAAATTCATGAACCTGTACAGTAATTAACCCTTGAAATTAAATTCTTCATTATTAAACACACTATGATTTCAATCAAGGAATAAAATATCCATAATATCGTCGATATTTCCATAAAATTTCCGTATTTTTGGACAACCGATATTTCCGATACTATCGATATTTTAGATATTCAGCTTAACCAAAATATCGATAATATCGACGATATGTAATCAAATATCGATAATATTCTTGATATTTCTATCGAAATTTCCTATTTTGACTACCAATATTTCCGATATTATCTATATTTTATTCCTTGATTTCAATCGGTAACTGGCCATAATTTTAGTCGTACATCCGTTCGCTACATAAACCGAAACTCCTCTAAAAATCATTACCGCCAAGTATGGGTACTCACGGACGCAGCAAAAGCAAAAGGGACGCGTCGTCGTCTTCCAAGAGTCGACGCAGAAGAAGATCCGACGACTCCGAGTCCAATTCCGAGTCCGAGTCGTATTCCGAGTCCGATGCCTCTGACAGCCGCCACTCTTCTCCTGCGAGGAGTTCCGGTAAGCGCAAGGAACGAAGCCGTAGCAGAAATAGCAGCCGCCGCAGCGGGCACCGGAAGGACTCTTCCGACGACGAGTCGTACGACAGCGATAAGACTGAAGAGCGTGACCGCAAGAAGAAGAGGTCGAAGAACGTTACCGAGGATCAAATCGCTGACTACTTGTCTAAGAAGGCGCAGAAGAAGGTTCTTATTTCGTCTGTTAGGGTTTTTATTTATTATTATTATTTTAAAATTTGAATTGTTATTGATTGTATGGTGTGCTTCCTTTTGATTGAATAGGCAACTCGAGTAGCCAAGAAGATCAAGTCTAAGACCGTTTCAGGTTATTCAAATGATTCGAATCCCTTTGGTGATTCCAATCTCAATGAAATGTAAGTTTTTGTTTTTGTTTTTGTGTTTTGGGATTTATATGAGGAAGTTTTCTGATAGATTTTTTAGCTTTCCAATTTCAAATGTTGAATTTGTTGCACTTTGATAGAAGCATTTTTCATTATTGTGTTTCATTGTGTTTTGTTTGAATTTACTAAGTTTCGGATCTGAATGTTTTGAATACAGCTACAGTTGCTTAGTATTAATTGCATGTCTGATTGCTAAACTATCTGTCTGGTATATGATGGCTTACAGTCTGACAGATGTGTAAGTTAGGAGATGCTTTATTGTTTGTAAAGTCTATATATGAATTCATGCTGTTCTGTTTGCAGATTTGTGTGGCGAAAGAAGATTGATCGTGATGTTTCCCATGGTGTTCCCCTTGATGTGTTTTCAGTTAAGGCTGAGAAACAAAGACAGAGAGAAAGAATGGTACATAGTTCTAGCCCAACATTGCTTCTTTGTTGTTTCTTTTCTAGTTGTTGTCTTTTTGCTTTCTTGTATCCAATGGATTTCCTGGTCTTATGTAAGGCATTATGTAAGATTAAAGTTTTTGTTTGAATCAGTTAAAATGCCTGATACAAAAGTTAGAGGACATGTCTGATATTGTTTTTTATTTGAGGTTGTGGAAATCATTTTTATTGAGTTTTGGAAAGTCTCTGGAGAGTTTGATTGAAATTTATGACATCTCATCTCGAGAGACTTATATTTTTATAGTGAATAATTACAGTCCATAGGTTTCGCTACTATTTTTAATAAATCCCACGACCAATATGATTTATCGATGCCATGTCGCTGCCTGGGGTTGCAAAATAAATGAATGTCCTGGTCTATGAGTAAAACTCAGGATTTTTCTTTGTGGATTTTTGTTAATTTACTATTTTCTAGTTTAAATTTATTAGGATTTTAATATTTGTTTAAATTCATCTTGCAGGCTGAGATTGAAAAGGTCAAGAAAAGAAGGGAAGAAAGAGCACTTGAAAAAGCACAACATGAGGAAGAAATGGTAAGTTTATTGCCTGATATGGCATGAATTTTTCCGTTCAAGTTCTTAGTGGGGAGAGTTGGAGTGCATTTTGCCATTTGGAGTGATATTTTTAATATAGCTTCTTGCCTTGTTTGCTGTTTTGTTAAGTAACTTTCATTTCCTTATGTAGGCACTGCTAGCCAGAGAACGTGCTCGGGCTGAGTTCCAAGACTGGGAGAAAAAAGAAGAAGAGGTATGGTGCTGGATTTAATCAATAAACATTCTCTTTTTTGCCTACTTTTCATACATTTTTCTGTTATGATGCTCTTGTCTACATGATTTTGTTTGTTGTCATTTTGTTTTACCTGGAAATTTGATAAGTCTACATGTTCTCCGTACAGTTTCACTTTGATCAAAGCAAAGTCAGGTCAGAGATCAGATTGCGTGAAGGGCGTATTAAGCCAATTGATGTACTGTCCAAGCATCTCAATGGTTCAGATGATTTCGATATTGAGATAAATGAGCCATACATGGTTTTCAAGGTAAAATTTCCTGATGAGACTTATGCTTGCTATCACGATAATTCTATTTATTCTTCATTGCATTTTATTTGCTTCTGAACTTTATTTAGTTTGGAAATCATTAGGCAACTGTCCCCTACAATGAGTGGGAGATAAACTGAGAGTTATTAAATATTCCTTTCAAGGTTCTTAAATGTGTGTGTGTGTGTGTGGATGGGTGGGTAAGTTATCTGGAAGGGTATGGCCCTACTTGTGCTTATCGCCTTGGAGAATTCATACACGCACTTTCAGGGCTCTCCATTTGGAGACAGACAAATTATTGAAGTTGGGTACATGAACATTGAGCTAAAGTTTTTCTGTTTTTTCTGTGTTAGTTGGAAAACTTCTTGTTGTAACTAGTCAAATGTTTGGAAAGCTAAGTGTGTCTATCTATTGTTCAGTGTGTATGTTTAAGTGCTGTTATATGGTGCTTTGCACATTGTTAAACTTTATAATGACATGGATTGAGCTTTTCTTATTTGTTTTGAAATGAATATAACTCACATTGGCATTTGACATGTCCGATGCAGGGCTTGAGTGTAAAGGAAATGGAAGAGCTAAGAGATGACATCAAAATGCA
Source organism: Prunus padus (assembly GCA_024362665.1). Taxonomy (NCBI): domain Eukaryota; kingdom Viridiplantae; phylum Streptophyta; class Magnoliopsida; order Rosales; family Rosaceae; genus Prunus; species Prunus padus. The sequence goes on along the minus strand of JANFAM010000007.1, from coordinate 13,803,773 downwards.
TCTTGATTTGGACAGGGCAACACCAACACACATAGAGTTCTGGGAGGTATTATCTCTTTCTTTTCCTTTTAGTGGCTTTTTACCTTTGACAGTGTTTTTCATGGATACTTTACCCCCTGTAATGGGTGCTTCAGATTACTCAAAGTCATGCGAATAAGTTGTTGTCTTCTGTTTTTGCCTTTGGTTTGATTAATTCAATATTCTTATTCTGTCGATGTGGTGGGGACTCTTAAACATATAGCAGTGTTGATGCTCGTTTATGTTTTTTTATTTTTCATTAAATTTAAAAAAACGTGTTTCGGTGGAGTGGTCTTGGGATTAGCAATTCAATTGTACTCAGTGAGCGAATCTCAGAATCAAAGGCACGTGAAAGGTTGCAACTTGGCCAGCTGCAAACCATAGTTATGATTACTTGCACTTCATTTTGATTGCCTGAAGATTTGTTGATTAAATGTAAATGTTGCTTAAAATAATTAATGTGATAATGTAGATTTGTTGTTGGACTGTATCCTGATATGTACAAATTGACAGGCACTTTTGGTGGTTGCGGATTGGGAGCTAGCTGAAGCTCGGAAGAAAGATGCATTGGCTCGAGCCAAGGTTCGTGGAGAGGAACCTCCTGCTGAGTTGCTTGCGGAACAAAGAGGCTTGCATTCTAGCATTGAAGCAGATGTCAAGACTCTCTTAGAAGGAAAGACTTATAGTGAATTGGAGGCGTTACAGTCCAAAATTGAGTCACAGATGCGTTCTGGAACAGCCAAGGTTGTTGAGTATTGGGAGGCTGTTCTTACACGCCTCCATATATTCAAGGCCAAGGTACCTATCATTGTCTTCTTAAATGTTTGTCTTTGCATTTTATTTACTACTACTTCGTTTGGCCTTATTACTATTTAAATTGTTGCAAATACAGGCTTGTTTGAAAGAAATCCATACTAAAATGTTGCACAAGCATTTGCAACGCCTTGAGCAACGGGTGGACGGTGAAGAGAACTTGGATACAGTTCATGATTTAGAACCTGAAGAGGAGGAGAGTGAGCCTGATGTTAAAGGTATGCACACTTTTCACCTGTGGATTTAGGCATTTTGTTACCAAGATGATTTTGCTAATATATTTTTATATGTAGATGCTCAAGCATTTTCTCCAGAACCCTTAGAGGAGGAGATTGATGTGGCTGAGGAAGAGGCCGGATCATTTTCACCAGAACTGTTGCATGGAGATGAAAATGAGGAAGTGCTTGACCCTGAAGAGGACAGGGCTATGCTGGTAGGGTTTCTTCTTTCAAGTTCTAGTTCTGAAGTTTTTATTTACTTATTTTCTTTAAGAATACGTGAGTATGCAAGCTTTTAAGTGCACTGGTGTAACTGTATGAGTTGCTTGTTAACAGGAAAGGAAGCGTGTGGCTGTGCTAGAAGAACAACAGAGACGGATTCAAGAAGCTTTGGCATCAAAGCCAGCTCCACCACCAGAAGGTAACTTTGAGATGAAGGCCATGAAAGCCATGGGAATCATGGAGGAAGGAGATGCAGTTTTTGGCTCTAATTCTGAAGTGAACCTTGACTCACAGGTACTTCATCTTGTCGATTTTTCCCGTCGTTACCTTTTCCCTCCCCTCAATTATATTTGAAATGAAACTGAAAATCTAGTTGCGCACATCTCTAGCATCTTTCTTCAGAATTTGATGAATAAATGTGGATGCAGGTATACTGGTGGCATGACAAGTATCGACCTAGAAAGCCGAAATATTTCAACCGCGTTCACACTGGATATGAATGGAACAAATACAACCAGACTCACTATGATCACGATAACCCACCTCCAAAGATTGTGCAAGGATATAAATTCAACATCTTCTATCCAGACCTTGTGGACAAGACAAAGGCCCCACATTATACTATTGAGAAGGACGGCAACAGCAGTGAGACATGCATTATAACGTTTCATGCGGGACCACCTTACGAGGACATTGTAAGTTCTCTTGATCTGGTAGTCGAATTTTGTTAGTGATGATTCTGTTCAGGATCAAGTTACTTATCACACTCATGATTGCTTTACAGGCATTCCGGATAGTAAACAAAGAATGGGAATACTCTCATAAGAAGGGCTTTAAATGCACGTTTGAACGTGGAATATTGCACGTATACTTCAACTTTAAACGACACCGCTATCGCAGGTGATATGCTGGTGGTTTGCTACTTTTTCCTCTAAAGCTGAAATATATGAAAGTGAAACCATTCCATAAGTTTTGTACAAGAGATTCTGTATTTGCTATCAATCTATGGAATGCAAGATTTTGAATTCCAATTGTATTATAGTCCTCAATGCTTCCAAATGAGCATTTACAGTATGCTGGCAACTGCTCATTCAACCAAAATCTGAACTCAAGACACCAAAAAAAATTAAAATTTTTAGAACAACTCCAAGAACTGGTAATCAAGAGTTTGGATTCCTTGCTTATGTTTTCTGTGTTGTTGATATTGTACTTATGCATAATGGAGTTGGAAGTCCTCACATGACTTGTCATGCTTAAGTGATAAGGGAAATGTTAGCATTAGTCGTGCGTGAGCCTTCGTAAGATGCAATTTTGGCTGTTGATATACACAATCTTTTTAAAAATCTCTTATACATGTAAAACAGGTGACCCATTTAGAGTCTTGATTAGGACTGAAATAACTCATTATTAGTCCATTATCCATTTTGTGGTGGGAACGTTTTGGTTTTTCCTTCCCACCAAAGTTATTGTGGTTATTTTATAATTGTTCTGTACATAAATGTGATTAAATAAGCATTTCCTTCTCCAGAAGTTGGGTTATTTTCTTTCATCTTTTGATATCACTCTGTCACGCTTGATAATTTATATAATATTATTGAGACTAGTGGTAATGCATACGGTCTTGATTTTACTTGCCCAAAAGAAAGACCTATTGGTTTTATTTTATTCAATGTCACCCTGGAACTAAGGATTCCTAATTCCCACAAGGAGAACAGCCATAATAATAAATAATAAAATGAATAATAGATATTAGAAGTCAATGCAATCTTGGTGTTTAGACTAATCCCATTTTAAAAAGTTGCCCTTTAGAAGTCAACGCAATCATGTTGATTTTGGAGTCTAGATTTTATTTTGTAATAAGAATTTTTCCTCTTCTCTGGATCCAATTAAGGCTTTGCAATTTAACATTCCACTTGAGTTTGTGGAAGAGACAATAAGCAATAGCAACTAACAATCTGGAGTCTGACGCTGGTCTGCATTAGTTACAACTCTAAGCAAAATGCTTTCCTTGTTTGCAAAAAGCTTGCTTGCTTTTTCTCCATGCCAACCAATTAACGTGGACATCCTAAATATAAATAGATTCCAATAGCCCCAGAATTGGAAGTCCATGTCTTCTCTCTCTGCATCATTTTATTTCTGCACAAAGGAAGCATCTGATCCCAACCCTTCTTTTTCCCTCCACTCAAAACCCATCCTTGGAATCACTTTAGCTTCTGCGTGCTACTCAAAATCTAAGCCTTTCTTGGCATTATCTACCTCCACCTTCTTCCATATCCTCTCATTTGGAAACATGAATATTCAAAGATTGTATCATATTATCCAAAACAATATTTAACTTCAATTTCTATATAACTTTGTCTTGTTAGGTATGTTAAGTTGTCTAACTGCCAATCTTACTGTACTACGCATTAAAATAAGAGTTCGTCTTATTAACAATCTAACGACATAGCATGTTACAGAGTCCGGTAGGAGAACATGTCCACACTCTAGTAATATATTACAATACAGTTTATTTTTTCGGTTACATTAATAGTACAGTAAATTCGTATAGTTTCAACAAAGCTAATCTCATTAGTTTTGAACCACTTCATGATCTAAAACTTGAATTATGTAGTGGAGTTCTTGAACAACATCCTTCATGGCTGGCCTATCCCCCTTCTTTTCCCTCAGACAGGCAAGTCCGAGCTCTAAGAAAGGCTTTATGCTTGCCAATATATTCCCTGCAGGCTCCTTGCTAAACAGCCGCTGATCCACAACTTCCATAATTGCACCATTGTTGGCTCTTACACTCACATAAATGGCTAAATTCACGTTGTCTTGATCACGCGAGAAATCAATGGCTTTCTGTGATGTTAAAAGCTCAAGCAACACAACCCCATAACTATAAACATCACTCTTATCAGTTAACTGGTAGTTGCGATAATATTCAGGGTCTAAGTACCCTAATGTTCCTTGAGCACATGTTGAGACATGGCTCAACCCTGGACAAGCCAACCTGGAGAGCCCGAAATCTGCAACTTTGGCGTTGAAATCGTCATCGAGTAGTATATTAGTTGACTTGACATCTCTATGGTAGATGGGAGTATGAGCAGCAGAGTGTAAATAAGTCAATGCTTCAGCTGTTTGTAAGGCAATTCTGAGCCTAGTTTTCCAGTCAAGAAAGGCGGAAAATTTACCGTGTAAATGGTCACTGAGTGTCCCATTTGATATGTACTCATAGAGCATCAATGGCTGCTCAGCTTCCACACAATAACCCAAGAGTCTGACCAGATTTTTGTGGTTGACTTGGGAAAGTATCCCAACTTCATTTAGTACTTGTTCTGTGCTCTTGATGTTGCCCACTTTAGCTGACTTGACAGCCACCACAGTCCCATCTTCAAGCTCTCCTTTGTAGACTTCTCCAAACCCACCACTCCCTAAAACCCTGTCTTTAGAGAAACCTTTAGTGGCTTTCTTCACATCTTTTAAGTGAAACATTCTAGCCGATTTCCCGTCATTGTTCTTCAACATGTCTTCTCTTGCCTTGGTAAGCTTTTCCTGCTCAGTGAATTTGCAGGACCTTTTCACTATAATTATCGCTATAACTACAGCCACAAGGAAAAAAGAGATTACCCCTACTGAGACCTTTAAACGCAGACCGGCTTTTGTGTTCCTCTTCTTCCTTGAGCATGTTCCAAGATCATGGTCCCAATAGTAGTCCCTATTGCAAAGGCAGCGAGAGAGGCCATTGGAACCGGTAGGTGAACATTTGGAAGCTTGAGAGCAGTCAAGCTGTTTTCTACAAATTGGTTCAAGTGGAGGAGCCCACTGAATTTCCAATCCCTCTTCCCATTGGTTTGCAGGCTGGTTTATATCCAAATGAAGGATGCTTCTAAAGGCTTTACAACCTGAACTGTGAAGCCGTATTTTGTAGGCTGAAGGCATCCCACCAGCAATAAAAGTGCAGCAAAGGTTAAGCTTGCCTGCACACTGAAGTGCTCGGTTTGTGTCAACATGTCCTGAGCTTTCCAAGTAGTGGTGACAAAGGCTAGATGGAGTACAATTAAGAGGAGAAACCAAGAGCCGTGGAGAGCAGTTAAAGAAGAAGATGGTGTTCGACGAAGTGATGTTGAAAGGAAGTGACTGATTCAACCAGAGGCCCTCACTCACCACCATGTCTTGAGTAACACATTTGCCAGGCAGCCATGGGGATGGTTGTACCAGCATGCGTTGATTTGGAGCCATGATTTGAAGCACAAGATAATAACTTCCATTGAGGGCATCAACATAGAGTTTCTTAGAGGAGGGGTCACAATGGAGAGAGTAGTTGGGGTCGCCACAGTCGGGGTTTGTGCTCAGGGGATATGGGACTTTTATGGAGCCACATTCCGGGCAGGTCTTTTGAGAAGAACAGTAATGATCTACACAAAGAAGGAAGAAGAGATGGCAGAAGAGGAAGCCTGGTATTATGTTTGGCTTAGTGACCATTTTACATGAACAAAGGGGAAGCAATGAAAAGCTTATGCTGCATATGGGAAGGAAGATGGGGTAAATAAAAGGATACAACAAGAGAATAAAGTGGGTGAAACAAAAACTGGAAAGTCTCTGTAAGAATCTGATGTGAAAAAAATCATAAAACTTTTGGATTTTATAGGACCTTTAGATTCTCCCTTTATTCCCTAGGGACAGCATTTTAAGCTGCTACCTCTACTTAAGGAATGCTATTACCACCAGATGTCAACGCACATGCACTAATCAAGGGAGAAGAATCAGGATCTGATTCTTCTCACTCCTAACCATTGACTTGCTGTGCAAATATTTGTATTTATTATTATTTACGGCTATTTGTCACGACCCGACTCTTCTAGCATGATATTGTGCGCTTTGGGCCCCCCTCTCTGGCCCTCACGGTTTTGTTTCTGGGAGCTCACGAGCAACTTCCCAGTGGGTCACCCATCCTGGGATTGCTTTAGCCTCAACTCGCTTAACTTCGGAGTTCCAAGGAATCCGAAGCCAGTGAGCTCCCAAAAGACCTCGTGCTAGGAAGATACGTGCTCACCATTCTTGCTTCCTCAAGCTCACGGGTCTTACACTATTACCATTTATATCTCCATTGTACAAATATAAATATTGTAACCTTTCCCACATATGAAATATCAAATTCAAATCTTCTACATGGTATCAGCCTAAAACCGATCCCTTTCTCTCTTTCTCTATCACGTTAGTCTTTCCCTTTTCCTCATACCCGACCCCTCATGGCCTCTCAATCTTCTTCAACCTCTCTTCTTGGTCCAAACTCTTCATACTTCATCAAGCTCACAGACACAAATTACCTTCTATGGCTCCGTCAAATTAAACCTTTTCTTATTGGCCATGGCTTATGGAAATATGTTGATGGCTCCTCCACTCAACCCTTTCCTTTTCTTCCTCTACCAGCATCCTCTCCTGACCAAACAGCAGCGCAACCAAATCCTGCATATGAAACCTGGTTCCAACAAGACCAACTCATTGTCAGCTATCTAACCAGCACCCTCTCTGAATCTGTATTATCTTTCACCATTGGTTATGACTCCTCCAAAGAGATTTGTGATTGCCTACAACAACACTTCTCTCAAACCTCGGTGGCCAGTGAATCCATCATTCGATTTCAACTCATGGACTTGCAGAAAGGCACTCAAACCGTGGATGAGTACCTCTGTCATGCCAAATCCATTGCAGATTCCCTGACTGCGATTAATGAACTGGTTTCCAATAAGGACCTCGTCACTGGCGTTCTTCGTGGCTTGGGTCCCGATTACAAAATGCTTGTCACTGCTCTCTTAAAGTTTCCTCCCCTTCCAGATTTTGCTGATCTGCATGCCAGTTTGCTTTCATATGAAGCGCAAAACCCTTGCACCGACCTTGTCAAATCTGGTCAATCCACAGCTCTCATGGCTGTCCAGTCTCCCACCTATTACTCACATCGTGGGGGCTCTACCAACCGCGGCAGTTCTCGTGGACGTGGTGGTGGTCGTGGCAATCGTGGTCGTCACGGTCGTGGCTAGAACCAATCACAACTGCAACATCAATCTCCTTCGTGGCATCATAATGGTACTTTTGGTTCCTCTCGTAGCTGGCAGCAATTACAACAGTTCAATTCCGCCCCTCAATGGCCTACCTTATCGCCGTGGCAACCTGGGCCTCATCCCCAGCCCCCATCCTCTTGGTCCAACAACAGCAGTCAATGTTCTCCAGCTCCTGGCATCCTCGGCCCACCATGGTGCCCCACCTGCAACACCGCTCAACATTCTCATGCCACTTGTCCTCACAAATTTCGTGGACCTGAGTCTTTCCCTCCATTTGTTGGTGCTCAATTCCTACAACCCGCTGACAACACTTGGAACCTTGACACCGATGCCACCCATCATATGACCGGTACTGCCACTTTTCTTCAGAATCCACAATCCTACATGGGTAATGATTCCATCTACTTGGGTAATGGTGACTCTTTAAACATTTCATCCACTGGTACAATTCCTATTTCTTTAGGCTCTTCGTGTCATTCTCTTCATAATGTTTGTCATGTTCCTTCTTTACGCACTAACCTCCTTTCTATTGCTTGCTTTACTCGTGACAATTCTGTCTCATTCGTGTTTACTCCAGATTTCTTCCAACTTTATGACTTACATACTGGTAATCTTCTTTTTCAGGGCCCATGTAAGGATGGTCTCTACCCTCTTTCCCTTCCCTCCGCTCCTCTCTCCGCCAAGTGTGCCCTCACCTCCATTCACTCCTCCGCTTGGCATCGTTGTCTTGGTCACCCGTCCTTCGCTGTTTTGTCTCGTCTTTCATCTTCCTTAGGTTTTAAATTTAATAAGCACTTTTGTAAGCCTTGTGCTCTTGGAAAATCTACTCAATTACCTTTTCACATCAATGAAAATCATGCTATTGTTCCATTTTCTATTATTCACTCTGATGTTTGGATGTCTCCTGCTGTCTCTAAAACTGATTTTAGGTACTACGTCCTCTTTACTGATGAATATTCCCGATACACTTGGATATACCCCATGCGCCGCAAAAATGAAGTATTTGAGCATTTTAAGTCTTTTGTTTCTCTCATCTGTAATATTTTTAACTCCGCTATCAAATTTCTTCAAAGTGACAATGGTACAGAATATGTCAACACTTCTTTTACTCAATTTTGCCAACATTTGGGAATTCAACAAAGGTTCTCTTGTCTTCACACTCCTCAACAAAACGGTCTTGCCGAACTCAAGTGCCGCCATATCGCCACCATCATTTGCACCCTACTCACCACTGCCCATGCCCCACACTACCTTTGGGTTAAAGCAGCTCTTACAGCAGTTCACCTTATAAATCTCCTACCCATACCCACTCTTCAATGGCAAACTCCATACACCACATTATATAATCGTCCCTTTGTTTACTCCCATCTTTGAATTTTTGGGTGTTCGTGTTTCCCGTACCTTGGTGCATACATAGAAAATAAACTTGCCAACCGCACCACTGAATGTGTGTTTCTCGGTTATAGTCCTAATCACAAAGGCTATCGCTGCATGGATCCCTCCACTGGTCGTGTCTACACCTCACGCCATGTTGTTTTTAATGAAAATAGTTTTCCCTTTGAAAGTTTGCAGGTACCTTCCTCTCCTTGTTACATAGAACTGGACTTAAATCCTGTGTGCCCAACCCCTATGGGTTCCCCTTCTAGGCTCGTGCCTCCATCACATCCTCCTAGTCCAGCACTAACTGACTTAGCCCCTTGGCACCCACCAAGCTCCTCCTCCGACCTAGCGTCAACAACACCGCCACCACCACCAGTCGGAATGACAGTGCAAACATCGCCCCACCCAAGCTCATCATCCGCCGCCACGCCACCAGCGCAGCTGGATGTTGCCCCAGCGCTGTCCCCTTTTCCTGCACCTCTGCTGCTCCCTGGTTCCAGCACCTCCATCCTTCCACAAGCTTCCAGCGCTCCTCATTTTGAGCCAGTCCAGCCCTTGCTCCACACATACTCCAGAAGACAGCGCATACCAATGGCGCCAGCACAGCTAATCCCTGATCCACTTGCCAATACGGACCGTGCTTCCCCACCACCTACTGAACCAGTGCTACCACCGCATGTTCATCCCATGCGGACTCGTCTCCGTGATGGCATCTCACAGCCAAAGCACCACACATATGTCACTATTCGATACCCCATTTCCCGTGCTCTTTTAACTGTGCTTGAAAATGCTGAACCAACTTGTTTTTCTTAGGCTACCAAACATCTTGAATGACGTGCTGCGATGTCGGAAGAAATCAATGCTTTGCTACGGAATGAAACTTGGTCCCTTGTTCCCTCATCTTCCAATCACACTCCTGTTGGTTGCAAATGGGTCTTCTGCATCAAGCGTAATTCCGATGGCATAATAGAACGCTATAAAGCACACCTAGTTGCTAAGGGCTACCACCAACGTCCAGGCATTGACTACTCGGAGACCTTTAGCCCAGTTGTCAAACCACCCACCATTCGCACGGTACTCAGTCTTGCTACTTGCCGTGGCTGGTCCTTGCGCCACCTTGATGTCAAGAACGCTTTTCTTCATGGGTTTCTTAATGAGGACGTGTACATGATTCAACCCCTTGGCTTTGTGGATCCTACTCACCCTCATCATGTGTGCAAGCTCCACAAATCCTTTTATGGCCTCAAACAAGCTCCACGTGCATGGTTCACTTGCATTAGCACTTTCTTACTCTCTGTGGGCTTTCGCCGAAGTTTGGCTGACTCATCACTCTTCATTTTCCGGCATGCTTCTCATACTATGTTTGTTCTCCTATATGTTGATGATATAGTCATTACTGGCAGCGATTCCTCTCTCTTACAAACCTTTATTGCTCTTTTGGGTCGCAATTTTGACATTAAGGACCTTGGTCCTCTTAGCTACTTCTTGGGTTTACAAGTTCATTCTCAGGATGGTGCTCTTCATCTTAATCAACTTCAATATGCTCATGATTTGCTTTAAAAGAGTAATCTCCTCCATGCACAGCCTGCTCCTACTTCCCTTGCGGCCAAACCACTACTCACAGCAACTGAGGGTGCCTTGCTTGCCTCTCCCACTGAATATCGTGAACTTGTTGGGAGTCTCCAGTATCTCACCCTCACCCTCCCGGACATCTCCTTTGTAGTCAACACTGTTGCCCAATTTATGAGCTCTCCTCACTCTACTCACATGGTTGATGTCAAATGGATCCTTCGCTATGTCAAAGGCACACTTGATTTTGGTCTCACTTTTCAGCCGCAACATGCCTCTTCTCGCCTCATGGTCTACTCGGATGTGGATTGGGCAGGTTGCCCTGACTCACACCGTTCTACGACTGGCTACCTTATTTACTTGGGCTCAAACCTTATCTCTTGGTGCTCCAAGAAGCAACCCACTGTTTCACGCTCTAGTGCAGAATCTGAGTACCGCGCTCTTACTCATGCTTGCGCCGAATCCTCGTGGCTCTGTTCACTGTTACTTAAGTTAGGTGTCCAATTGCACTTTCCTATTCTCATGCATTGTGACAACCTTAGCACTACTTATATGGCTGCGAATCCGGTTTTTCATGCTCAAACACGCCATATCGAACTCGACTATCACTTTGTTCGTGAGATGGTTGCTCTTGGTAGTCATCAAGTATGCTTCATTCCCTCTATTGATCAACCAGCTGATCTCCTTACTAAGCCTCTTCACAAACCGCGTCATCAGCTCCTCTGCAACAAACTTGTTCATCCTATGCCGCTCAGTTTGCGCCCAGGGGGGGAGGGGGTGTCGACGCACATGCACTCATCAAGGGAGAAGAATCAGGATCTGATTCTTCTTACTCCTAACCATTGACTTACTGTGCAAATATTTGTATTTACTATTATTTAAGGCTATTACCATTTATATCTTCATATGAAATATCAAATTCAAATCTTCTACACCAGAAAAGGCTTCAGTACAACAAACTAATGATATGCCAACTTTTCTGATTTCCTTCATGAAGTTAAGCTACGAATCACTAAATTAAGAATAAAAATCTATTATAAAAATAAAAGGCAGCATAATGGCTCTCCCACCAATGTTCTGCTTTCTAACAAGCATACACGTGGATCACAATCAGATAAGTTAGAGGGATGCATAAGCAGGTTAAGCTATGTTCTGCATACAAAATGAAATAGAAAAGATTTAACATTCATAACAAGAAAATTGGACAACAAGAACATAAGGGCCTATTTGATAACTATTTCAATTTTAGTTTTTAGTTTTCATTTTTTGTGCTAGAGTATAGAGGAAAAAGAGGGAGAATGGAAGTGAGAATGAGAGTAGAGATGGGATTGAGAGGGAAGATGAGAGGAGAGGATGCGAGAGAGGAGTAACAAAAATAAAAATAAAAACTAAAAACTGAAATCTATTTCAAGTTGTTTTCACTTTTGTTACTCTTCCCTCTCATCCTCCCATCTCATCCTCTCTCTCAATCTCATCCTCACTTCCATTCTCACTCTCATTTTCCTCTATACTCTAGCATAAAAAATGAAAAATGAAAACTAAAAACTAAAAATGAAATGGTTATCAAACGGCCCTAAATGACCCAAAAAACAAGTCATTTTTATAAGCAATCAGTGATCCGATCATTCAATCATTCAATCATTTAATCATCACAGACACATGCATAGAAAACTTCTGTGCCAAGTCTTGAAAATTAGATGGCCATGGCAGAAACAAAATACCTGGTAAAAAGGAAAGTCTGATTTCTGTCTCACAAAGTTCTCATGTCTATTACCAGAGTGACTTTGTAAGTAAGTGCTTAAATCGAAAATGGAGCAACACTTTAGAAAGAGAAGGAAACTTACAATAGAGTAAAGTGCTCCAAAAATAAAATATCCAGGAAACTTTTTTGATGTTGCGAACTTCCAACAATTATGATATTTACATCGTTTATGCAGTTACACTTGTAGTCTGTCTCAGAACCAAAAGACAGCTTTATGGTTTCTATGAAGAGAACAGCAAACATATCTTTCTTTTTTTCCACAGTTTTTGAGCTTCTAATCTCATCATTTACAGTAACAAAAGAACACGACGAGCAGTAGGAAGAGCATCATTGCATTTGCATTAACCTTCAACAATTTTTACAGGAGACCTGCACAAGAGAGTAACAAGATAATTTTCAATTGCTACATATCTTCCAATATGAATACAAAAAGTGGTTAACTAACTTCAGAGAACCCATTACTTACCCAAATGGGCTTTGCTTTATGGCCAGTAGTTCAACATCCAACTGCATATTAAAAGAAGGTACCAAAACAGTCAAGAGGAATATAGAGAAGGGCCCATGAAAGAAAGATAGCAGAAAAGATTGAAAGAATAAAATGACAATTTGAAAAGAAAATAGTGATAGAGATAGATTAGTTCGTATACAAACAAAATTACTAAAGATTCTACACTTGGGATGAAAGAGAATGGCAGAACAAGTCAATTATGAATAACACCTGGAGGGCATTTTTAACCACGGATGCGTGAACACTGCAGTTAAGTGTAATATACTTAAGACCATGGAAAAGGCCTAAGAGAGAAAAAGAGAGATTTGTGGATGAAGTCCTTTGAAGGAGATTAAATTTTGTTACCTCTATGGTTGCATTTGGAGGGATTTCCTGGATTCCTTTGCTTCCATACGCTAGCTCGGGAGGAACTATCAGCAGTCGCTGCAAAATAAATAATTTAGATGAAAAAGGAACCCAAAAGGGTACATATCAATGCTGACCCCCCACAAAGAAGAAGTTATTCAGTTGTTTAAGTGGTGTCAGTCCAATGAAGAGAAGATCAGAGACTTCGACCTGCTATTCTGTTATCATAAAGAACAAAAGATCTCCAAATATTAAAAGAACTATCATTTTGTAAGAATCATAAAATTTCTAGTCTGTACAGTTTCAGAGGATCAAAGGATTATATATCAGATGCTTGAGACTCAAAATTATTTTTAGTCTCTACATAAATCCATCCAGATTCCAGAACACTGTTCCACTCAAGGCTTACTACAAAACAAAACACCATAAAAATAAACTCCAATTTTCTTCTTCAAATTGTAAACACAAGTTATGCAGCAACAGTGCTTCAAGATATAACAAATAAATTTTATTCCAAAACACTGATCTCACCTGGCCTCCAACCTTCATGCCTTTTACACCAAGATCTAACCCTTTAAGGACTGATCCCCTCTCAGATTGGCCAACGTCAAATCCGTATGGCTGCAGCATCCAAGCATACACATAACAACTATAAGATATAAGAAACACATGCATGTGGCACGGTATGGTGAGTGCAGATTGCATAGTCTATTTTCCTTATTAACATGAACCATAAGTACACAGTTCAAGATAAAAATAAATGTTTAGTAAACTAAGATGATGTCAAAATCTCCAAAAAACTGGAAGTAATATGCACAACGAATAATTGTTTAGGAATTCATTTCTGAAATTATGAGCAGGGATCAATGAGAATCAGTTAACTGGTAATTCATCAAAGGAAAGATGGCGTGTTAAGCGTGTCCGCACTTTAACTGACAAAATATAACTCGTTTGTGCATATTTACTAAGCAGAAAAGTTTTGATATATGGTCTAGATAGGTATTCCAGAAGCTATATTATGTCATAAAATTGGTTGGTTCCTTTCACTGTAATATAGAAGGAAACTGAAGGTGTCCGCTTCTATCCATATGCATTTGAAATTAATGTCGAAATGACCTAAATACTGCATATACATCATACATGTGAATAGCAGCACCAGTCTAATCTTACCGTTCCTCCTCCAACACCAAGTCCTTGTCTACTTGTCATAAAAGTGATACCCTTCCACTTCGCAACATAATGAACCTGTAAAAATATTGACATTTTTAATGCTTAGTTTTAGAAAATTCTAGGAAAGTATTATTTATGTATTCTCAAAATATTGAAATTTAACTTGATCACAACCGTACTGCAACCCGGGATCCTGTCACTGCCTCAGCTCCACCCCCAACCTTCAAGTCATAGTACCTGAGGAGTGAGGAACAATTCCATCAGTACATAATTCTTGGCACAGGAAAAGATATGAACCTTCCACAGGTGAAATCAATAAACAGCATATTGCATCGTAAAATAGGTATGAGTTGATTGTAATACTTTGTATATTATTATTTCAGACGCAGAGCTTTAAAAACTCTAGAAAATTACATTCTAAGCTTGACAAGGAATTTTTTGAAGTGCATTATCTACATGTAGCATGCCATCAACATGAAAGCTGCAATGAAATGCAACGTTTATGGTTTAATGTACCATGAAAGATTATAAAAGGAGAGAGGGAAAGCATAACAGGTGAGCAGAGAGTTTATAAGTGACGATAGTTTACTAACTTCAGACCATTGGGAAGGGTTGTAAATTCACTCTCGGGTATTTTCGCTCCTCTTAGCTGCAGAAAATAAATGAATGTCACAAATTTTGAATGTAAAGACTATTTAAAAAAATAAGATTTCTTGTTTTTTTCTTCTTAAATTTAATTTGGTAGCAGCAATAATCACCAAAGTATAATCTCGAAGATAAAAGAACAAAAGCAAAAAAATATTTTGATACTCACAGCTCTCCTACTTGTGCTAACAGCTTCAGCCACATCACACACATACAAGCCAGCAGCTGATTCATTTCAAAAAGATGAAGAGGTCAGTAAGCCAGTGTATACAGCAATTGTGCATTCATGGAAGGAATGAAACATCATATGAAGATATGAAAAGAACAGAGACAATTATGAGAAACGAAAATAGACAAAACCCACTAGAATTATCTAAATTTCCACAGGGACAGATTTCCCAGACCCAATTTATTAAAATGATGCCAATTCAATGTCAAGAAGTTCTTTTTCTTTCAACAAGGTGAAACCAAATTATTTATTTATTTAATTTTTACACTTATGCGTTCAGATTAAAGAAAAGGAGTTAAAAGTAGGGAAAACCTGAGGTTAAAAGAGAACCAATCAAAGCCCTCCTTCCCTCATAGTGTAATGACTGGTAGGTTGGTTTTGCAGCATCATCTGAGGAGGGCAATGAGCATTGACATGGTAAGACATGTGAGTTCCTCTTGAGGAGTCTCTTGCCTGTGAATCCAAATAAAATTGCTTGAGTCTCAATGAACCCCAAAAGAAAAGCTCTGAGAGAGAGAGAGAGAGAGAGAGAGAGAGAGAGAGAGAGAGAGAGAGAGAGAGATTACTAGTAATGGGTTCTGGGAAGGGAGTCCTGTGGAGCAGAGTTGGATTGTGTTGGTAATAAGGAAGAAGGAAGAGTTCCATGGTGCAATAATGGTTAATAACACTTAAGACTGACCGTTAAAGAATCAATGCTTTAGTTGGTTTAGTTTTTGTAAGAGAAAAAGAGAGAGGATAGCACTTTCTATTTCATCCACAGCTTTATGGTCTCAAAATCACAAGGTGCTGCCAAATGGATGGAGTTCATCATTGTAGCATCCATATTCAAAAGGACTGGGCTCCATTAAACTTTGGGCTTAAGACCGCCCTTTTATTTTATTTTTTTGAATTTTCAGAAACAAAAAATTTGTCAGAATTTGGAACTTTTTTTTAGTTTTCAGAATTAAATGTTTTAAATATACAAGATATGTTATTTATATATGTATACTTTGTGCATACCTTGTCTTATAGCTTAAAGGGTCCTATTCATATCAAGAAAACTTCATACAAATGCTTTGGTTATTGAGATTTATAGTCAAAGCAACTGCCAGAAAGATTGGTTCCATATGATTTTCAAAGTCATCATCAGCCCCTCAGTAGGGTTACATGTGATTTTGAAGCTTAGCATTTTCATAGCGTTTCTCAACCATTAAAGGAGAAATTGGCCTTCTATGAGACATCTTACATGTGAATTTGAAATCTGAATAGCAAGAGATGTAATATACTGAATACTGATATGTATGTGTTCAAGCACTAGAGCAAGACCTCCTTGCAATGTGATGTGCCTCTGCATCATCTGAAACAGAATGCCTTCCAAAACACTTGACTTCTTCATGCCTTTCTTTCTCACCCAATCTTCTTCCTTTTGCCTTGTCACTTCCTTCAACCCATCTTCTAAGCCTTTGAAATAGCTTTTGCCTTTTCGAACAAGCCTGATTGCCGCTCACAATTCCAAAGCAAGGCTCATTATGCTCCAAAACCATGCTAGCTAACCCATAATCTGCAATTTCTCCGCTTCCTTCAAAATCTGTTGCCAAATTATTGTTCTTCTCCTGATCTTGCTGCTCTTCCTGTGCTTGATTCCTCATCAACTCGTGCCTTAAGCACGCATTGCTCCACCGCAAGTAAATCAGTTCCTTCAGTTCAGCTGCACGATCCTTCTGCAGCTGCTCTATTTCCTTTTCGAGGACCTCAATTTTGATCCCTTCTCCTCCAATCTGCAATATGTGATACCTCAAAGTGGTTAGACTTAGACTATCAATCTGGAAGGAACAAAAATAAATACCACATTTTCCTTTATGGCAAGGCACCTAATAGCTTCTAATTTTCTTACCCTTTCAATGCATGTTTGTTGATCATATGAATGAATACATACATTATTATATATGATTGATTTAAAGTGGTGTCACCTTGGAGATTGAGGAAGCTGATTTTTCTGTCAATTCAAGCTTTTCCAAGAGCACATTTTTCTCATCCTGCACTTGGTCCAAAACCACTCTCAGCTCCCCAACTTCATCTTCCAATTTCTTGATAACCTTTGTCCTTGTTTCTAGTGCATCATATATCCTCAAAACTTCTGCTTCCCAAGCTTCAAGCTTCAAATCTTGTTTTCGCATTATTTGAGATTGCCTTCTTGCTTTCCTCAAAAGCTTCCTTACCTTACTGCGAAGAAATCCATTTTCTGATTTCCAATACTCAAGTTGCTCTAAAATCCTGAAATATTCTACTACCAACTTCTCAAGCCTTTGGCTCTCAGCCTCCATGGATGAAACTTCTCTGTTGAAGAACTCAACATGAGCCATTTCCAATAACAACATATTCCTCAGCTCCACAACAACAGATTCTTTCTCTTTCAAGTCACAGTAGCGGATAAATTGCATCTCCAACTCAGATTCTTTGTTTTGAAGATCATCAAGTCGGATTCTTAGGAGCAAAATCTCTTCCTCCAATTTGTGTTTATTATATCCAATCTCCAAACTTTCTGCTAAATTCATGACATTGGTATCCATGATCATTGGTTCATGATCTTCCATGGAAAGCAAACATGTAGAACTGAAATTATGAAAGCTATCCCCATCTCTAAGCACCTGTTCATCAGCTTCTGATAAAGACTCTTTAGGATTCAAGCTTCTTTTAGCCATAAGCATTGCACAGATGAAACCAGACACAGACAAAGCTAAAGGAATCCCAGCTTTAAGCAGCATAGGCTTTATGATGACCTCTACCTTCGATGTTGAGCTCTCCGTCTTACAAATCAAACTCAAAACCCAATATGGAATTACAAGGGAAACTTGGTTTCTTGAATGTTAAAGACTTTTTTTCTTTTTCCTGATGGTGGTCAAATAATGCCAGTTTTATTATAAAGCTGTTTAGGATTCTTTGCCTTCGTGTTTTGTTTTAGCTTTCCTTACAGAGAGGTGTAGAGGTCTCTGTTGCCTTTATATTAGAGCAACTCCACCCATTTGCCCTTTGCCATGGCAAGGGGGAGGGGGAGGAAGCTAGGGTAGCTATTATTCACTTGAATAGTAGCTGCCCTTGCAAAAAGCAATGTGTGTTTCCATCCATTGTTATGGCAAGGGGCAACTACTATTCATTTTTATTTTTAATTTTATTTTTTACATGTAATTAATTTTAGTTGTATGTATAAAATTAATAATAATAAAATTGCTATGTATGTATTAAAAAATATTTCTGAATTTTTTGGATTTTTTCAAGATTTTTTTTATATTTTTTTATATTTTTTTTTGTTGCTGACGTCAGCTTGCCCAGGTTGGGCCTCAGGCTCCTTCCCCCTGCAGGCTTGCCCAGTTCGCGTGGGGCCGGCTCGTTGCCCAGGCTGCAAAGGCCCGCTGGAACTTCATTTTTGGACTCAGGCTCATGGGACCCACCAGCCTGCCTTACCCAGGCGCATTGGTGGAGTTGCTCTTAGATCCATGGCAAGGGGGAGGGCAGGGGAGCTATGGAAGCTACTATTAATGTGAATAGTGGCTACTCTTACAAAAAGCAATGTGTGTTTCCACCCGTTGCCATGACAAAGGGCAACTACTTTTCACTTTTACTTTTTATTTCATTTTTTACATGGGATTAATTTTAGTAGTATGTATAAAATTAATAATAATAAAATTGATAGGTATGTATTAAAAAATATTTCTTAATATTTTTTATTTTTTCAGATTTTTTAAATATTTTTTTACATCGTTGACGTCAGCAAAAATATCGCTGACGTCAGCTTGCCCTGGCAGCAGGCTAGGCAAGAAGAGCCCGAGGGCCAGCCCAGGCTGGTGGGCCCAGCACCTTGCCCAAGCAAGATTGTATTACTGGAAATTTATTTTTGGACTTGCCCCCTAGCCCCCCCAGCCTTTACCGATGGAGTTGCTCTTACACTATCAGAGAGGTTGAGAACCCTTTTGTGTCACTTTCATTTCACTTTCTACTTGGTGCTGTTTGGAATCTAATTTCTTTTTTTATCAAATCAAACTCTATTTGATTATATTATTCTAAGAATTTCACATGGGCATAATATGTCCTTATAGAGGTCTCTTTAGCCGTTCTTGAGGAGAAAAATGAGGCCCCTCAAGCAAGCACTGCTCAAACTCCCCTCAAGTATAGAAAATATGAACAATGCACATGGGGTGGTACCACAGTGAAAAAGTGGGCCAAACTCCTAGTTCAATTCATGTATGAGACAATATTGACGCAACTCAATATATTATTTTCCCTCCCCTTCCATTACGAATGATTAAAAATAAAAAATAAAAAATACGGACAACATTTCTATAGAATTGAAAAATACAAAGTTTATGTTAAGGAGCCTTTTTTTTAGGAACCTCACAAGACTCAACAAAATACTGTTGACATATAACTTTGTATTTCACCTAATTATATACACATCATCATGATGCAACATAATTTACCTTTTCTGATTTTCATCTTTCTTTTTTTTGTCTTCTCATAAATAGTTTTATATTCATATTGAGCACTCTTGCTTTTGTTTTGTCAAAGTTAAGAGTCTTGTTTGATAAATCATACAAAATACTTTTTGTACAGTAAAAAGCCATCTAAAATGTGAATTTTGAGCATAATAACTGCTCTAATTGTTGGTAAAAATGTTTTGAAGACCTAAAAGCCACAAAATAATTAAAAAATTATTTAAAATGGGAAAATCTCATTTGATGATGGAATTCTTGTCATTAGCTAGTCAAATAATCTGATAGTGAAATTATTATTATTTTGGTAAGGCCTTTTTTAAAAAATTATTATCTTTAAAAAAAAATATCCCAAAACAAATTGCATTAAAAATTACAAATTGAGTTTATTATCTAGACTAATGTCTACCATTGGATTTAATCCAATGAGAGCTGATCAAGACACTCCTTGATCTCCGTGAACCACGTGAAGGGACTGTTTATGTAAAGATGAAGTCCACTAATATAATGAATCCCACACTCTATCAGAGAATTGATACGCAAATTGGTACACAAAATTGAACTCCCTAACATTTTTCTTATGTGTAAGAGTCTAAATAATAAATACGAATAATAACGCGCGAATCGCAGACACAATCTCTGCTAAATTGCGGGACCCACAACCAAAAACAAAAGGTTGAAGTGAATGTTCGTCTCGTCTCACCTACTGCTGAAGGTCGGTCAAGAACTGCATACTCCAGATCGTAGTCTCACCTGCAACTGCGTCACAGACCAATAGCCATCTACCTTTACTGTACGTGTCATTTTATCATTGGTCCTTCGGAATAGCTTAACAGTGAGTCTGCGTGACTAAAAGTAGAAAGTAGAAAGTAAAAGCAAAAGCCAGAAAATCTCCAACTCCTTCCTCGCAAAAAACTGCCGCCATTTCCAACCAATCAACCAATGGAGGCCCTCCGCGTCAGCCCAGCCCATTCCCCACTTCTCCGGTCACAACGCCTCCAGTCTCACCTCCCCAATGGGCCCCAGAAGCTCAGCACCCGCCGTCCGATCAAGCCCTTCGTTTCCGCCACGCTTTCCCGACCGACCTCCGAGGTTTCCGCCGAACCCTCCACCTCCACTGCTTCCTTCGAGACCAGAACGACGCCGTCTACGCCTCCCAACCGGGTCTCGGCCGATTCGCTCCAGTACCCGCCCGGCTTCCTCGGAGCCGTACCCGACCGTACTGCCACCGACGGAAACGACAACGAGAACATCGTCGACGCCATGGAGTACTTGACGAACATACTGTCGTCGAAGGTGTATGACGTGGCCATCGAATCGCCGTTAGAATTGGCTACGAAGCTGTCGGAGCGATTGGGAGTGAGAGTTTGGATGAAAAGAGAGGACTTGCAGCCTGTAAGTGTTGTTCCAAGTGCTCATTTGAATAATTTGGATTGGAAAAATTGGGGATTTTCTACTGAAACTTTTTTGTTGAATTTGCAGGTCTTCTCGTTCAAGCTTCGGGGAGCTTACAACATGATGGCAAAGCTTCCAAGGGAGCAACTGGATCTAGGGGTCATTTGCTCCTCAGCTGGAAACCACGCCCAAGGAGTTGCCTTGGCTGCTAAGAAGTTGAATTGCAGTGCTGTGATTGCAATGCCTGTAACCACACCAGAAATTAAGGTACATTTTTTTTTTCTTCATTTTGGAGCTTAATTTCACAATTCTAATTTGTGGGTTTGGCTTATTGAATGTTGTGGAATTGTGTATTGTTTGTTTGCAGTGGAAATCTGTTGAGAGATTGGGCGCCACAGTTGTTCTTATAGGGGATTCATATGATGAGGCTCAAACTTATGCTAAGAAGCGGGCTCAAGAGGAGGGAAGGAGCTTCATACCTCCTTTTGATCACCCAGATGTTATTATCGGACAAGGAACGGTTGGGATGGAAATTATGCGTCAAACAAAGGGCCCATTGCATGCAATTTTTGTTCCTGTTGGAGGTGGTGGCCTCATAGCTGGTATTGCTGCATATGTAAAGAGGGTTTCTCCAAAGGTTTGTATGGTTTTGGTGTTTTTCATCTTTTGAATGGATTACTGGGCAAGTGACTTGTTCAAATTTGTGCGCTTTCTTCATGGAAAGATTTAATTTTTCCTTTCCTTTTTTCGTTAAAAAAAGGCCTTCAATTTAGCATCACATAATGTATTGTGAAATCTTTTGTACAGGTAAAGATTATTGGTGTGGAGCCCTCTGATGCAAATGCAATGGCATTATCTCTGCATCATGGTCAGAGAATAATGTTGGACCAGGTTGGAGGTTTTGCAGATGGTGTGGCTGTGAAAGAGGTTGGTGAAGAAACCTTCCGCTTATGCAAGGACATGGTAGATGGTGTAGTTCTTGTTAGCCGTGATGCTATATGTGGCTCAATAAAGGTGAAAACTTCTTTCCAGTCTTGAAACTTGCATGGGTGAGTTTCTTTTGCTTATCATGCATTCTTAGGTAGTAGACTTCTTAAACAAAACTTCTGTTCACATTTTCATGTTATAGAATTTAACCTACTTCTATCTTTGTAACGTACATATATTCCCTGTCTTTTTTGGTGTAAAAATTCACATATTCATTTACTTATGTGTAAATTGAATAACTACCAGCCAAAGTTCTTAGTTAACAGTTAGAAAGTATGTGGACGAAGGAATTGGGAATTTGCTCAAGGACTTCAAATGAAGATAATCAATCTGTTTTTGGATGAGTTGTTTCTGGTGGGCATTATGTAACATATATGAAAGAAGATAATGAAGTGGAGTGAATGTTCAAATTAAAATTGTCCCAGATACATATAGTAACAACCTTGGATTTCCTTGAAGCAAGTTTACCATGGCTGGCATTATTGCAAGGCTTTCTTCTGCTCAGGGGTCTACTTTGTTGCTTGTCCTTATGTCTCAGAGCGAGCCCTTTTTCTGTATATGTATATATTCTATTTTCATCCTTTGAACTTTGATGTCATACTAAGGTTGTCTGCTCTGTGGTCTACTTATGACATCAGAGAGATATGTGTTATTAATGAATTCATTTATGTTCAGGAGTAACCTCTTTTCTATGTTTGGCTATTTGTAACAGTAATAAGTTCAAATGCAATTCGGGTGCTAGTTTATCTCATTGAGAAAGGACAGCCAACACTGTAACTTATCATTTAATAGTTTTGAGATCTTAGACTTCACAAGCTTAGTGCTTGTTTTGCAGGATATGTTTGAAGAGACTAGGAGCATTTTAGAACCAGCAGGCGCTCTTGCTCTTGCTGGAGCTGAAGCTTACTGCAAGTATTATGGTCTTAAAGGAGAAAATGTTGTTGCAATAACCAGTGGGGCAAATATGAACTTTGATAAACTGAGAGTGGTGACTGAACTTGCTAATGTTGGTCGCCAACAAGAGGCTGTACTCGCAACTATTATGCCAGAGGAGCCTGGGAGCTTTAAACATTATTGTGAACTGGTATGCTAATGGTGCCTTGGTCAACTGTTTTTTCTTTTTCCCTTTCCAACTGAAGTGTTCTTCATGGTGTGAACTGAATCACTTTGGTTGACAGGTGGGCCCAATGAATATCAGTGAATTTAAATACAGATATAATTCTGATAAACAGGCTGTAGTATTGTACAGGTAAGCACTAGTCATCTTTTAGGTTTTACTGACATTATTTTTCCCAAATTTGCTGCCAATTTCTTTTGTGTGGTTAAGATGGGTTTACTTATGGCTGTTTTGTTTCCATAAACAAAAGCTTTTTACTTGGGATTAGTAATATATAGAACTTTTTTTAGATATTTCTTTATCCTTTTATATCATGTGCAGTGTTGGCATGCACACAGCTTCTGAACTTAAAGAAATGCAAGAGCGCCTGGAGTCTTCTCGACTCAAGACTTACAATCTCACAAAAAGTGACTTGGTTAAAGATCACTTGCGCTATTTGGTAATTCTGCTACTTACAATCGTGTTCTCTCTCTCTCTCTCTCTCTCTCTCTCTCTCTCTCTCTCTCTCTCTCTCACACACACACACACACACACACACTTTCATTTTTGTTTAGTTTGTTGCATCTTGGTCCTAAGTTTACTTTGTTGTGGATCTCTTTCAGATGGGGGGCAGATCAAATGTTCAAAACGAGGTTCTTTGTCGCTTTGTCTTCCCAGAAAGACCTGGTGCTCTGATGAAGTTCTTGGACGCTTTGAGTCCACGTTGGAATATTAGTTTGTTCCACTACCGTGGACAGGTCGTAATTCAACATCTTTTTGTTTGTTTGAATTTTAATAAACAAAATCTGATGGTATACTTGTTTTTCCTATGCAATAGGGTGAAACTGGGGCAAATGTGTTGGTTGGAATCCAAGTTGCCCGGGGCGATGTTGATGAATTTCAAGCTCGTGCGAGTTCTCTTGGATATGACTATGCAGTGGTGACCGACGACGACGAGTTCAATCTTTTAATGCATTGAGACTTTCACATTGCTATGAAGGGGAAGCTTGTGCCTCCAGATCACGTTTTAATGAGCAGAGAAGGGAGACACTGTCTTACATGTTTGATAGTTTATTATTGTATCTTACAAGTTTAAGAGAAGTATGTATTGAAGGGGAAAGTACGATATTTTAATTGTCTGTATTTTAAGATCATTGTTCGTGGATGTCAACCCAGGTCATGTTTTGTCCAATCGAGTGGGTATTGGTGTTGCCCCCTTAAGGTTTACTTTTTTGTTTTGAATGAGAAAAGCGGTGTTCATGAAGGCAATAAGAGAATGTGACTTTACTATTGGAAGGAAGTTGAGCATTTCATTGTCTTCTCTTTTAGCTTGAAATCTCCTTAATATTTATCTTTTGAATTTGGTAAAACTATTGTGGTAGAATTATTTTTCAGTTTTACCATAAGCTCAATCCTATTCTCTTTTCATTTTTATTTTTGTGCGAGTAATACTGTGAAAAACGATAACTTAGGCAAATTCTGGTTATTATTCAATACAAAAACAATAATTTGTTTTTGCTTGAAACAAAACAATGCTCCTTAAACCATATGATATGCACAGAAGACATGTGAGATTGCTGCTCTCATATATCTTGCAAAGGCTGAAACCAGTTCATATTGGGTACAATACAACTCTCTTCCTGATAGCCTAAATTATGCCATTACGTCTATTGCGGTGAGGCTGAACAGCAAGAGGATTGTCCCCAGTGATGGCAAAAATAAGTTTTTTCTTTTGCGAAGAACTCAACCAGAGATGAAATAAGTTAGTCAACTATGCGAATTTTATGGCAGTACTTTGTGGTTCCTATCAAATAGTGGTATTTTGAGAATTTTCTTTACCATTTTATTAGGGGTGTGCAAGATCCAATCAACCGATCCAATTTTAATTGGTTTTCGATGATTTGGCAAATTGTATTGGATCTCTTACTTCCAATACCGACATGATTGGATCGAATGACGGATTTGCTTGTGAAAATCCAATCCAGTTCAATTAGTTTCATGCTTGTTTTGCTAATGTAGGTAATTGTAATTAAGAAAGTCATGCACATTTTAAGTCATTTGATGGAGTTATGTTTAGTATATTATAGAATAATAAAAATTCTCTAGCATTTCATTTATATTTTACAGTTACATAGAGTAAATGTTTGATTATATGAAACATGACGATAAATATTTCACTATTATATTTTTTAACCTTTTATACGTTGACCCCCGGAATGACAATTCCTGGATCCGCCACTTACGGCAGATCATCAGCCAACCGCATGTAAGAGATCATAATAAGTTCTTGGATCTTATCAAGAATTTTAGCGTTTAATGGTGACATTGAATTTAAATAGAAAATTCAATCATGTTTGATACAGCAAAGTAATTGGACATCATTCTGTATCTGTTTCTTCATATACACTATCATGACATAAGCATTACTGTTACAGAACTTGTATGGACCGGGAACGCGAAGGATTGGAGTCATAAGCTTACCACCAACTGGGTGTTTGCCAGCAGCAATCACCCTATTTGGCTTAGGAAGAAACCAGTGCATCCCAAGGTTAAACCAAGATGCCATTTCATTCAACAATAAGCTAAACAACACATCTCAAATTTTGAAGAGCAGACTCCCTGGTCTCAAGCTTGTAGTGTTCGATATCTTCCAGCCTGTCCTGGATATGATCACAAACCCTGGTGATAATGGTAAAGCACCTCTGTTCAATAGTTAATTAATGCAAAAAAAACACAAACAAAAAAGAGCAATAATAAGAACCACCATACAAGTTACGAAAAAACAAAGTATCAATAGAAAGATTATCTCTATTGCTTTTGTTTGGCGTATGTTGTGTTACTTTAGATTAGATAGTTCGAATATGTATGAGATTGATTATTACGTTTATTGCTTGATAACCAAATTTCGTTTTCTGACAGGGTTCGTTGAGTCGTGAAGAGCTTGTTGTGGAACAGGTACATTGGAAACCTCTATGTTTTGCAACTCTAGGTCTGTAGGAACATGTACCAATGCAATTGGTTATGTGTTTTGGGATGGCTTCCATCCCTCTGAAGCTGCCAACGAGGTCTTGGCTGGCGATCTACTTCAGCAGGGTTTTGACCTCATATCTTGAATCTATTTCCCCAGTGGCATAATCTAAGACTACTGCACTCTCTTTATCTTATAAATATTATGATATAAAAAATAGGTATTTAGTGGTTTTAGTTCCAGAATTTAGTTTCCTCATAGTATGAAGTCTCCTAAGCTATACATGTATGAATCATTAGTTGACGCACCTCTGTGGAAGTTTGCGTGTTTCAATCCTTTTTGTTAATGAGATCATTTAAGTAAGATCATGGCCCAGTTCTCTAAAACTGGTCCAAGTTAGTAAAATTAATATCGCATGCACAAACCTGAAGTTATTGAATATGTTTTCTTAATGATTTGCCAAATAATTTTTATAATGAAAAGAAAAAAATATCTAATATGTCAAACTATAGGTGGAAATTACCATCTTAGTGGATAATATAAAGTATCTTGGTTTAACCCTTTCTATAATAACTCATCTGTAATAATTTTATTGTTTATAAATCCATGCAATCAAGGACGCTCAGAATCCATCTTGCTTTCAGTATGTAACAGGTGAGAAATACTGTTACAAAATAGAATTAACATTAAGGGTTCAGTAAGACAAGAAAAATGTATAACCTGAAGGGGATCCTTAAGAAAGTTCAAATCCTGCATTGGAACTGATTGCATATAGAAGTTTTGCTCTCAAAGTGCTCTGACGTTTGTAAGTTGGAAGCTGCAAACATCACAGAGAATGAAATCATAAGTGCGGTTTCTAACCGAAAAAAGCAAAATGAGCATCAGTAATGGCAGATGTAATTGATAGTCTGGTAGCTGTTCTGAACTCTATCTATTGCAATGTTATTGAAAAATTAGAAAGGGGTAGGAGGGCATTTTCCATTTATTGTACCTTCAGAGTATTATAGCAAGTTGACGCTGATGGAAGCCGCTCAACATCCTCTCCTTTCATTGCTGCCCAAAGAGGGATATCGCATGCAACCTATATAAGACCCAATTCTTGAGTAATTGCATACTAGATAAAAATACATAGATGAAAGATCAATTACATACCTTATGGATTGTAAAGGTTGGTTGCAAATGTTTAAATCCAAGTAATGGAGCTCGAGAACAACTGGTTACGAATTTTAGAAGCATACAACGTTCACTAGGTTCAAATCCTTTGATTACCTGTGATAATGGTCGGAAGAAACTCAATAAAACATAAAAGGATCATAGGTATCCTAAATCAAAATGCACATCTATAAGACAAGGTACAAACGAAATACCAAAATTAAATACGCCACATGGTACAGAATAAATTGAAAAATCAGAAAATGATGAAAGTTGGCTGTTTCTCTTCTGGTGAGAGTCAGACATGAATCAGCATTGAGATTTTCTAGAGAGAGAGAGAGAGAGAGAGAGAGAGAGAGCAGAATATGTTTGTATGAGCATATTTGGTCTCGAATGTTTGATAGAAAATAGGCAGCAAATACGGAATCCAAATCAAATCATTGAAAAAGGAACAGGTCAGTATTTTACGAGAACCATCTTGGAGAAATTAAAATTAGGAACACCTAATTATACAAAACATAAGCTCATTCAACCACCACAGAATAGTCAATACCTCCCAAAAGATTTTAATCGTCCGGTTCCCGTCAGAGTAACCGCCAGTGTACCTTGTATTCTTTCTTAAATCATCAACATCAATGTCATGGTTTCCACCTGAAAGCAACTGTATATAGTAGTTATAGATCAGTATTTGACAACTAACTGAAATTCATGTGCACCATAGTTCAGCATTCTTAAAGGAAAAGTATTTGGAGGACTTGATGAATTATAATACTGGCCCATCATGACCAAGTACATTGTTATTATTAAAATATTTCAAGGGGAAAAGATCAAGACATGAATTATGATTATTTCACAACAAGAAAATCTTAAGATAGATAGCTCCAAAAAGGATCATTTAGTTAAGGCAACTCTTATATTTTAACTCTCCTGGTCTCATCATTAGAGTTTCAAAGGTTTTTTTTCCGCTGCAATTTCTCCCTATTAGAGGAATAATTCTGCTACTGTTTATAAATGGTATTATTTCCAAATATCACCTTATCAGCCAACTACCTAAACCAAAGACGGAATGAAAGTAAGACCTAGAAAGATGATACTCCATTTTTTTCTTCAAACTTTTGGAATCAAGAGAAAAGGGACTAGGTCTTAACTTACAAGTTTAAGATGATTAATATATTGAGCATAAGATTATAGGGCAGATTAGTTTACAAGAGAATCATATCTTATATGAATCCATCCATAGAGAATGCACCCAGCAATCAAACAGTCATATTCACTAGAACAATAAGCATACCCATGTATAGAGGGCCTTACCTGATTAAATTCACCTGCACTAAATAATTTTAGCCAAGATGGTGAGATGAGATCAGTTAACCCTCTATAGAACGCATTTGAAAAGGGAAATATCTGCAATTCAACATTGAAAACAAGGTAATTCTTCTCACCAATAAGAGTAATAATAACTCTAATCTTCAAAACATTAGTTGAACAGGAATGAAATATAAACCTGTCGGTTAAGCTTATAATCAGCTATTGCATGAATGTACTGCATCTTGTTCTTGTTTGTCACAGTAACATCTTTCCCATCAGGCTTAAGCTCAATAACGTGCCTTTTTCCAAATGATTCTTCAGTTACAGTAAAATCCAGACAGAGTTCCTCGACATCACCATCATGGTGCTGCAATAACCACACAAGTAAAAGATCAAAATCTTTAAAGAAACAAAATGCATGGCAAAGCATATCAGTACATGTAAGACAAACTTGATCCAGAATAGAGACTTCAAGACACTTAAAGCTGGACATGAACCAATCAAGGGTGCTTATCTCAAACTGTACAGACAACGCAGCCAATAACACCTTAATTCAAATAGTTTGGGTTGAGATGCAACCACATAGGCCCTATCAAATTTACAATATGCGGTCCTGATGTCATACAGCCTTTTTTTTTTGGCCAAGTAATTTAATATAGCCCTTTAAGGAGCAAGGCACATCAGTTTTATCTCTTAAACATCTATAATAAATCTTGAACAGTTTTGTTATTGTATCCTAACACTTAGTGCACCAATATGGTTACATGATTATCAAACTAATGACCAATGCTTCAGAAAGGATTTACCGAGAACGGAAGGACCCAAACAGACAAACAAATACAAGGTTTACCTTGACATACATGAGATTCCTGTAAAGCTCTGGATCAAGTGTTGATAGTTCATCAAGAAAGCTATATCGACCTAACAGCTTTTGTATAAAAACATGTGAAAAGGAGTAATCTAGCAAAATTCCTTCATAAAGAGCTTTGCCAACAACTCTTCCAAGGAACTCAATCATCTGGATACCATTCTCAAGATATCTTGCAGATGAATTAGGGATCAGAAGTCTGTCCGAGGTTGAGGTTTGGGAGAATAGCCCATACCTGATAAGCAGAAAAAATGAGCTCAGAAAACTGACTTCTAAAGAATCCAATAACAATGCAAGGAAGCAAAATGTGTTGCATATACATATCTATATAAAATCTCAAACTTACTCGGGAGCAAAGGCTGCTTTTGATATATCAGTCAAAAACTCTTTAGATAATCCACCATAGTCCAGGCCAGCCTCGGGAAGGCCACATTCACTAACAAATGAAACATGGATGGATGACTTTAACCTTGACCCTAGAGAATTTAATTGCCGAAATCCATCTTCAACAATATGACCACGACGAACTACTATCTCAACTGATCGAGAACCAGGTCCAGCGACTTCACCAGCCATTTTTCGTGAGGCTTTATCCATCTTGATAAACTCTCTAAACATCTCAACTCTGCCATGATACTAAATTATGTCAGGAAGAATAATTTACTGTAGAGGTCTTAAAGATTTTTAGAAACAAAATTATGTCGAAGGTAAAACTCAAAAGAGTCAGTAGTGAAGAATCTAGCCACGATTCCATACTGTCAAAGGTAAAAAGTTAGAAAACTAAGCAATGAAGAATAGTATAGGCAATGAAGACGCAAAAATAATCAACCCACAAATTGTCAATCCCTACTGCCCCACCAACCCACCCACCTGCCAGTGCTCACTCAAACCTCACAAGCCAGAGAAGCCATGTAATGCATGTTACATAGAAGAACTTCTGCACTCTCACTTGGAAACATATGCAAACCAAACATTCAGGTGCACACACCTGTGCAACCTCAAGGCGTATGTCACAAGGTCAACAATTTTCAGTGGAAGCCAATAACAGGTCATCCAAAGGCCACAAAATGGGTTTCATATATCCAAAAAAAAAAGGGGAATCTCAAAAGTTGAGGAAGTAAACAACCTGAGCCAAAAATACAGGAACAAAATAATTGAACTATGAAATTATTGAGTTTTCCGTTATTTGATTATTTTCTTACCTTTCTTCAAATGGAAATACATGCGGGGTTGTAGTTATAACAGAGCCTATACTTGGAACAGGCGCAGCATCATCTGATCTTACATTAGCTGAGAGAACTTCATGAGTTCTGGCAGCTACTGCGATTGGTGGGCGGTTCTTTCTAGCAGGTGAAAGCCACAAAACAGAGGGGCAGAACTGGTGCCTGCAATCCCTTTCATACATTAAGTGCAAGCATCTGATTGCAGACTCCATAAGGGGTCTATCCTGCTGTCCAATACTTAGAGAAAAACCATTATAAACTAATGTATTGAGGACAGATGTAATTTTCCGTTGTTGCTCCAGTGTGAATGGCACCTATTCATGCATAAAATGCTCGAATGATAAGATTTAAATAATCAAAACAATCACTGAAAAATAAGAAAAATTAATAAGCAGAAGAAAAAAAAATTATATATATATATAACCTGTTACCTGTTTTTCGTAGAATTCTATGTCATCAAGAATCAAAAGTAGGTGTGAATAGCTTGCACAGAAAAGATGAAGCATACATGAGATATCTCTAGAGATACCTTGAGGGCCATGCCTCACAGGTTCAATATCCCAAACATCAGAAGAATCCTCGTCAACAGGTCTAGGCTTAGGTTGATTATCACTCAAATTCGTATAATCATTGCCTTGCGACTTGCCAGTAATTTTATGCAGAACAGTGACCCACTTATTAACTCCATCATTATTGGCATGTTTTTGTTTTTTCTCAAAAGCCCCAACTTTTTTGTCATTGACTGAAGTTTTACTAATACAGTCATAATTGTCTGGATCAGCGTGACAATCCCTGGGAAAAAGGTTTGTTTCCAATGCTCTCCATAGATTCACAAGAAACCCAGGAGTAAACGATAGCATGTTAAGGACTGGTAAAGATCCAACTGTGGGGTTCAATAATGAAAATATTCTGAGCATGTACGAATATAAATGCACAATATCTAGCAGTTCCAACTTCCCTGAATGTTCCAGGTTTTGCTGTGTCTCAGACCCTTGAATATGACCAACTTTATCCATTATAGCCAAAAGATCTGTAAGATGCCACTGCTGGGAAATAGGTCTAAACATATCCAAGTACGACATTTTAAAGGACCCCATCGCACCCTCACATAAAGCTGTATGGCTGGGCTTCTCATGGGTTTCAACTTCACCTTGGAGATTCTGGTTCTCCTTGACACAGTCAACATTCTCAAGCCTAGACAATAAGTTTTCTGCAAGAATGTTAACAGCACGGACATATGATACAGAGTCCAAATCTTGATGGAACCCTCCAGGATCAACAGAATCATTCTCTGCCCCTGTTGCTAGGCATATAATGTTTGCAAGAGCCCAACCAGCTGGAGGAATCACCTTGGGAAGAAAATGCATCTTTGATTGATCCACATCTAACATTTCCTTTAATATTTTCTCTTTCAAAATCTGCCATCACCTGCGAAAGTTTGATCAGTCCCCACATGTTTGAATCACAGGATTAAGAAGTTATATTTTGAAAAGAAACTGGGATTTAATGAATTAGATGTGATTATGCCCCGACATATGATGATGGAATTTATAGATAAAATAAATAATCATAACATAGAACGATAGATAGATGGAATTTATGAAGAATTGACATAAAACAAAACCATCCCACAAAACTAATACAAAGGAATCTGCTCATTAATTACCTAAAGTATAAAATGTCAAAATAGAAGGAAAAACATGGTGTCAATTTAATGGTGAATGTTATGGATCATTGTAACTTGAAACTAGAAGGTACATCCACAATATATTACATTCATCTACAAATAAATGTCAAAAGAGTATTATTAAACCATTAATAAACTCACACAACCATTTTTCTGTAAAATATATTTACATTCATCTATGTAAGAAGAGATAACAGTGTGTCCAAAATCTTAATAAGCTTAGTTTTTTGCTCTAAACTGGTCCAGTCACACTATACCGAGACATCGAGTTAATGTATTAGTTGAAATAGGATCCCTGTTCAATGGCAAAGAAATATAAAATATTTCATTCTGAAATGCCAGGTTAGGCTTGGAAGTATGCAGCAGTTGCACACTAGTTATTGATCGTAAAAGAAAGTTCCCCTCATTGGTTGACTCATCATATCCAAAAGAAGGATTTTCATAACTACTTATAAATCTACTGAAGACGTAACTAATGAGTACATTAAAGGAAATGCTTTAACAAAAAGGACTTACAAAGATTTGGTTCAAATTTAATGAGCCTTACCAGTAATGTCTGAAAACAGGGTGAGAGAATGGACTTGTGCCTCATAGCAGATATAAGAATAGCTGGAAGACGTTGAGTAAGGCAAGGAACTGTAAGTAGAAAAACACAGTAATTCTCGGTAACGTAATGGATATCCAGCAAGCCAGGACCATCTAAATCAAACTTTGCCGCATGAAATGGCCTAAGAGCTAAAGTTATTGTACTTGCAGTAATCAAAAATCTATCATCTCTTTGTAAGCTACTACTACTTATCCGTGAAGAGCAAGGAGCATCCAATGTGCTAATGTATCTTCTGATAGATAAGTAAAGACCACTTTCACTGCTCCCCGTAAACCAAACTAAATCCTTCACTGCTGTATCTGCACTCTGACAGTCATGCTCAGTAACGCTCTTCCACCCTTTAAGATCAGTTAAGACAACAACAAAACGCATTGCTAGGGAGGTGAGAGCAACAATATCTTGACCCCCTGCACGGGACTTGTCACACTCCGAAAGAATAAACATGCAGAGAGAAATCATCCTTCGTGACTGATAACTCCAGACTCTTCTCTCTTCAACAGTGCCGATTGCCAGGGAGCAATAGTTCTTCATTGAGTCTATACATGAAAAATGAAATCAACCCAATTGCTAAAACAAACCGAGAAAACTATTTACAAAAATAAATAGAAGCATACCAGTGGTAGTCACGCTTTCCAGCATAATTTGAAAAAAATTTTTCATAGAGTAAATTTCTCTGGGTTGGATGTTCCTGTGCCGAGTCGATAAACAAGTAATAAAGAAAAGAAAAGGCCTCACTATATTGCTGGAAAGACATGTTGCAGTGATAGCTAACTCAGCATATTGGTTCATCACTTTCTCCCATTCTTCTCGAAGCTCCCAAGCCACCATCTTTGTCACCCAGTAGCGCCTCCACACTCTCTGAACACATAAAAATAAAAATAAAAATACACTCCTTTATGTCCTCCAGTACAAAATCGAAAATCCTCTTGATTTTTTACTGTTTTGCTTCTTTCCCACATCAAAATTTGTTTAATTTAGCCAAAATTAAACAACCCAATGCAGAAATTACGAATTTTTTCGCTTTTAAGAAAAGAAAAGGCCAACACCTGAATGAAGAGCGCCGCTGATGAGGCTCGTCTGGCATATTGACGAAGCTCTCTTTCCTGAGAGACCTTCTCAAGCAAAGCGTCTCTGGTAATCTCCTTGGCGCTCGCTCCTCTTAAAGAAACCTGAGCAAACCGATCGCCATTAAAATCAAATTTTGAGCACAAGTTCTGGGAAACGCAAAAACAATTTTCATGAGGTAGATTGCTGAAGCATAAATTGAATGTGTTGTTGAATTTACAGTACCTGATGTTTGCGACGTTCGTCCATGGAAGTTGGAACTCGGCGATCGTACAGTCGATGGTTTTCTTCAATCTCATTCGCTTCTCGTCAACGACGATCTTTCATTACCGTTTTCCTTGGCTCTGGGCTTTCCCCATTCTAATGTCGTTATTGTGTGTTTTTAAATTTTACTTTTTTTCTTGTCTTTTTTAATGCACATTCATTTTGCCCCACACGCACCAAAACGAGCGTAAATCCCACCTATTTTGTTAAGGTTTTTATTTTTATTTTAAGGAATTGTTAAGGTTTTTTTTTAAAACAAATAATATTATTTTTTATACAAAAGATATTAATAGAAGGGGAAGATTCCAATACATTATCTCCATTGTAAGATTAACTACTATTATCCAGCAAACTTGGAGTCCAAACTTTGGCTTGACGTAATCATCCCTATTCAATCCTTAATTACAAACCTTATTTTTCAGTGGGGCACTGATTATTGGCGGATCCATGAATTTTTCAACAGAGTGCAATTTTTAAAGGTTAAAAGCTCAACAACAAAAAAGTTAGACAATTAAATATCCTTATAATTTAAACAAAAAAGTTAGACAATTAAATATCCTTATAATTTAAACAATACTAATGTAATTCATAATTAATTGAAAGAAAAAAAACATTACAATTAACCTACAATTGTTGCCGACGAGCGCATTATATTTTCATTACTAATACAAGAAAAAACATCTTTCTCAATGTAAACAACCAAGCTATCACTCAACCATTGATTTCTTATTTTGTTATGCAATGGTGTTTTCACAATATTCATAGCTGAAAAAGTTCTCTCAACTAAAGCAGTTGCAACGGGTAAAACCAAAGAGAACTCTCAATCTCACTTAAATAAGGAATTATGGAGGCCCTATTTAAAGCTCACGAAATGACAGGTTTCCTTTTTTTTTCTTTTTTTAAGCCTGATTCAAAAGGACGTCGTTTTGGCCTGAATTTATTAATAAAATAAAATAGAATAAAAAAAGAAGCCAACGCGCTGTGCGCAACACATCAATTAGAAAGACAAAGTTCTCTTAGGCATTTCGTTGAACACCTACACTACAATTCCATGGCTGAGCATAGGTGCAATATGCAGCACCTCTTATGACTTTTTTGGCAAGAGGAGATGCAGATGTACCCCCTTGCGCCTTAATAGGTCCGTCATTGGCACTGACATTTTTTAACATAAATTAAGATGACATGTGACGATATTTAACTATTGGAAGGAAATTAGTTGTTTTTACTAGTTCAAAGGACAATTATTTTTAAGAAAAAAACTTAAATAAAAAATTAACTACAAATTTAGGAAAGTTTCGACAGCTTACTCTTATGTTTCCATTTTTTCTTTTTATATACTAAGGGTATGCTTGATAATCATTTCAATTTTAGTTTTTATTTTTTATTTTTTGTACTAGAGTATGGAGGAATAAAAATGGAGAATAGAAATGAGAATGAGAGTAGAGATGAGATTGCGAGGAAGATGAGAGGGGAGGATGGGTGGGAGAAGTAATAAAAGTGAAAACAAAAGGTGAAAACAAAAACTAAAAATTGAAATCTAATTAAAATTGTTTTCACTTTCAAGTTTTTTTTTCCACTTTTTCACTCCTCCTCTTTTATCCTCTCTCTCATCTAATTCTCATTCTTACTCCCATTTCCTCTACTCTAGCATAAAAAAATAAAATTTTAAAACTAAAATTGAAATGGTTATCAAACAGGATATTTCCATATTTTGTTTCTACTAATCCTCAACTCCAAGCTAGTAACATCTAGTTTAAATTTTCATTTTTTTATTAAGGATTTTTTTTTTTTTGACAAAAAGATGATATAATTTTGTCAATTGAAAAAAAAATACATCCAAACCGGACCGAAAGAAAAAAATTGATTGACCAAAAAGTCAACAATGCTATATTTTTTAAGTCTTAAAGTTTAGCCGAAGGTATGCTATCTAAATCATATTTTTTATATATATTTTAAAATCTAATGCTATATTTTTAATTTTATAATTAAAATTTTTTCAAATTCAACTTCAATTGGACCAAATGAATAGTACCGATTCCGATGTGAGCTTGAAACCGAACCGGACCGCGCCATCGAACTGCTGCAACACTGTACAAAACAAAAGTTACAACAGGTTTTTTTTCATGATTTTGTTCTGGTTATGGTTGTTGTTGGCGCCCACCTTGGGTACAACAAATGAACACCATTATCCAACCCACCATCGCCGCCTTACCTCCTCTGCCTCCTCCTCCCTCTTCTTCTTTTCCCCCAAACCCCTTCTCTCTCTCCAACCCTAAACCCTCACTACGCCCTTCTCTTTCTCTCTCTATCTCACCTCCTTCAAGTTCAAACCCCAAACTCAAACCCCAACTCCTCCTCAACTTCACCGCTTTACCTCCCTCCCAATCCCTCCCAACCCAAAAACCCCTTTTGCCTTTAACCCCTCCCAATGGCTCTGACCAAACCCACTTCTTCTTTCACCATCTCCTCAATTTGCTTCGCCTCTCGGCTCGTCACGGCGACCACGAGCTCGCCAGGGCCGTGCACGCCTCAATTATCAAGCTTGAAGAAGATAACCATCTGTGTAACGCTCTCATTTCAGCTTATCTCAAGTTGGGTCTTGTTCCTGACGCTTACAGGGTTTTTCAAAGCCTTTCCTGCCCAAATGTTGTGTCTTTCACCACTTTGGTTTCGGGGTTTTCCAAGGCGGCTCGAGAAGACGAAGCTGTGGAACTTTTCTTTGGGATGAGGAATTCAGGTATTGAGCCTAATGAGTTTAGCTTTGTTGCGGTTTTAACTGCTTGTATTCGGATTTTGGAGCTGGATTTGGGTTTGCAAGTTCATGCCTTGGCGGTCAAAATGGGATACTTAGATTGTGTTTTCGTTTCGAATGCGCTTATGAGTTTGTATGGTAAATGTTCTTGTTTGGATTATATGCTTAAACTGTTTGATCATTTACCCGAAAGAGACATTGCTTCTTGGAATACTGTTTTGTCAAGTTTAGTGAAGGAATTTAGGTATGCAGAAGCATTTGAATTGTTCCGTGAACTGTGGCGAACTGAAGGGTTTGGAGTCGACCGTTTCACCGTTTCAACCCTTTTGACTGCCTGTACTGGTAGCAGTGCTTTTAGAGAAGGCAAATTGGTTCATGCCCATGCAATCAAAATTGGTTTAGAGGTCAATTTGAGCGTTACGAATTCACTTATTAGGTTCTATGCTGCGTGTGGGAGTGTAAATGGTGTGAAGTCTTTGTTTGAGAGGATGCCTGTGAGGGACGTTATTACGTGGACGGAAATGATTACAGCCTACATGGAAGTAGGTTTGGTGGATTTGGCTCTAGAGATGTTTGATAACATGCCAGAGAGGAATCCTGTTTCTTATAATGCTCTGTTGGCTGGTTTTTGTCGAAATGGTGAAGGCTTGAGGGCATTGGATTTATTTACAAAAATGTTGGAGGAGGGTATGGTGATGACAGACTTCACATTGACTAGCGTTGTTAATGCTTGTGGCTTGGTCATGGATTGTAAAACCAGTGAGCAAATTCATGGGTTCCTTATCAAGTTTGGTTTTGGGTCAAATGCTTGCATCGAAGCTGCACTGCTTGATATGTGCACAAGGTGTGGTCGGATGGCGGATGCCAAAAAGATGTTTCTTCGGTGGCCAGCTGAGCAGGACAGGTCTGTAATTTTGACATCAATTATAGGTGGGTATGCTCGAAATGGGCAACTGGATGAAGCAATTTCTCTGTTCAACCTTAATCAGTCAGAAGGAAGAATGGATATGGATGAAGTTTCATCAACTTCACTACTCGGTCTTTGTGGAACTATAGGATTTCATGAGCTGGGGAAACAAATCCACTGCCATGCTTTTAAGCGTGGTTTCCTAACTGATGTAGGAGTAGCAAATGCCACGATTAGCATGTACAATAAGTGTTGGAACATGGAAGATGGTGTCAAGTTGTTCAATATGATGCCCACTCACGACATAGTTTCATGGAATGGTTTGCTTGCTGGTTATCTTCTCCATAGACAGGGTGATGAGGCCTTAGCTTTCTGGTCAAAGATGGAGAGGACTGGCACAAAACCTGACAATATTACCTTTGTTTTGATCATTTCAGCATACAGACACACTAACTCCAACTTAGTTGATAATTGTCGTAGTTTGTTTCTCTCCATGAAAACTGTTTATGGCATTGAACCCACCTCAGAACACTTTGCTTCCTTCATTGCTGTTTTGGGGTACTGGGGTCTATTGGATGAAGCAGAGGAAATAATCTGTAAGATGCCTTTTGAGCCTGAGGTTTCTGTTTGGCGAGCTTTGCTTGATAGTTGTAGACTCCGTATGAATACAACAGTTGGCAAAAGGGTGGTGAAACGTATACTTGCCATGGAGCCCAAAGATCCATCTTCCTACATACTTGTATCGAATCTGTATTCGGCATCTGGGAGATGGCATTGCTCTGAAATGGTTAGGGATAAAATGAGAAAAAAGGGATTCCGGAAGCACCCAGGTCAAAGTTGGATCATTCATAACAAGAAGATACATCCATTCTACGCAAGGGATGAATCTCATCCCCAAGCAAAAGACATATATAGTGGACTAGAAATACTGATCTTGGAATGTCTAAAAGCTGGTTATGTGCCGGACACAAGCTTTGTTCTTCAGGAAGTAGAAGAGCACCAGAAGAAGGATTTCTTGTACTATCACAGTGCAAAACTAGCAGCGACCTACGGGCTTCTGACCAGCAAGCCAGGAAAACCAGTTCGGATCGTGAAGAACATCCTTCTATGTGGAGACTGCCATACATTCTTGAAATACATGTCTATTGTCACCAGAAGAGCAATATATGTAAGGGATGCTTCAGGAGTTCATTATTTTTCTAGTGGTCGGTGCTTATGCAAAGATTACTGGTGAGTTATTGTTGCCTCATCTTTTTGGTTGCCAATTAAGAGGTTTTGTGAATTGTAACATGTTTGTATTTAGAAAGTGTAATTTTCCAGTAGAATTGAATTACAAGAGTTCGAGTAAGTGAACTTTTGCATAGTGTTGGCAGAAAATGGATAAAGCCCAGTTGACAAACAAATCAAATTACTTACATGGTCTAATTTCTAAACCAAACCATTTATTCTTCAGCAACTAGCCTGTTTGATAATCATTTCATTTTTAGTTTTTAGTTTTTAGTTTTTAGTTTTCATTTTTTTCTAGAGTATAGAGGAAAATGAGAGTGAGGATGAGAAGGGATGATGGGAGGGAGGAGTAACAAAAGTGAAAACAAAGACTTGAAAGTGAAAATAATTTCAAATAGATTTCAGTTTTTAGTTTTTGTTTTAACTTTTGTTACTCCTCCGTCACATCCTCCCCCATCATCTTCCCTCTCAAACCCATCTTTACTCTCATTTTCACTTTTGTTACTCTACCAAAAAAAGTGAAAACTAAAATTGAAATGGTTACCAAACAGGTAACTTCATCCTAATCTAAGGGGTTGTTTGATAACTATTTCATTTTCAGTTTTCAGTTGTCATATATTTTTTAAAAAAAAACTGAAAAACATGATTGATAACTAATTTCAGTTTTCAAATTTAAAAAAGTGAAAACTCATTTCAAAATCAGCCCCGATTTTGAAATTTACTAAAAATCGATTTCATATTTCACTTTTCTTTTTCTTACGCGTGGCGCCCTCCTTGGCGGATTTCTAATGAATCGGACCAGGTCATGATTTCCTGAAAAATCTTACTACAAAAGCAACTAATTAAGAAAACCTGACGACGTTGAGGCTGATGAAAATTCCAGAAAAACATAAGTCTCAATAGTATTGAGACCACCTTATTTCTCTTTGTGAATCAAATACGGCCACAAATACATGCAAAATTAAATAAATAAATACGTACATATAAGATAAAACTCATTCAGATTTATTTTTATTTTTTTGTTTAAAAGAAAAGAAATGAACACATAAATCAAATGTACTTCGTGGATAATGGATTGAACCAGTATTATTCTTCGCTCTTCCATCGTATGAAACCTCCATGGCTTTGGAGGACAAGCAAAAGAATGGAAGAAGAGCAAAAGTCAAAACAAGCAATTTGGTAGAATACATGCTCTATTTATAAAGTAAAGCCGCGCGGCTATACTTATGAAATATGCTATTTATAGAGTATAGCCCAGCGGCTATAGTTTTAAAAACTTCTATTTTTGGAGTAAAGCCGCGGGTATACTTGTGAAATATGCTATTTATGCAGTATAGCCGAGCGGCTATACTTTTAAAAACTTCTATTTTCAGAGTAAAGCCGCACGGCTATAATTGTAAAATATGCTATTTATAGCGTATAGCCGAGCTGCTATACTTTTAAAAACTTCTATTTTCAGAGTAAAGCCGCGGGTATACTTGTGAAATATGCTATTTGTGCAGTATAGCCGAGCGGCTATACTTTTAAAAACTTCTATTTTCAGAGTAAAGCCGCACGGCTATAATTGTGAAATATGCTATTTATGCAGTATAGCCGATCGGCTATACTTTTAAAAACTTCTATTTTTAGAGTAAAGCCGCACGGCTATACGTGTGAAATATGCTATTTATACAGTATAGCCGACCGGCTATTTCTATTTTAGAGTAAAGCCGCACGGCTATACTTGTGAAATATGCTATTTATACAGTATAGCCGAGCGGCTATACGTTTAAAAACTTCTATTTTAGAGTAAAGCCGAAAGGCTATACTTGTGAAATATGCTATTTATACAGTATAGCCGATCGGCTATACGTTTAAAAACTTCTATTTTTAGAGTAAAGCCTACTTGTGAAATATGCTATTTATACAGTATAGCCGATCGGCTATACTTTTAAAAACTTCTATTTTTAGAGTCAAGCCGCGCGGCTTTACTTGTGAAATATGCTATTTATACAGTACTTTTAAAAAATTGACTATGGTTAAGAAAATAAAAGCATCAAAATTACATTTTAAATTACACTTTTTCTTATCGACTTTGGCTTGCTCAACTTTCTGTTGAACTTGTTTGAGAGTATTTGTGTAGGAAGCACTATCGTTAAATCATTTATTTTATATAAGTTTGTTGATTAATAAAAACAAATACTTGTTGCATATTCATTTGGAATTGATATGTGCTTCTCCAAGAGTCCAAGCTTCTACAAAAGTTTTTTGGCGATTAATTTGAAAGCACTTTGGAGACAATCCAGTGCTAAGGACGCTCACAAACACATTATTCTTTAATATTGCACAACTACTTGTATTATATGATTTTTTTTATAAAAAACCAGAATAAAATTAATCTTTCAAAAAAGAAACCAAAGAGCAAGAAAAAAGACAAAAAAGAAAAAAAAAGAAAAGAAAAGAAACAAAGAGAGAGATTAGAACGGGAAAAAAAGCCTAGACTTCTGACGTCGCCCGTTGCAGAAGTAAATGAGAGGTGTCGACTCACGAGGCCCAACAGCAACAGCTAAACAACATCGAAAAGACCTTATTACCCTTCCCCTTGGAGCCTCTCTCTCTCTCTCTCTCTCTCTCTCTCACTGTGCCATAGCCTCGAGCTTCTGCTCATTATCCATAACAAGCAAAAAAAACAACTAAACAACAGCAAATGCGGGCAGCTTTGGCCGCCTTAATAACAAAACAAATGTGTCTTCTTAATAATAAATTACCAAAAAACAAGTTTTTTTTTATAA
This sequence comes from Prunus padus, assembly GCA_024362665.1. NCBI lineage: Eukaryota > Viridiplantae > Streptophyta > Magnoliopsida > Rosales > Rosaceae > Prunus > Prunus padus. Next base: position 13,762,107 of record JANFAM010000007.1, on the reverse strand, counting down.
TAAAAAGAAAAAGAAAAGAAAAGAAAAAGCCTCTTCTTCTTCTTCACTAATGTACAAATTTTCTTACGTGATTTTCGTGCGGTAAGGCTTTGGCCTTTTGGGAATTAGATGCTATGATTTGCTACACGACGAATTCGATGCAGCAAAAGTACGTAAGATTAAAGGGCAAATTTTTACTTTATTGTTGGCTTTTATTTTTATTTTAGTTTGCTTGAGAATGAGAAGCATCAAACATTCCTATTTAAAAAGAGGAAATTAATACAAGAAAGAAGAAGCATAACATAAGAGTGTGTCCTTGCCACAGTCCAAGAAAACATAGATACGTTTATTCTTTTGTACAATCGAAAATTATATAAAATTGGTGACAATTTGATACTTTGTAAAATAACATTTGAAACCAAACATTATGAGATTTCAATTTCGGAAAAGGATCGTGTCAGCAGTTCGAGGCTCTAAAGAGGATTTGACGTCGCTCCATGGTGATATCGGTTAGGGCATTAGGGCTATGAGTAAGAGTATGGCAAAGGCTAATTTTCCGTTTATTCATCACCAATCTAATGAAGAAGTAACTTTGATGCTTGTAACCGGGGTCCAAAAATACCTGAGTTTTCTTTGAATATAACAATTTTCCGTAGGAGTATGTTATTTAATTTTCTTCCTATTTTATTATTATTATTACTTGCTTCATAAATACACACCTTGGGAGTCTTACTTACATCATGTGCCCTCGTGCGTGGGTGCAGCAAACGGCGAGTGTAATGGCGAGATGAGAAAGGTGGGAATTAAATAAAACTTATCGGTGGGAGGTAGTAGAAAATTGAATGGAAAAATTCAAAAAGGTCAAAATGGGAAACACAAAAGTTGCATGAGGAACTCGAAAATAGAGGGCAGCATAAGAGGACGCTTGGCGTGAAGACGCAACCATTTATTACCAAATGTTGTCTTCTCCCTCCCAGAAAATAAACAAGCCAGCTTCTGAACCAGAAGCTATAGCTAAACTAGTTTAAGAATCTCTCCTTTAGCTAGCTATAGCTCAAAACTTGATGGCCAATAGCAGCAAAAGATGGGGCAATCAATATGCATGTTCTTCTTCATCTTCATCAATGGCCATCTTGTTGTTTGTAGTTCCATTGGTTGTGGTTTTTGGGTTTGTTTCTTTGTTGGGTCCAAAAACCTCCAACTGGGTTTTCATATCTAATTCTTACCCTTGGCTATGGAGCTCACAGAGCTCCAGCCCCTCTTTGAACTTGACCAGTGCTTCAAATTCTTCTTCAGATTTTCCTCCCCTAAACGACGTTTTGGGGTTGAGATCGACGGTGGTTGTGGTCGATATGCACAGCATAGAAGAAGCTCACTCTGATGACTCTCTGCAAAATCGATCTTCTCCTCCACTCTCCATTGAAGAAGCTGTACCACCAACACTTGAACAACCCGTAAGAGAGCTCCACCTTTTTCACATGCATATGCAATTTCTTTTCCTATTCTCTATGGACCTCATTTTTGAGTTGCTTGCTTGCTTGTTCTTGCCATATTCTTGTTGATGCTTTTGCTTTTTCATTGAGAATAATTCAAGATTTTATTTATTTTTTTCTTTATGGGGTAGGAAAAATACATTAAATCAAAACAAAGAATTCGGCCTGGCCCATACTCTTAGAATTTGCTGTAATTTTTGGCTGGCTGCTCTTTGACCTACAAGTCTAAGGAAAAAATCGTTTGCGGGAATAAAAAAATATGCATTTCCAAATTGACTGCATAATTAAATTAATTTTTCTTAAACTTTTTATAGGATCGAGGAAAAAATATATATATATCTTGATGCATTTTGACATGTTTAAGGTTTCTGTAGAAGTTGCTTGCTGTCACAGTTCAATGTCCCTTTTCCCCACCTCTCGTTTTGGTGAATGATTTAATTGAGAAATAATAAATGAATTTAATTGCTTAGTCCCTTTACGGCACTCTGTGTGCTTTTGTATCTACTCATTACTTGTTTAGTTTCTACTAATTAAGTACTGTCCCAGGTAAATGTTCCAAACTTATTAATGGGGTCACATTCTTTTGTCTTCCAGCGGTTGCTCTTTGTCTAAGCAATAATTTGATTCTTCTTATAGATTTTTTATATGAGAGCAGATTAGATATTAAATAATTGATTAAGAGATAGTAAATCTAACAATTAATCAGTTCAACAGAATGGTACAAGGCGAGACGACTATGCGAATGAGACGCATGTTTCTATCACGAAGGCTGAAGGACAACGAAAAAATACTAATTTAGGGTGGCTGGAGGCCCGCCTTAGAAGAGCTCGAGCTGCCATAAGAGAAGCTAAATTTGGAAATCAAACACAAGATGTGGACTACATTCCCAATGGTCCCATGTATTGGAATGCCAATGCCTTTCAAAGGTACCTACTCCATATTTGAGTCTTAATTATCATTATTATCAAATAATTTTGTGGGTTACTATTGAGAAGGCCAATTGGGTGTTTCAATCTTTCATTGTTACAAACATGTAATTTGCAACTTACAGATGTGACACAAATTGTATACCAAGGGATGGCTAATTGCTCTTATTTCAAACATGTTCTCTCATAATTGATAGTGCCCCATTGAAATTACAGGAGCTACTTGGAGATGGAGAAACGGTTCAAGGTTTTTGTTTATGGAGAAGGGGAACCCCCGTTGTTTCATAACGGCCCTTGCAAGAGCATATATTCGATGGAGGGGAATTTTATCCATGAAATTGAGGTGAATAAGCAATTTCGGACCCGCGACCCTGAGAAAGCACACGTTTATTTTCTTCCTTTCAGCGTGACAATGTTGGTCCGCTTTGTGTATGTGCGTGACTCACATGATTTTGGTCCCATTAGACAAACAGTAAGAGACTATGTCAATATTGTCTCTGGAAAATATCCCTATTGGAATCGAAGCCTTGGAGCTGATCACTTTATGCTTGCTTGCCATGATTGGGTATGTAACTCTTACTACTTCAGATCAATTACTGTCACATTGTAATATAGCACAACTACTAGCTAAACCGAAATAACATTCTGATTTTAATTACTTGGATTATGTTTCAGGGGCCGGAAACTTCAAATTCAGATCCTCATCTTCAAAAACTCCATTCGTGTTTTATGCAATGCGAATACCTCAGAAGGGTTCAACCCCTCTAAGGATGTATCCTTTCCAGAAATCAATCTTCAAACCGGTGACACACACGGGTTTCTTGGTGGGCCTTCTCCAAGGCTACGCTCGATCCTAGCTTTCTTTGCCGGAGGGGTTCATGGCCCTATTAGGCCGGTGCTGCTAGAGCATTGGGAGAACAAGGACGAGGATTTACAGGTGCATCAGTACCTTCCAAAGGGTATTTCTTACTATGACATGATGAGACAGAGCAAGTTCTGCCTCTGCCCAAGTGGATATGAAGTTGCAAGCCCAAGGGTAGTGGAGGCAATTTACACTGGGTGTGTTCCTGTGCTGATTTCAGACCATTATGTGCCCCCATTCAGTGATGTCTTGAATTGGAAGTCTTTCTCTGTGGAGGTTAAAGTGAGTGAAATTCCCAATTTGAAGAACATACTAATGAGCATTTCTACAATGCAGTACATAAGAATGCAGAGGAGAGTGGTACAAGTAAGGAGGCATTTCGAGGTCAATTCTCCTCCCAAGCGATTTGATGTGTTCCATATGATCCTCCATTCTATATGGCTCAGAAGATTGAATGTTAGAGTGCATGATGATCAATAACACCTTTTAAGTAATTGGTTGAGGTTTTGTGATGTATGCCTGTCTATAGGCGAAGAAATTCTTTTCTTTTTCTGGGATTTTCAATTTGTAACAAGTGAGAAAATAAATTACATTATGTAGGGTTTTTTTTTTTGTCTTGATTTTATAAAGTCCCTAGAGAAGTACCATTACCAATTCTTGATTAGTATTGGCCTAAAAAAGAACAAATTACAATAATGCTGTGCAAAGAGTCGATGAACCAATATTGTTTTTGGACTACCCATTTTTCATAAGAAATCCTAATCGAATATATTTGATGGTAGCTTGACCCTTACCAAGACGAAGAGAAGCAAACTTCAATCCAACCATAGGTGATATTGGGTCATAGCTGTAGGCTTCTGTGAATTTGTGGTGTACACTTTCCTGGACTTCCATTATTATAGCTGCACCAAGTGCATAAATCTCAACTGTGAATTTAGGACCCAACATAATGCTAACTAATTCAATTTTACATATTCTAATTGTGTCCCTAAAAGATGACAGTCACAATGATTGTATTGCTTTCATATAATTGGATTAATAAGAAAATATTATGTTATCTAATCTCTCTAATCTCTATTGTTTACTTCCATCTCTACCTACTTTGGCCCTATTTTGGATGTATCTTCACTTATAAAACAATCGTACTCAAAAACTACAAACATATACACCTCTTCATTATTACTTCTATATTTTAATTTTCTCCAATATCTCAATATATAAATATAGACATGTACACCCATTTTCACTTTGAAACTTGTAGACAATTTTATAACATGGATAAACAAACATTTTGCATAAACAGTTTCTATGTGACATTTTATAGCATCACAATTGCATGTTAAAAGGAACTCATCATGGATGATGCACTTAAATCTTAGAGTCACATATCCGGGTTGGATATAAATTTATTAAAAAGAGACAAATAATAGGTGATTAAGTTGAACTAATAGAGAAATTGATCAAAAAAGAAGAAAGAAAAAAATAGAATTAATAGAGCTTGTTGGATTGGGCTTTATTGGGCAATCTAATTAGACTGGGTTTTATCTACATTCCAAGTCGACGCCATATTATTTGTCCTGATTTATAAACCAAATGGAAGTCCAATTAGAACTGTACATTCTTCATATCCAAAACTTATTCACCCGAGCAAAGGACTCACTAGTGTAGTAGTTTGGAGTAGTTACTTATTCAGGCAAGGTCCTAAGTTCGAGTCTTAGCATCCGTGTAGTGTGTGTGAATTTAGTATACTATCACTCCTCTCAATAGGAAAGGGCCAAAAAAACAAAACAACAAAAAAAAACTTGTCCACCCGAGGAAACCGATCAAAGAACCAAAAGCAAGACCAATTCGCCACCTGGCAGGACACATGGAACGCAACCACAACAAAAGACCAAGGACCCCCTACCCCTTCCTAAACCCACAAGAAATTTTTAAATGTTCCGGGTACACTACGTGGCTGGTGTACTATCCAATAGACATAGGACATGTGGAATTACTCTCTCAACTTATTGCATTGTTTTTTATGACATGTGGCGGGCTGCATTGGAAATATTCCACATGTCCTACGTGACAAAACCTGACCCAAATTCCACTTTGGAATCCGAGCCGAACCCTGTGCGTATCCGACACCTGGCAGATGCCGGGCACAAATGACCTAATTGCCCATCTACTACAGTTTCAAAGAAATTCAAGGTTCGACTTCTACCGAAAATTCGACAGAGTCTCCCCTGTAATTTGATCACTTCCAAAATCTTCACCTGTCAAACAAGCACACAATAAATCAACCCAACTGCCAACATGCTTAAGTTTACAATCCAACAGTTAATTTACATCCTAGGGCAATTCCTCAGAGCATCTAACTCAGAGTCTACAAGAAGGTTTAATTAGTTTACAAAAGATGTCCAACATCGAGTGAAGAAGGAGCATAGTGGGAATTCTGCCCTGTGGTGGTCTCCTAGTGCACGCCTACTGCCTGGGGGCGCAAAACATTTAAAAAGGGTGAGTGGACAAAAAGAAAATTTTACAAAATAGCATAAAAACATACTAACCCCCTTGTTAAAACATTTAGAAAACAATTATAGATATAATCGTACCAGAAAGATAAGCATGTATAATATATATTTATATAAGCTTCTCGAAATCAGGAATTCTCATTTAGTAACAGAAACCAATTTAATTCAATAAAAAAGCAATTAAAAATAAGAATTTCCGAATAGACTTTTCAATTTCCACCTAAGCGTACCCTTTTCCAATATTCCGTCAATTCCAATATTTAACCGTCAATTCCATATCCTCGTAAGACTCGGTGACACAAAGTCGGTCCAAGCCACGTCCTCGCAAAACTTAGGAGACACAGAGTCAACCTAAGCCGCGTCCTCGCTGAACTCAGGGGAGTTGCGTCCTCGCTGAACTAAGGGGACACTTAGTCAGCCTGAGCCGCGTCCTCGCTCCTCACAGTTCAGGCGTCCCCGAGACTCATGGGGCGTATAGTCATGCGCGCAGACTTAAACCGAAGGTAACAATAGGTCTGTAGACCGGGTAATCACCAATATCAATATTTATATAATCCATAAGCAACGTAACCTTTCCGAAGGCAACATTCATTCCGAGGCAGCATATAGGGTACCAAAGGTGGTTTAAAACCTTTCATAAATCATTCATATATATAAAACAAATCCTCACCTTTCCGAGCCATTCAACTTTCACAATATTAAACATAAATATCATTTTCCAATTCAATTCCATGCTCGGAACAATATTCATAACAAATATTTCAAATAAACGATTGAGATCAATTTCAAGCTTAAACCCGTAAATCATAAAGTTCATTTCAAGAAATCAATATTTGCTCGGAATAGAAATCATAAATGAATATTCCAGAAAATCAATTAAATTCTATTATGCGACTTAAAGATATTATTTGGAAATAATTAAATCCATAATGAACTTTTAATAAAACATTTATTGCATAAAACTCGTTTATAAAATAAAAGTGCACTCACTACTGGTCCGTGCTAGCTGGACCTTTCGAAGGTCCCTCCTGCGGGTTCGCCTGAGCCCGGGTACCTGATTAATCACCATAGTATTTTATTAATAAAATTGCTCAATATAATATTTAACTCAAAACCCTGACCCCCGGCTCCTAGAAGTGCGTGCACTAAATTTAAGATGATTCATATGCCCACATAAGCTTTTCCAATGCTTAGAATGGTCGGGAGTGCCTCGGGACTCAAAAAGCAATAAAGTCCCAAAAAGTCAACACGGGACCCCGTGGGGTCCACGACCTCGAAATTCTTATCCGAAAGTTCCTAAAAGTTCCAATGTGCCTAGGACACAAGTCCTGAAAGTTTGGTCTCGATCGGACGGTCAGATTGCTCACGATCGCATGATCGGAAGGTCGGATGATTTTCCGTAACCCTAACCCTAGGGTTGGCATTTTCGGAGTATTCGGGACTCTGATTCATGATCCGTCGAATCCTACACGATCCTGAAAATACGAGAACCAACATACTAAGAATTGGGATCGATCCAACGGTCCGAACTCATCGAACCCGGATAACGCGCAATAGGCGTAAATCCGTTCGACTGTCAAATGAACTCCCAATTGAAATCCGAGCACCCCTACGCGCTCGTGACGATGTAAGGATTAAATTAGCAGAAAGTTTGACAATTAAAAATAGGAGGGCCAAAAAGCGATAAAATTCGTCGCTCCGACAAACTCCATACCAAGGGCTGGCTTTCCACCTATGGCTAGTTCTCGACCTCCCGAACACTTTCTTCAACTACGGGAAAGTCCATTTTAGACCACAAGTGGCCCAAAACCTAATCTCAAAATCGGCAGAATTTCAAATTGAACTTTGAGTTATCTACGCTACAAATCGTTCTGCACCTACCCAACCAACAGCTAGAGCACGAAAAATAGATGAGAAAGCATATCTTACTTGTCCTGATCGGTGGTCGGAGGAGGGAGAACGAAGGGCCGAAAGTTTACGTAAAATCCAGCCAAAACCGTGGCTTTTCCAGCGGTTTCGCGACGACTGTTGGGGGCAGGGGTGCGTCGGGGGAGTTGAGCCGGTCACGTGGGTGGTGGTCCGATGGCTTGAGGTGGTGTGTGGCGGTGGTTATGGTGGTGAGAAGGTGACGGGCCGAGCGGAAGAGAAAAGAAAAAAAAACCAGGGGGGAATGGTGTGATCGGGAGGAGAGAGAAGAGGTTTGAGGTTTTTAAAAAAATCTGCCTGCAAAATTACAATTTTGTCCCTCACTTAATTTTTATCGTATAAACTTCAATATAACTCCGATTCGAGCCCACAATATATCCACGAACTCGTATCGACGAGCCCGATGTATCGGTGTGGCTCGATTCCCAAAATTCTTTCTTGAACAATAAAAGTTAATTTTAAACTCATTAAATTACTTTAGGGATAAAATTGTCTTTGTATCTAATAAATTAATAATTAAATAATAATTAAGGGTTGGGTTATTACACTACGTGTGGTGGATGATACACCAACAATGTGGTGTACCGAGAACACCCAAAAATTACTCCTAAACCCACTCACATGAGCCCCGAAAGTTCTATCCCACACTGCCATTCATCCCCTTCCATGCATGTCAATGTGTCGAAGTCTCGTCCCACGACACCACGTAGCAATTTACACCACGCTCCGACTCCACGTGTCACCTTCTCAAAACTCCATCTATTATATATACTACTAGGCCACCTCTCACCTTCTCTTATACCAAAAGAAAAAAGAAAGAAATCGAAGACTCGAAAGCAAGCATACAAAGTGTGTGATAAAATTCGGTGTAATTTATGAGTACAATTTGGAATGTTTCAATGGCGTCGAGGCAACCCAAGGAGGAGATAGCCGAGGCTGCAGCAAGGCTCGCAGCGGATGAGCTGAGAGATGTAAACAAAGGCTGAGTTTGTGAAGAAAAAACTAAGATTGAGACTGATACGCCTACTGATGAGTTGGGGAGGCCAGCAGAGCAAGTGCATAAAGAGAAGCCCTGGGTGATCATATCGGTGCTGAATAAAGGCAGTAAATAATTAGTTAGTTTGTTACCTATCTGTAACTTACCTTATATAGCTGTATTTGACAGTTTATCATTGTATTTTAGTATAAAGCCTGTACAAACTATTCTTTCAATTAATGAGAATCACATTTCCTTTATGGTATCAGAGCCAGGTTACTTTTCATGAATCTATTTTCCCTTTTCATGCTACTGTTCTTCTTCCTCTTCTCGATCCTCTTTCTTCCCCTTTTCCTATCATTCCTCTTACTTTTCCTGTGGTCACTTCTTCTCCTCCACAATCTTCTTTATCTTCCTTATCATCTTCTCAACCCTCTCATCCTTCTCAAAATTCTCCACCTTCTCAACCTTCTCAATCATCATTATCTGTTTCTTCTTCTTCTGCTCCTATTTGCAACACTCATCTTATGCTTACTAGGTCCAAACATGGTATTTTGAAACCTAAAGCTCTTACAGCTACTAAGCATCCTTTACCTTCTTCTTTACATTCTATTGCTCTTCTTCCTACCACTCCTATTACCTATAAGCAAGCTGCTAAACATCCAGTGTGGGTTGAGGCCATGAAGAGTGAACTTACTGCTTTGGAACAAACAAACACTTGGACTTTGGTCCCTCCATCTCCAGATCAGAATTTAGTTGGTTGCAAGTGGGTTTTTCGGACTAAGTTTAAACCTGATGGTACAGTTGACAAATTCAAGGCTCGTTTGGTTGCTAAGGGATATCACCAGCAAGAAGGCTTGGATTTTCATGAAACTATTAGCCATGTGGCTAAACCTACTACAATCAGACTTCTTCTTTCTTTGGCAGTCCAATATGATTGGTTCTTAAATCAATTGGATGTGAGTAATGCTTTCCTTCATGGTTTTTTGAAGGAGAATGTGTTTATGTCTCAGCCACCTGGTTTTGCAGATTCTACAAAGCCTCATTTTGTTTGTAAGCTCAATCGATCTTTGTATGGCTTAAAACAGGTCCCTAGGGCATGGTATGATGAATTGTTCAAAGCCTTGGTCTCTTTGGGGTTTCGATCTTCTCAGGCAGATTGTTCTCTTTTCATTAAGTCAGGAGGTGGTTCTCTTGTTCTTGTTTTGGTCTATGTTGATGATATTTTAGTCATTGGCAACTGCAATACAGCTTGTACCAATCTTATTTCTCATCTCAGTGCCAAATTCCCAATTAAGGATCTTGGTCCCTTACACTATTTCCTTGGCTTATAAGTTACAAGATCTGTCAAAGGCACGTTTCTTTCTCAAACGAAATATGCTTGTGATCTTCTCAGGAAGACAGATTTCCTTGGATCTAGTTCTTGCTCTACTCCCCTGGGTTCTTACAAGTTGGATAATTCTGGGGATATTCTTGAGGATGCTACTTTCTATCGCTCTACTGTGGGTGCCCTTCAGTACCTTACTTGGACTCGACCAAATCTTTCTTATGATGTTAATCTTGTTTGTCAACACTTGCATCAGCCTCGTTCTAATCACTTGGGTGTTGTTAAAAGAATTCTTCGTTATCTCAAAGGCACTCTTGATATGGGGGTCTGGTTTACTAAGGGTTCTCTTGGTTTGCAAGCCTTCATAGATGCTGACTGGGCTGGTTGTCCTATTGATCGGAGGTCTACCAGTGGCTGGTGTATCTATCTTGGTTCCAATTTAATTTTCTGGTCTGCTAAGAAGCAACCGACGGTATCTCGCAGTTCTACTGAAGCTGAGTATCGTGGTCTTGCCATGACTGCTGCTGAGTTACTCTATTTGTCCAAATTATTCAGAGACATTGGTTTTCAGTTACCTTCTCCTCATCTTCTCTGGTGTGACAATCAATCTGCTATTCATCTCGCTTCCAATCCTGTGTTTAGTGCACGAATAAAACACGTGGAAGTTGATTACCACTTTACCAGGGAATTGGTTCAACAAGGGTTCTTGTATATTCGATTTGTTTCAATTAATGAGAATCACATTTCCTTTACTGAAGACGGTGACTAGGAAGCTAGAGCAAGCGAAGGATGCCATGGTGGGGAAAAGCCACGATGAAAGTCATGTTCAAGAGAAGGGAGGGGACACAACCCAAAAGGCCAAAGAGACCACGGACGCAGCGGGGGAGAAGATAAACGAGTACACGTGCACAGCGGCTGAGAAGGCGAAACAAGCGAAGGACACAGCAGCTCAAAAATCCAAGAAGGCGAAAGACACAACAACGGGGAAAACAAGTGAGTATACTGGTTATGCCGTACAGAAGGCCAAGGAGACTAAGGACGCAGCAGCTCAAGAGGCAACGGAGGCAAAGGACACGACAATGGGGAAAACAAGTGAGTATACAGGTTATGCTGCTGACAAGACAAAAGAGACCAAGGATTATGCTGATGAAAACGCTAAGGAGGCCACCGAGAAGGCGAAGGAGACGAAAGACTCGGCAATGGGGAAAGCTAGTGAGTATACAAACTATGCCGCTGAGAAAACAAATGAGGCAAAAGACGCAACAATGCAGAAAACAAAGGAGGCAAAAGACACGACTGTTGGGAAAGCAAGCGAGTATACGAATTATGCTGCGGAGAAGGCTAAAGAGGCCAATGACACAACAGCCGAAAAGGCTAAGGAGACAAAAGAGAAAACTTATGAGACTGCAGAGAAAACCAAGGTAATAAAAGAATAATCGTTCATTCTCGTATTCATTTCCATATTAACAGAAATACTTTAGCTCAGAATGTGTAAATATTATATATATGTAAAAATCTAGTGTAACTTTTGGTTTGTTGTTTTATCAAATTCTGAATGGTCGAGTTCTATTAAATATATGCAGGATAAGTTGAGCAAGACTGAGGAGGAAGCAAGGAGAAGGATGAAGGAGTTGAAGGTGGAAGGGAAATAGTACAAGGACAAAGCTGGCGGTAGATCACGTGAGGCACGTGACATTGAGGCTGAGAAAGGGAAGGCAGCCAAGGGAAATATATTGAGCTCATTTGGCGGCGTGACCGGTGCCATTAAAAGCAAGTTAACTCAGCCAACCGATGTTGTGGATAGGGAGGAAGTTGATGTGGCGGAGACCAGGTCGGGTGAGGTGGCGGGTAAGCTTTATTCGTCTGACTAGATGCATGGTCAAAATTTCAACGACGTGGATCGTTTGGATGAAGAAGGAAAAGCGTGCATAGAGGTGCACATTGATGGCGATGGCAAAGTGTGGGTGAAGAGCTCGGGTAAAATGTGATCGCATCCACCATGTGTAGTGTGGAGCTGACCTTGTAATGGTGGTGTCGTACTTTTGTTTTTTTGTGTCGTATTTTGGGTATGTTCTTCTGTTTTTGTTTTTGTTTTTAAAGCTACATAAGCTCTGCCTTCTGATGTATAACATCTTATATGAAACATGACTCATCACTCGTGTGTTGTGAAAGGAAATAGTATTTTGTGTTTTTTAGTTCATTTGGGCCACAAGTGAGCATATCTATGGGTCAACCGGATTAGCCGATGATGACCCAGCTGATGTTATACCGACCTTGACCCGGCAATCTTAACTTTTTTAGAACTTTTTCCTATTGAGAGGGGCGATATTATACTAAATTCACACACACAACACGAATACGGATGCTAGGACTTGAATTCAGGACCTTGTCGGGAGCATTTAGTTCAAACTACTAACTTGGGACCTTGTCGGGGAGTAATTAGTTCAAACCACTATATTAGTGGATTCTTTGTAATGGTCTATATTTGTGGGAACAAATAAATCCGACCTCCAATTAGGAGGCGTCGTGTGGAAAAGAAGACAAACTCTAAAATATATTATTTTAATTTAATAATATATTTAACAAACTCTAAAATATATTATTTTAATTTAATAATATATTTAATATGGGAGTTACTAATTTAGATTGAGGGAATAAATTTCATAAATTTCCTGAATCATTTATTTTCTTCCATAAATTCCCTCAACTCTATTAACAAGGAAAGGAATAATTCTCTTCCCTCCATAAATGGAAAAGAGAAGAAGTTCGTTCATCAATATTCTTTTGGGAGGAAATTTTCACAAACATCCATATTGATATCACCAAAATCAAATATATAATATAATGCAAGGATGGCTTGGACGCTAGAAATTAATTAGCGTATATTGAAATTGAAAGAAAGGGATGGCTTAAGACAGGCTTCAGTTTATCATTGGTGGTTGGTGGTTGGTGGTTGGTTGGTGTTGTGATTTAAAATTGTAGGAGTTAGATGTTTTGATCTGTATTTTAATCAAAAGATGTGAGTTGAAATACGTTTAGTTATTTAATTATAAATTTGGTATATTTGTCGTATTGCATGCGTAGTATGATACCGTGTTGTTTTGTACTTTGTTAATCCGTAAAAGGAAATAGAAAATTAGACAAATCATTGAGATAGATAGTGTTAGTGATCATATCAAAGTTCACTATCTCTCATGTTACGCCACTCTATCGCATCAAATCACATCAAGTTAGGAAATTTTCCTTAATTAAGAATCATAATCATTGCTCTTATATTACTTGTGTGGGAAAAGACCAAAAGGGCAAAAGGGATTAAGAGATGAGTTGAAGTGACCTAAATGAAGTCGAAAGCTTCTTGATGATGAGGACACATTATGTAAAAAAACCAATAATGCAAGGTATCTATCTATCTATGCTACCTTAGTTTGCAGCTTTTTGTCTTTCTTATTTACAAGAAAAATTAGAATAATCCAATTTTTGTGTAGTAGTCTACCTTTACGGCATGGTTTGATCTGTTGTAAGAGTATCTTGAACGGTCCAGATTAGGGTCTCGAATTAATTACCAAAATCAAATGTAGAAATATAATGTCTCTCAAACACTCAACAGTGACCTCAGCTCATCGTGGTTTGATTTTATGATTTAAAACTAGTAGAAATTAGATTAGGTATGACTAGAACTCTATTGTTGTAAATATATAAAACGTGTTGCATGCGTTCAACAGGAAAATATAGATAACTATTGCGATGGTGATCAGATCAAGTTCAATATGTCATGTTGAATCACATCAATATATAATGTTGGGAAAATTTTCCTTAATTTATTTACTGATAGACAAAGCACATGTGCTGAAAAAGGCCAAGGGATTAGGTGATAGATAATACCGAGAGAGTCTCCTGCGACTCGAAGGAAGTTCAAAGCTGCCATAGCGTGGACATGTTAGAGTAATCAAATGAATGATGCAAAGAATTTGCTCACCTCGTATTATGTACTCTCAATTAATTTCAAAATTAGAATACATCGGAGAAGAAAAAAATGCAAACTCGTGTAACATGAATCGGTTCTACAACTCGTATAATAGTCAAGACGGACAAAATGAATAGATAAACTAATTATAATCAAGATCTGAATATGTATATAAATCGGATCTAAAATCTCATCATCGTAGTTAGAATATTCTTAGATGGATCCAAAACCACATCATCGGAGATCCATAAGTTTCAAGGTGTTCAATGTTAAGATTTCAGAGGAATGGACCCTTGGCCCATCACTAATAACATCAAAATTGTCCCCAACTTAACCAATTTCACATCGGTCACTTTTTTTTTCTTTCCATTTGGGGTTTGTTTGATTTTGGTTCAATTTTGGGGTTTTTGTTTTGATTTGAGTTTGTTTGATTTGGGTTTAAATGGGTCCAGTCAACTTAACCACATGTTTCGCAAGTGTGGGGTTTTATACAAATGCCTCGGTGTTATTAGGAGTAAAGCCATTCATTATATGAAACTTTCTATTTTGTTAAGTTTCCGATGTGAGACTCATGTATTCTTTAACATTATTAATTTTGAAAAGAGTGGAAAGTTCTATAATGTGAGAGCATTTTTGCTCACCACTTTAACCCAAGGTGTACCATCACCACCATTCTCAACATTTGACATGAGTCCATGAGCATAACCATGGTTCCATAAATACAATGCAAAGAGTTAACTATAGTTAGGCTCATGGACATGTATCAAGTGTTGAGAAAAATAATGAGGGTACACATTGGGTTAAAGTGATGAGAAAAAAACGCTACATTTGCACCAATCTTTGAGTTTGTCGACCCTTCTCTCTCTTTCTCACTCACAGTCTCATGCAGCAGGAGAACATAAGATGGAGAAAAGGCAAAGATTCATTCCCCGTCAATCAATTTCTCAACAATAAGTTTATATAGACAAATGTCCCGACATCCTTGTTCGAATTCCTATGCATATTGCAATATCTTTTCGAGTTTTCTCGTCTGTTTGGGGCTTCCTTTTTATTCTATTTCTTAAATATTTCATGTTTTTAAATACTAAAAATGAAATGCAAGTGCAAGTATATATCACATATGACTGTTATCTCATGTTTGATAAATTTCCTGAGCACCAAAAATTTCTTGTGATTCAAATGGTGTTGGGAAGGCCAAGGAGATTAAATACAACTATTGTGGCAGTGAGATCATGTTCAATCCATCAAGTAGAGAAATCTGTCATATTAATACATCATCTTGGTACATAAAACATCGACTGTCAGAATCAACACCCATGCGTGTATACGACTGATTTTAACATTTTCTTTGCACTAATCCGAATGCCTTGACTGTCATTGATCAACTCATTGCTCGAATAATGTCCAAAATGTACGGTTGTAATTAACAAATATGCATAGTATTTGTGTTGTAAAAAAAGGCCAAATTGGCACAATATACTACAAATTTGAGGGCTAAAGATAATGGAGTGTTCTCCACCTAAAAGGAATCTAGGTGTTGATTAATATTGAGATTATAATTGTACCAACAAGACCTGAAATTGGCGCATGTGACCCAAAGTGAAGTTCAAAGCTAACATAATGACAATATAAGAGTAAACAAAGCAATAATAATACACAAGTTTATGTCCCTTCTTCGTGTCACTTTGTGCTACCTACAACTTCAAGACAAGAATGTATATTAATGGATCCAAACTTTATCATCGCAATTAAAAACATTTATATAGATATTTATCTACAACCCTATCATTGCACATATTATATACATTTCAAGGTGAAGATATATAAACTATCATGCATTCTTATATACGACTATATCTCAACTTATTATTTTTTGGATAATGTATCTATTTTATGTGGATTATAGTTTGACACATGTGTAAAAATAATTTATCAGCTGAAGGAGGCAAGTATTTTCTAGCCTATAATCCTTAAAACAATTTTTTTTTATACAAGCGATATTCTACTGTAAACTAATCTAAATTACAGGGAGGGGGATTTGAACTCGGATACCTAGTGGAGAGCATATCCACTCTAACCAACTTCGCTAAACCCATGTTTATAATGAGGGGGTTGTGGGTGAGGGGGTTGTGGGAGGGGTTCAATCACACTATCCAACAAGAGTGAGAAAATATTATATTGAAACTTTTTGAATGATTGAATGGTTGGATTGAAACCCTCATTGAAGAGGAACACTTTCATGCAACTGGGATATCACTTTTTGCTATCCCCGGCCAATAACGCAATGACACTTGGGATAACTTTTTCACGTGTCAAACTATTATTAGCTGGAGATAGCAAAACAGTGCTATCCTCATTACAAATAAGTTTTTCTGCTCATTAAACCCCCTCACCAAAATCCCCCTCATTATAAAGCTCCCAAAACAATTTGACGAAATTCATCAATCAACAGATTTTTCTGTCAAAACCTTTCCACTACCACCTTATCATCATCAATGTGGTCTACTTTAATTTTCACCTTATCTCTGACTATAAGATAAACTTTGAGTTTGTTTCATTCAATTTGTTTTCTTCATCGTGATTATACACATGTTAATAAGAATATGATCGCTTAGCCGCCACAGATTTTGATGAAATTAAAGTGTTTTCTAGTTTATAAGAAAAATGGTTCACGTTTTGTTCCGCGAACTAAGACCAACAACACCACCGAATATACGTTACATAATAAGCTGGGTTGTCTTCTATATTGATCTTTGTATAAACTTTAATAAAAGGAAAATTTGTATAAATATCACCTGAACTTTTAGGTCTATGCTTAATTACCATTTGAACTTTTAATTTTTAGGGCTTCTTAGATATAGGTCCTTTTTTGTTTAGATATAATGGATAGAGGACAACAATATTGAACTCCTCAATAGAAGTCATCCAAGTCAGCGTCTGTACATATAAGCAATGCATTGCCATTCTTTTTAAACTTATTTACTTTCAGTGCCATTAAATAGAAAAGGTAAACAGAACACACATCCCAGCAATCATGGACTCCTAAAATCAAGCTCTTCCACTTCCAATCGCTGCAGATTTTTGTCGCATTAATGAATAGTTTTTGGTATGAAAATTATAGGAACCTCTTGGTCAAAACCAAGAAAGCAATTGTCGTCAAATAGGGATTGGGTCTTCTGACATTGGGGTGCTCAAGTGTAGTTCCTTGCAATACCTATACCATAGGTAATTTTTTCATATTGTACCTATACCATAGATGAGTTATATTATACTCAGGTAAAATGAGGTACATGTCGATTAGGTAGCTGAATTATATCATAACTATACAATAAATAAGTCATACGTCCCAATACGACATATTACTCAATGTAAACAAAGGTACAACAGATACCTGTGAAATAGGTAGCTCATTCACATTATACATATACCACACATTTTCTACGCTTAAGATAAAGAAAAAGAAACTCTGTGGAATAGGGAGCTTATTCCATTATAAGATAAAGAAACTCATCATCTTGAAATGAACAGTACAGCTTCACAATGCAATTGTTGTCCACCTCAGCAAGCAAGTTCCTTTCAGCTTTGACATGCTCAACCTAAAAAGAATGTAATATCAACTGACAGTTTAAATCATGTCGGTAATTCCAATGGAAGAACAGTTAACTAAATACCTGGCCTCTACGAAGCTTCTTTGATTTCTTGAGATTTTTCAGGGCATAAACAGAACATGTCGTCTTTTCAAGACATCAGAGACATCAGCATCAGCCAACTATTTCTGTAACATATTTTGTCTGCCCCTAATTTGAAAACCCAACAATTCTTCATTGAAGAAGCAAGAAATCAGCAGAGATTGGGTTCAAAGGAGAATGATTGTCGTGATTTTGGGGATATGTTAGAGATACTTTCCTTTTTCCATTCCAACCCAAACGTAATAATTGACATTAGATTATTACTTAAATTATTATCACCCAATTTAAGGGATAATGGGCAATATTGGAACAAAAAAATTTTTTTTATTAAAAAATAAAATAAAATAACATCTGAAAATATTTAAAAATAAATGTAATCCTATGTGGCATAAAAGTCAAAGGACTTGTATCAAAGTCACAAAATCCGAGGATTAAACTCAATTTCTCAAGAGAAATTTGGATCTATATCAACTTTTCTATAATTTTTATTATAAGCCACTTGAACTCTATAGAGTGTTGCAATATACCACCTACGTCTAACTTTGTTAAATTTTCCGTTAAGTTTAAGGGTATTTCCGTCAATTTTCTATAACTAAAAAACTTAAAATTTTAAAACTAACAAAATTATCACCCAAAAAAAAAAAACCAAACCTAATTATCCCATGACTTTCTCCATCCCTTCCACTCCACTGCCCAGAAGCCCCCTCTCTCCCACCCTCTTCATACACAATTCTTCATATACGTACCAACATATCACCTAAAGCTACAGCCTCATGCACGCAATGATCCATGATGCATGAAATCCATCTCTCCAGTTTATCAAAATTCAAACTATATATATACTCTCTCAAATTCATTTAGCAGGTGAAGCTTTCACTCAGATTTCAGTGATCCTATCTTTTAATTTGTTTATAGTTGGTTGCACTAGTCTTGGCTTGTACTCAGAGGGTTGGACTCCACTTCAATGAAAGCGTTCATATTCCTCCAATTCAAGGAAAACTTTTATATTCGACCAAAAACAACAATCAGATTGCAATTTCTCTCTCTCTCTCTCTCTCTCTCTCTCCATCCAACATTCCAAAAAAATTGCAACCCAAAAGCTAGAATTTCTAACTGTGTCATAGCCTTTGGGAAGGAATTAGTTGGCTTGCTGTTACTATATATCTTACAAGAGATCCCAAAATGCCAGGAATAAATTCTAATAAGCTGGAATTTCCAAAACAAATTCCAAATATATGTGAGAATGCCTAAATTCAAGTACTAAATGTAACCAAACACTTAAGTCCTTTAGGATCTCCATTGATTCGATGGAGAGAAAGAGCGAGAGTGGGGAGGGGTTTACTGGGCACTGGGTGAGAATTGGAATGGGGCGGGGAGTCTTGGGACAATTAGGTTAGATTTATTTTTTATTTTAATCGTTATGTTAGTTTTAAAAAATTTACGTTTTTTTAAAGTTCTATGGAATCAACGGAAATGCCCTTAAAGTTAAGTGAAAGTTTAACAGAGTTAGAGGTAGGTGGTACATTGCAACACTCCATAGAGTTCGGGTTGTTAATAATAAAAATTAAAAATTCAGATGATAAATGTGCACATGCTAAAAAGTTTAGGTGGTATTTATACAAATTTCCTTTAATAAAAATACTACAAAGCTTCGCTTTCTAACTTTCATTTTTTATTCTACGGGGCATTTGATATGCATACTATATTATTAAATTAAAACTACATTCATATCGTGGAATTTAATATGACAAGGTCATGACATGAATGTAAGTTGGGGAAAAAGTTCAGAAGTTAGGTAAATTTAGGGCGATCGATCGATGTCTCCAGAATCCTGTCTATTTTTGGTTTGTGCTTTCTTCTCCCTTTTGGGGATGACATACAGATCTCTTACACATATATATATGATCAATAATTCTTGCCAGCAAGAGTCACCACTTTGAGGCATCTGCTACCCCTAATCTGAGGAAATGACAAAAAATAATAAATTTTTTTTCTTAATTAATTGTTTCATAATTGAAAAAACAATCATGCATTCTTATATTCGACTCTATCTCACCTTATTATTTTTGGATAATGTATCTATTTTATGCGGATCATAGTTTGATATGTGTAAAAATAATTTATCAGCTGAAGGAGGCAAGTATTTTCTGGCCTATAATCCCTAAAACAATTTTTTTTATACAAGCGATATTCTACTATAAACTAATCTAAACTACAAGGAGGAGAATTTGAACTCGAATACATAGTGGGGAGCATATCTACTCTAGCCAACTTCGCTAAACCCATGTTTATAATGAGGGGGTTTTGGGAGGGGTTCAATTATCCAACAAGAGTGAGAAAATATTGTACTGAAACTGTTTTAATGATTGAATGGTTGGATTGAAACCCTCATTGAAGAGAAACACTTTCATATCCAACAAGAGTGAGAAAATATTGTACTGAAACTTTTTTAATGATTGAATGGTTGGATTGAAATCCTCATTGAAGAGAAACACTTTCATGCAACTGAGATATCACTTTTTGCTATCCCCGACTAATAACGCAATGACACTTGGGATAACTTTTCCATGTGTCAAACTATTATTAGTGGGAATAGCAAAACAGTGCTATCCTCGTTGCAAATAAGTTTTTCTGCTCATTAAACCCCCTCACCAAAATCACCCTCATTATAAAACTCCAAAACAATTTGACGAAACTCATCAATCAACAGATTTTTCTCCCAAAACCTTTCCACTACCACCTTATCATCATCAATGTGGGCTACTTTAATTTTCACCTTATCTCTAACTATAAGGTAAACTTCGAGATTGTTTCATTCAATTTGATTTCTTCTTCGTGATTATACACATATTAATAAGAATATGATCGCTTAGCCGCCATAGATTTTGATGAAATTAAAGTGGGTTCTAATCTAAGTTTATAAGAAAAATGGTTCACGTTTTGTTCCGCGTACGAAGACCAAACAACACCACCGAATACATGTTTCATAATAAGCTGGGTTGTCTTCTATATTGATCTTTGTATAAACTTTAATAAAAATACTACAGAGCTTCGCTTCAAAGCTTCGCTTTCTAACTTTCATTTTTTATTCTACGGGCATTTGAGATGCATACACTACAAGAAAAAGTGACAACAATGATCATTTATTATTTAAGTAACATTTGGTGACATTTGTTGGGGTGATTAAAGCCTTTAGTCACACAAAAATTTCAAAAAGGTGACTAATGCTACTAATAGTGACCAAAAAGGTGACTAAGGGCTTTAGTCACCAACAAATTAACGATGGTGACATTTGGTTCTTGTTGATGGGGTGACTAAAGCCTTTAGTCACACAAAAATTTCAAAAATGTGACTAAAGCTACCAACATACCAAAAAAGGTGACTAATGCTACCAACCACCAAATTCTTAGTTAGTTACAAATGGGTGACTATTGTGACTTTTCTTGTAGTGATACTATATTATTAAATTAAAACTACATTCATATCGTGGAATTTAATATGATAAGGTCATGATGACATGAACGTAATTAAGTTGGGGAAAAAGTTCAGAAGTTAGGTAAATTTAGGGCGATCGATCGATGTCTCCAGAATCCTGTCTGATCAATAATTCTTACCAGCACGAGTCACCACTTTGAGCCATCTCTGCTACCCCTAATCTGAGGAAATGACAAAAAATAATAATTCTTTTTTCTTAATTAATTGTTTCAAATAGATCCAACTTGTTAAAATATATAGTGGAGTCACCCAAAAATGTCATGGTTTCCCTTGCAAGTAATCATAGAGTTTTTAACTGTGCTCACCAATCATGGCGTTTAGTTGGTCCGCCGCTGATTATAGAGCATAATTTCAAGGGTTGAAAATGTCGGGACAACTTTCTGCCGTAACATGAAGCCCACTCTCGTTGACCGTATAAAGCATGTTTGGCTGGGTCAGGAAAGAAATAATAATTATCTAACCCCAGCTTGAGACATTATTTTCTCTCGTCCTACAGTCAGATACGTATGAATATGAATCGAAATTATTGAGTACGTAGAAGTATGCAGAATTCTAACTTACAGTCTGAGAACGTATAACATTTATTGGAATCTCTTCACCGGAACATATCTTATGAATGATCTTTCCCTTTGTTTATGGGCTGGCCTAGGTTTTATGGATGGAAGTCGGCCTAAGCTGATGAAGCCTCGAAATATTATATATATATATATATTTCATTTGTTAGTTAGCCAATAGCTATCACTATGTCTAGCATCAAAGCAACGACAACACAATGTAAGTACGACATGGTCCTGCAGGAGTTTTGACATCACCCTAAGTTTTTAAGCTCTTTCTGGAATCAATAGTTTAAGAGCACATGCACCAACCATGGCTTTTTATAATGTACTGAAACTGCTGGGACCCTTTTTTGAAGGCTTCATGCACAAATTAACCAGACGTATTTGATTTCTGAATATATATATATGACCATGGACTAATATTATTACTTCTCTGTGAAGACTTTATAATTGACACTGGGCCTCCATCCATCACAATCTGGTATAATTAATTATCAGGGTGTTTAATTTTTTTTATTTGAATGATTCCAAATGATGCCTCTACTTTTGTTAAATACTCTAATCATCAGTAATCAACAATAATTGTCAGTGATTAATTAGGTTTTGGGGTGATAGGATTGGCAGTGATTGAAACATACTTGGAATTCATACTATATTCTAGATCTATCGATCTAGTGTGTGTATTTATTTGTAATTGAAATAATGCCTGCATATGCAGTCGTAGATAATTTTGAATCTAATATAAGAATAATCAAGAGGTTTTCTAGTTGTATGAACAATGAGTCCTCTTAGATTGATTGATCATAAGAAACTTAGTGAGAGAAAATAGTAACTTATGTGATCATCAACTTATTAAAGTTAACATTTTAATAGAAGAGGTCTTATATTCGACTTATATAGATGCAAAGACGATATATATTTTTGATTAATCTCGTTGTCGTGACATATATAAAGCTTGTTATGAGTGTGTGGACTCCTTTATAAAAGTGTCGTTCTACATACATATCTCCTTGTTTTATCGAAAAAAACCATTCAATTTAATTTGCATCCCAAAAGAAAAATGGCAGTTCAAATTGGACCTACAAGGAAACGTGTATAAATCTTGTTGTGAGTGTGGTACCTTTTTTTGGATGAAAGTTACAACGAAGATCCACGACAGATCTAAAAATCATATAACAAAACAAAGTTAACTCTAAAGCTTATAGCAACAAGAACCAAACTACCACATTTTATCAAACTTATATATATTGAGGTTGGGAAAGAAAGGTACCACACGGTGGCTTTGTCTTCTGAGAATAAATGAAGGAGATCTTTTTTTCTTTTTGATGAAAAAAAGAGATCTTTTCTAATAATGAAGTTGTGTACAAAGCAGTAGGACCACGTTTGAGCCTGAACCATCATTTGGATTTTTACCATTTGATGATAGAGGCCTTTTTGTTTTTTTGTTTTTAAAGGTGATAGAGGCCTTTCTGGATACCTTTAAATTGATCATGTTGTGCTCTCCTTTTCTCAAATTTCAAATTGGAATCTCCCTCTTCGGATGATTAAAAGAAATTCTAAATCCAGTAATTAATTACACTATATCGAGTCATATAAATATTCCAAAACTATTTATTGATTTGATTTCTTAAGAGGAGCTCCTCCTCAATTTTAAAAAGCCAAACCATGCTCTTTTTCTAATGGAAAACAAATATCTAATTCAAATTGTGACATATCTTTGATATCTCAACTATTGATTTTTTTTTTTGGACAAGTCGAAAGTTACTGAGTCCCTTACTGTTGAAGTTGTTGGTCTTGATGATCTCGATGGCCTAAAAGCGACTCACTTTCTCTTGGTGGGGCAATTGCTGACGACTAAAGACTATCACGAAGATTTCTTGGTGGGCATGCTGAAGAGTATTTGGCATACATGGGAGGAGTTCTCTTCTGTTACCTTGGAGGATTCTAAACGTCTTCTATTTTCTTTCAAGAGTGATCTCAATCGTAAAAGGGTGATGAGGGGATCACCATGGACTTTTGATAAGGCTTTATTGTTATTGTCGGTAATTTATGGTAGCATTGATCCCCATACTGTTCCGTTGGACTTACAAAATTTCTGGGTTAGGGTTAGGGGTATCCCACCTCTTTTCCTTACTCCAGCAATGGGAGAAAAACTTGAGAATTTTCTGGGGACCTTTGTTATGGTAGATAAGGGACTTAATGGTGATTGTTTGGGGAGTTTCATGCGCATTCGAGTGAGTTTAAATGTGACGGAACCTTTGAAACGTTGTGTTACTATGAGACTTGTACCGGATGAACTTGCCAAACCCTACGAAATAGAATATGAAAGAATTCATTTTTTCTGTCTATTTTGTGGAAGGTTGGATCACGTCAGGTCTGGGTGTGAATTCAAAAATTCGGGGGTTATTGACAAAGAGCAATATTGGAGGTGGAAGATGTCGATAAAGGACGTCTTCCGTATTCGAGTTCCAAATAGTTTGACAGGAAGAAGCTTGGGTATGTGTGAGGAGTTGCATAGTCAGGAGGTGGCTTCAGGGAGTCATTCATGTCTTATCGGAGCAGGAATTAAATTTTTTTTGCAGGTTGTGTCTGGTGCTCATGGTTCATTTGGAATGATACTTTGCATGGAAATGAGATGGGCATTTTGGGAGAGGCTATTGAGAGGACCTTCGAATTCATACAAAGCTTCCAGCAGGGTAATGCGAGATGTAGGCCAACCTAGCTGCCTCACCATGTTTGCTGGATTAAACTGCCAAACCAGTCACTAGTTCTTAATTGTGACGGTACGGTGGTGACTGGGAAGACTGTGCGTGGTTTAGGGGGTCTGTGTTACAATCAAGATGGTGAGTTTCTTTGCGGTTTTGCTTGTGATGGACTGGCTGGACTTGATGTTCTGGGAATTGAACTTGTAGTGATGCGGGATGGGTTGTTAATGGCTTTATGGAGAGGTTATTGGGATTTTCATATGGCTTCTGATTCTCAAGAGGCTGTGACACTTGTTACGGGTTCTGGCAAATGTTGGAGTAATCTAGGCAATCTGGTTGAGGATGTGAGGAATCTATTGGTGTATTTACAAGTACGAAAAGTGTTTTATCAACCTCGCAACGGGAATACAGCGGTGCACCTTTTGGCTCAATTTGACTTATGGCAACGGCCATTGTTTTGGGCTAGGTTAGCTCCACATTGGTTGTGGGCTACGCTTGCTGCGAATAGAGAAGAAATTTAGTCTTTTGCAGGAGGTGTGTGTTACTCTTTTTCCTTGACCGAATTTCCTCCACTGGGGGTTTTCATGGCAAGGTTTTAATGAGGCCACCCTACGTGCACCTCCTTTCTCCAATTTTTCTGGGTGTTCTTTTGTATGTCATATTGACTGTTACTGAAAGTAATGAAGATTTTTCCTTTGATCAAAATAAATTGTGACATATCTTTTCTTGTCTTTTTTGCTAACTAGTATCTCTACACATGCACACGTTTACTTTTATTGGAAATAAATAATAATTAATTGAAAACTTTTTAGTTAATTAGTACTTCAGATTTATTCTGATCTTAATTTCTTATCAACTAGTTATCACACTTTTTTTTTCAATACAATTGATAGTCTAAAGTACAAAATGGAGGGGGTTTCTCACACACAAACATTACCAAAATGGCATAGAGATTTGAACCTGAGATAACTGGTATGCAAGTCAAGACCCATTTTCCATTGGGCTTAGAGTTTGTTCGCTCGAAACGAAACATCTTATATATATATAATACAAACGATAGTCTAAACTATAAGTGGGAGATGGTTTCTCACACACACACACACTACCAAGGTGTTATGGGAGTTCAAACATGAAACTAGTGGTTTGTAAATCAATGCCCTTTTCTACTAGTCTACAACCAAACATCTTTGAATGATACTCAAGTAGGTCAACTATAGAAATTAGGTCAGAGATCTCCTAATTACTATACACAACTTGTCATCACACTCCCCTTAAGTTGACACAAAGATATCTCATATGTCTAACTTGTCACGTGAATTATATACCACTCTACTAAATACAGCCTTAAAAAGTACATATAGCATTATTGATCAACAAATGCTTATTTATGGAGAATCTCTTGCAACTTATATAATAGTTTTTTTTTAACAATAACTTAACATTCAGGACCTTTCAAATGACCAATTAGTGTAGTGTTTTGGAGCAATTGTTCCCCCCCCCCTCCCCCTGGGGCAAGGTCCTGGGTTCGAGTCCTAGCATCCGTGTAGTGTGTGTGAGTCAGAGATGGAGCCACAGTGGGGTCACTGGGCTCAAACGACCTTATGGAAGCCATGTAAATAGTCTTGAAGGTCTACCTAAACCGGTGGTGCAACCCCATGGACTGCATTCCAACTGTTCGATGTTTTGCCTAAGGAAGAAGAAAAAGATGCTCCTGAGGAAGAAGTACTGCACTTCTTTCTTTTTTTAACTCCCTAAGCAAAACAACGTCGTTTTGAGCCAAGTCATTATATAAATTTTTTTTTAAAAAAGAATGTTTTCCTTCACCTTTCCCCCCACCCCTCAAAGCCCATCCGATAATCACCCCCCAAAACCCCCAATTTCTATTATTCTCTCTTCAAACCCTAACCCCAACCTCCCTAATCCCCACCTGTTATAGTCCTGTTGATGTGTTGCCACTGATGTCATCCACCACCTATATTATTGCATCACTATTATTGTTTTTTGGTTAATTGTCATAAGTTTGGTTTGAAATTTTACAAATTGAAATCACTCAAAAACATAAATCAAAAAAATGACAGATTGAAATCATTCAAGTATATTTGTCTAAGAAAGGAATAATATTTGGAAGAGAAAAAATAGATAATAAAAAAAAACCCTATCTTAAATTTTCTTTGGAACATTTACATCATGACCACATAGGGTTCGGATCTTGAATCCGTCATTGGTGTGAGTTTAGTACATTATCACATCTCTCAATAGAAAATGTCTATATATATATATATATATTAGGCTTATTTACTGTAGTGCCTCTTGAAACTATGGTCAAATCCTACATTGCCACCCGAAAGTCGAAGTGGCCCACATTGCCCCCTTGACCAAGGTTTGGTGTTCCACTTTGCCCCCTACAGTTAATTTTGATGACATGGTAGGTTTATTTTGACGGAGTTATGAATGGAGATGACGGCATGGGATAAAGTGAAACACCAAACCTTGGTCAAGGGGGCAATGTGGGCTACTTTGACTTTCAAGGGACAATGTAAGATTTGATTATAGTTTCAGGGAGCATTACAGTCCACTACTTCCACAATGGGAACTGCCACTTGTAAGGCTTGCTTGCGTGGACCTGCCAGCTCTGAAAGTTAAAAAGACATAGAACTGGATTCTGAGTCTGACTGTGTGTAAATAGTACAACGAGAAGAAGTACACCGTAAGAAAAAGTACAACTTTTTCACTGTCCAACACCGAGGTAAATGGATGTGAAATTTACACTCAATGACTAAGGGATCAAAAGATTGAGAAAATCAAAAGAATCGTTGATGCCAAAAAAAAAAGTTTCAGAAGATCTAGGAGAAATCTTTTGATTGATTGATAATTTTTGCCAAAGAAAAGGAAGCTTTTCTTTGACACGTATTGACAATTGTTAATTGCTCGTAGAGTGATGTCGTTTTGATCTTACACTGATATTTATGTTTTGCTTTGAGCGAGCGTTGTCACATTATATTTAAATGTCATGATTATCGTCTTTAATTAGGATTTAATTATTTAAAACTGAGGGTGAACAAAACATAAATATAAATACGATTATTATATGCAATTTTATGTGTGACTCGTGTGACATTTACTGTCTAGTCAAAATATAAGATTGTGTTACATAAATTATAATATGAACGACAAATAATATGTTACGTTTTAATTAATTTAATAAAATATTATCTTTTGTTTGATTTTAAAAATAATTACGTGTTATGTTTGAACAAGATGTCATATAGGAGCGAAGTCCTAATCCAAATTTTCCCTAGTAGACGCGACTACGTTCGTTTTATCAATGCTTTAGATGGCAACAAAATAAAAGGAATATTTTCTAGCGTATATCCCTTATGGTAACTCTAATTCATAAAATAAATTTGATTCAGGTCACCTTAGGTCTGCTGCCATAGTTGATCCATGTGACTCTGGATGTGTCGTATCACTCATGTCATGTGTGCTCTTCTATTAAACGACAATTCACCCTCTCTCCATCTCTCTCTCTCTCTCTCTCTCTCTCTCTCTCTCTCTCTCTCTCTCTCTCTCTCTCTCTCTCTCTCTCTCTCTCTCTCTCTCTCTCTCTCTCACATTGTTTTGTTGGAAATAGAAAATAACGTATCCGGGCGTCCAGCGAAGCCAAGCAAAAACAGAACCTTGCAGTTATATCTTCTTCTAAATAAGTGCTTGGTGTTTCTGCTAGAAGCGAGAAACCAACCAACCACTGTTCGATGGCCACAAGAGGCTTAGTTTTCTATCTCCTATCAAGTTTTTCGGTGGCTATTCTCTCTGTGCTCTTCATCACGCAGTACCAGAATGGTTACGACTCTCCCCTTCAATCCCGTCTTTCTCTCTCTCTCAATTCCAATCTTTCTTCCCACCTCTCCAGCACAGACAAAACCTGGCCCGTATGTCTCCTTCTCTCTCTTTTTTTCTCTGGTTTTTTGTGTGTGTGTGTGTCTCTCTCTCTCTCTCTCTCTCTCTCTCTCCATACATGCATACATTTATGTTATGTTTATGAGGAAATTACAAAGTGTTGCTTAAAGTGTGATGGGTTTTGTTCATTTTTTGAATGCAGGAATTGAAGTTTAGTTGGAGAATTGTTTTGGCGACAGTGATTGGTTTTCTGGGATCAGCATGTGGGACAGTAGGAGGTGTAGGAGGGGGTGGAATATTTGTTCCTATGCTTACTTTAATTGTTGGATTTGATACAAAGTCTGCTGCTGCTCTTTCTAAATGTAATTTCATTTCTCTACACATCTTCTTCCTCCATCTTTTTGATTTATTTCAACTTTCAAAGACTACCTTTTCTTCTGGTTTTCATTGAGTTCATGATGTCAGAAATTTTATTTTAACACATATAAAAAGAACCCATATATAATGGCTAGAAAATTTAATCTAAAAAAAGTCACATGTTTTAATATCCAAAAGGGTAGCCAGAGCAATGATGTCTTTCTGTCTCCCACTTGTGTCTTCCCCAGATTCTGAATTTTGCCTCTACACTTTTGTGCTTGATTGGCTGAGATGCATATCTCTTACTTTATTGAGTAAATGTTATTTCTTTTTTCTGTTTTGTACTTTTATAGTTACTGCATTTAATTTGGATGTGCATGTTGACTTGGTTGCAGGTATGATAATGGGGGCATCTGCATCATCAGTCTGGTACAATTTGAGAGTGCCTCATCCAACAAAAGAAGTGCCAATTATAGACTATGATCTGGCCCTTCTCTTTCAGCCCATGCTCATGCTTGGCATCACCTTGGGTGTGGCTCTCAGTGTTGTCTTCCCCTACTGGCTCATCACTGTCCTCATCATTATACTCTTCTTGGGTCTGTAGAATCACAGTCAACATGTATTTCTTATCTAACCCAATTTCTTTTCTTTTTTTTTTGAAATTTTTGTTAATTTCAATTGTTTTTTTCCTTGTGGTTTTTTAAAAATGTATCAGGAACTTCATCAAGGTCTTGTTTTAAAGGGTTTGAGATGTGGAAGGAAGAGACTATCATGAAGGTCAGACATTTTTTACCGGTATTAATTATGCATTATGTAGAATATTTGAAGATTATTATCAAAGTTAACTGATTACATGATGATTAAATTTCTGAAAATTTTGCAGAACGAATTTGCAAGCCAGCAAGAAGCTGTAGTGAACTCTAGGGGAGAACGTATGACTTGAGTACATCTGTGTGACTTTAAATGCGTGTTTGTGTATTTCCTTCTGTTCCTGAAATTCAATCTACTTTCTTGCTTTTCTTTTTTTTTTTTGGTAAGGTGCAGTTCTAATTGATACACAATACCAGCCATTACTTCCTAGAGAAGAGAAATCAATAATGGTAAGCAAAGGCTGGCATATAAAATTCTATGATGTGTTAATTATCTTCTCATGGTGAAAGGGGCTGAAAATTTTCCATTTTTTTCAGCAAATATTAAAGTTCAACCTTAGGTGGAAAAGGGTTATGGTGCTGGTAGTAGTTTGGGTTCTTTTCCTACTTCTTCAAGTCCTCAAGGCAAGTAGATCTCTCTCTCTCTCTCTCTCTCTCTCTCTCTCTCTCTCTCTCTCTCTCTCTCTCTCTCTCTCTCTCTCTCTCCCTGATTGCCTACTTTTGATACTTTATAAATTGAGTGCAGAATGATGTAAATGCTTGCAGTGCATGGTATTGGGTCTTCTTCTGCTTACAGGTAGGCATACTAGTAGTACAACTAGATAAGTGGGACAACTTGTTCCTTAGCTCTATTGTCCTATTGTTCTGTGGGGACAGGCTTTTTCATCCTTTTGTTCTGTTTCTCCAGTTTCCCATTGCATTTGGAGTGTTTGTATATGAATCAGTCAAGCTGTGCAAGGAGCACAAGAAGAGAATGAGCACAGGAAACACCGAATCAATTTGCGAGGCTTCGATCGCATGGACTCCGATTCACATAGCGTTCTGTGCACTCTGTGGTATCTTGGGAGGCACGGTTGGCGGCTTGCTTGGATCCGGTGGAGGATTTATTCTTGGCCCTCTCCTTCTTGAGATAGGCGTTATCCCTCAGGTGTGAACCTACCTTGTAAAGTTCAAGTACTTACAATGCAAAACATTGGGCATCATGAAACTACAAGTTTCTTTAAAAATCTAAGTTGGAGTAACCATCTTGCTGCTACCATGAACAGGTTGCAAGTGCAACAGCTACATTCGTGATGACATTCTCCGCGTCCTTATCAGTGGTGGAGTTCTACCTGCTCAAGAGGTTTCCTATTCCATATGGTATAGCTTTCCTTTCTGGTCTCCTTTTCTAATTCAGTTAGCGGCCTATTTATGATACATTTCATTTGATGATCACAAGAAATTAATTTTTTTTCTTCTTCCAATGTGAATTCCTTTTGCAGCTTTATACCTCACAAGTGTGTCTGTCTTGGCTGGCTTCTGGGGACAGTGCCTTGTGAGGAAAGTAGTTACAATTCTCAAGAGAGCATCAATCATTGTGTTCATCCTCTCTGGTGTCATCTTTGCTAGCGCTATTACAATGGGTAAAACAAACTTTTTTTCAAGCCTGAAATCATGTTCCCAGTTACTCGAAAACGAAGTTTTATCATCCGTGTCTTGGTTTCTTATTTCTGAGATTTTTTTTTCAGGTGTGATCGGCATAGAAACGAGCATCCAAATGATACAAAATCATGAATTCATGGGATTCTTAGACTTCTGTAGCAGTCAGTGATCGCTGGCAACGATACAGAACGATAGCGAAAAGATGGAAGGTTCCAATAAAATGCAATGGGAAAGTTTGCAATTGGAAGTTTGTATATTATGAAGATCATTAGGAACTGTTGGCCAACAGCTAGTTGACCAACCCCAGTCAACATCGTTGTGAAAAATACAAGTGTGCTTTGTGTCTGTGGTGGCTTGCTTGTTAGCTCCTGGCTAACACATGAACCACTTGTGGTGCTTTGTCTCTGGTTTAGATTTGGTTTTGCTTGTTAGCTCCTGGCTAACACATGAACCAAAGTGTGGCCTTGTCTCTGGTTTAGATTAAGTTGCTTGTTAGCTACTGGCTAACAGCTCAGGAAATAAGTGTGCATTTATGTAGGGCTATGGGTGCATGTTAGCTACTGGCTAACACCATCATCAGCCGACCTCATGTAGTGTTTACAGAATTTGGATTCTTCTTATCTATTATTCCATATAATATTGGTTTGATTCTTAATTTTTATAGCATTGGAAAGTTGCTGAATGATTTTCAAAATTGATAATTTGGGTTCTTTTGGGCTAGACTTTGATGTTGGTTGCTTGGTTTTTAATTGCCTCCAAGAAGACCTCCTCCCAATTGTTTACACTAAAAAGTTCAAGAAAATCAATCATTTCCCATATAATATTATGGCTTTGGCTGCCATGCTGCATAAATTGACTGTATCTGCAACTTAGACCACAAAAGTGCTTCTTTCTCTGTATGTGGAATTTCTTTTCTTGGGAGGATCATCATGATCAAGAGCACATGTGGCCAAGATTTGAACATCTGTTGCCTTGTGCATGGTTTTGAGCTTTTTGTTTTTGTCTCAAATCACATGGGATATTTGGGGGTTAGAATGTTTCGCACGACATGAGAGAGAGGGAGAGAGAGAGAGAGACTCCCACCACCCCAACATTTAGTTTTGTATTTCAAGTGTTTGTGATTGATTGTGTGGCAAAGAAGAATAGAATGTTTTGCACGGCAAGAATCTCCCACCAGCCCACATGAAGACCCCAACATTATAAGATTTATATGTAGTCAACTGTCCACCGCCATGATTTTTGTTGTCATGTCTGTTTGATTTGGCTGATAATAATCTGAAAACGAGTTTTCCAATTATGGTAGTCTTAAACTCTACTTTGTATTCTCAAAAGGTTAATGATTTTAACAATCTTTTTTAGCCTCTTGCACTCTTGACTGCATAAATTCTATAAAATATTCAGTTTGTAGTGCATACGACTAAAGGATGAGCGCCCAAATCGTTACCTCTCGGAATATAATTTGTTAAACCATTGAAATTTTACTAATTTGTATTAGCACATTTTCTGAAGGGTTCTCCGATTTCGAATCTTAACAATAAAAGGAAGGAGGCCTCAAAAATAAAAATAAAAAGAACATTATGGGATTTAGTGTTTCAAGAGTCCCAATATCACGATTGGCGTTCAGTACATGAATCACATTGAAATGAACATTTTCACAGACGAGCTGGTTGTAGGAGAAGTGTACAGTGTTTGCCAATTGCGCTTGAAAGAAGGTTCACTTGTAACCAGAGCATCAAACTTCGTTATGCTGAAGTTTGCCAGCATTAGAAGCAATCCCGCAAAATAAATTTGTAAGTCAAGCCAATAGAAGCAATCTCACAGCCCAACAAGAAAACTGATGAAGAGGCATATTCCGTAGACAAAAATTATCCTAGGATTCTACCTGGATGAACTACTTACGGCTGCCTTGGAGGGTTTACTACTAGATGGGAGATCTTTGACAGGTTTAGAATCGGAATTAATGGCAATATTTTCCACTCCAGCCTCCATTGCCTCCCTCTCATCTTTTTCCCTCTTGTTCTTTTCAGTCGTGTCATGGTCCATGCCTTGTTTCTTATCAGAAGCTATAGATGGTTCCAATAGTCGAGGACCGGCATTAATCCATGGATGAAGAAGGCATTGTGCAGCAGTAGGCCGTTTCTCAGGGACAAAGTCGAGGATGGGAACAAGGAAGTCAGTTAAGTCACTTGCATCTTGCTCGCTGAATTCATACTTTTCTACGAGAACCTTATTCATGGGCCAAAAACGCAAGCGACGGATGTGCCTCAAATCACCATATCTATTAAAGTAATCTCGGGAATATCGACCACCTAAAGCAATCTGGAAAATAGTTGCCCGGAATTTAAGTTGGATGAAGTTCAGTTTAATTTTAATGGTAGGGTTTACAGACTTCTCACCTTCCGTGGCATCATTCCAAGAAGCTCCATCATCAATGCTAAGTGGTCCTGCAAAATATCAATATAAGATTTACTTCAGTAATTTTAAAAATAGAAAATAATAAAAACTTCCCAGGTTTAAATGTTTGAGATGAATGAAAGAAGTCAATTTCAAAGCATCATTCCGTCAACTTACATGATTCGGGACTCACACTAAACCAAAGCATTTAAAGAAAAATATTAAAATGAACAGCACAAAACTATTCTGATCTATCAATATTAGGCAGCACACTGAAGAACTATTATGGTCAGTCCTTCTAGTGGAGATAATACTAATATATTCATAAGTAGAGATGCTAAAGCACCAGTAATAGCACACTTCCTATGGTTATTCCCAATTATGCCAATAGGAAGTCATTGATATAGTAATCAATGGGTGTCTGATTAGGTGAACAGTTGATTTCTGTATTGATCTCAGCCTTCCTGAAAAAGTTCAAACCTATACAGCAGGACAAAGATAATAGTGGGAAGAGTACTCAGACCAAGTGAGATTTACTTAAGTGGTAACACAGGACATGCTCAGCTGAGGTAAATAGTTTATGTTCCTCGTAGCAGTTTGCAAATGTCTTATGGGAATAGTACAACTCTCTTTGTCCAGCAAAATAATATTACGACGAACACTTCAGTCATATAAGCTTTTCGGCTAAATTTTTTAATTTTACAGCTATCTCTGTGTACTTAAAATATTCCGCTTTCAAAAGAATATATCGACGTAATGGACCACAAAACATGTTGCAAATATCTCCTTGCTCCAACAGGTGCAATGTCACAAAACATGATCATTTGAGTATTTTATTCTTGCCAACTGCATCAAAAACCTCCTATTAACTGCAATATTAAACCATTACCAGCTGTTTACAACATAATAAAATGCATTTATTTGAACACACAAGAGCAGGTGGGCAGTGGTAGAAAAGTGAAATTGACTTGCCATTTATAGACATGAAGATTGTATTGTATGTCTTAATGGAATTGACATCATATGAAACTTTCATTGTGAGTGTAATAGGTAGACTGTTACCAAAGGGAAAAACTAATGTGGATTCGAGAGTACCATATGCAATAAAGAAAGCAACACAACCGAACTATAGTTTTATATATCCAAACCTCATCCCTGTCAAAGTTGTCGCCACTGTGGGGATCAAAGAGTACATCACCAGTTGCAAGCTCGAAACAAATACAAGCAAAAGACCAAAGATCTGCTGAGGTAGAATACTTTGAGCCGAGGATCACCTCTGGACACCTATACTGTCTTGTTTGGATATCGTTTGTGAACTGTTTGTACGTCCAACATGCATTCCCAAAGTCAACCAATTTGCACTTCAGGTCAATTGATGCCAACAACTTCTGCCTTGTGGTGCGATTCCCTCTCTTACTACCCTGACTTCCTGGGCGAGTGCCCTTTGGTCCATCAGCATCTGATGTTCTACTCATACTGACAGAACTAGTAGCCTGATCTTCACCGGAATGTACATTCAATTTTGTATTAGGAGATGACTCTACTTCGGTGGATGTTTCTAGATCAGCATCAGCTTCATCTCTATCCGCACATCCTTGAGCCGCTCGTTTAGCCTTTCTTCTAATCTTTTTCTTCTGGTTCCTACTCAAATCCCCATTCAATGCCTTTGCAAACCCTGACTCCGATGCATCCTTGTCCTTACTGCTTGAAAGAATAAGAGGCGCGCTTGACTTTCTCGGATCCTTGAAAGGGTCTATCGTTGACAACAACAATATGTTCTCCGGCTTCAAATCAGTGTGTATAATCGAGAGCTGTCTATGCAAGTAATCCAATCCAACCAAAACATGATAACAAATCTCCTTAACCATATGGAGTGGCACCCCGCGGTAATCACTATACTTAATAAGTGTCAACAGATTATCACCCAAGTACTCAAAAACCATACAAACATGTTGTCCATTCGGACCCGAATGCTTAAAATGGTCCAGAAGCTTCACTACACATTTTTTATCATCTTTGTCCCCCTCTGCAATCTGTTTCAAGATGGTTATCTCATCCATTGCCGCCTCAGTGTAGTGGTCAGCACTCTTTTGCACTTTCAGAGCAACATAACGCTGGTTTTTTGTACAATTGGCAGCCACCCAAAACAACCAACACATTTTCATTAATCCTCCATTGAGTAACTTAAAAGTTAAAACTAAACATGTGAAAAATTAAAGAAACCAAATATGATGTTTTATGTTTTGCATTAACCAATATGGTGGATTAAAAGTTTCATTCATTTCCTTACATTTTCAAACTCATCATACAATGATACAACAGCAGATCAAAAAACGCAATAAAACGAAGTATCAGCAAAGAAAAAAGAGAAGAGCGGGTGAGATAAGTACAGAGTGGTGGGTGTCCCAAGCGAGCCAGACGGTGGAGAAATGGCCCCAACCGAGCTTCGTCTGAACGACATACCGTCCGCTCTTGAAAGTGTCACCGATTCGAACAGCGTGGTAGCCTCCTCGCCTGTAGTCTTCGGTGCCTTCGTCCTCCGACGTGTAGTCGCTGCTCTGGCTCCGATCGTCGTCCTGATTATCCCCCATCCTCCTCTTCTTCCCCAACAGATCCACTTCAAAATCCGATCTTTCTAGGGTTTTCGG
This sequence comes from Prunus padus, assembly GCA_024362665.1. Lineage (NCBI taxonomy): Eukaryota > Viridiplantae > Streptophyta > Magnoliopsida > Rosales > Rosaceae > Prunus > Prunus padus. Next base: position 13,726,108 of record JANFAM010000007.1, on the reverse strand, counting down.
GTTCCCAATTGGAAATTGTGATTTGGGTATTGGTGAAATTTGAAATTTATTTATTTATATATAAAAAAAGGCGTTGTCTTGGTTACTGAGTCAAGAAGAGAGCCTGAGAAACTGAGAAGCAAAGAAATATATGAACTAGTCTTCTTCTTTCACAGTTTTGTCTTGGAGTGGTGGGGTTGGGGGGTTTACAAGTAAAAACCAAGAAAAATATGATAATGGGTTTTGGATATCTTCTTCTTCATCTTCTTGAGGTTCAGTGAGGTGTCATCATCCTCCTCCTCATTATTAACAAGCTAACGATCCATCTCACTCATCTGTGCTGTGCTACCTTTTCTTTTTCTTTTTCTTTTTTCATAAATATAAAATGAAAAACTAATGATCATATCAAGTTCTCTTTTAAATATCCTGAATAGTAATTGGACAAAAAAAGATTTTTAATATCCTATCTTTTAGTATAAAAGTCAATCCCAAGTTTCCAACCAATTCTAGAGCATATTGTAACATTGATTGTAGTTACAAATTGACAAACATAATATATATAAGAACTATCAACTCTAGGTATAGTGACTATAATGTACCACCCTAAAAACAAAGGCATTACCATGTCTATGCCAACCCTTTAAAATTACATATTAAATCATTATATAAATAAAACTCCACCTAATTAGTAGTTTATTTTGTTTTATACAAGCGATATTAGGAGAGAGGGGAATTGAACATAGAACCCACGTGCGGTAAGAACGCTCTTAACCACTTGAGCAACAAACTTCTTACTCAGTAACTATGATAACATAACGTACCATGTACATAAAAAGTATAATATATAATTGTTGAGCTAAGTTTGGACTGGTGATTTTTTATTTTTTTTATTTCTGTAGATTCAAGATAACTGGGTGGGGTCGAGGTGAGTAATAAAGAAATTTTTTAGGTTTTCGAAAATTGTGTGGATGAGGTGAGTATGTTCCAAACAATTTCGACCAAAACAAAAAGTGTTCCAAACAATTCCCTTATAATGGGGGAATTACAAACTTACTATTCTAAGACAATTTATGGTTACAGAATTTAGGTAAAGGAAACTATACTTGATGTGACAAGCCCAAATGTTTTGGTGGCCCATCTAGAACATTGGACTGTTGAAATGTAATCTAATTCCTGGGCCGAAAACACACCAAAATTGAAAGGGTCCAGTCTTAGTGGCATTTTTCGTGGTTTTTCATCGGAGATGAGGGTTATTTGTTAAGAAGCCTGATATACATACCCGCGTTATAAGCATTCAGCTTCTAGGGTTTCCGCCACAACAAGAAGAGCAGCAGTCGACAACAGCAGGAGGCAGCAGCCATGGTTCTCAAGTATGCCTCTTTCTCTCCCTCTCCCTCTCTACATCTCTTGTTGAGATCTGATGCTGAAATGGTTTCATAATCGTTCTCATTTTTCCGATTAAGAATCCTCTTTGTTGATGATGCTCGAATGTCGATGCAATCGTTTTCTTTTTCCTTTTTTTTAATTTATAAATTTGGCTTCTGTTTTATAATATGCCATTTTAGCGTGCTTGGGCCATAAGGTGTTTTCCTGCTCTGATTTGTGTCTGTATGCTTTTCTGGGTGAAAATTGCGTTTTGTTAATTAAAATGTATGTGCAATATTGCTAGAAACAAGCTGGGTAGAGTTTGTTAACAATTGATGAACACCCAACAATAAGTTCTGAGTTTTGACTAATTAAATCTGGGTAACTTAGTAGTTGTAGCATCTAGTCTCTGGAAAATGGTAAAACTTTCTGGATGTCTTGGCTTGAATTTATGTGGAACATTCATTATGCTAAGTCTTCTTTCTTGTTGTAGTTATGTAGAAAAATCAATCGTAGGTTAGGTCATTATGTGAATGGTTTAGGTTTTCAGGTTGAGGGGTCCCTCTTCCCTCTCTTGGCTACCTTTGTGGTTCTGTTTGATAGCATAAATCTGTTTCAATTGATCATTTATAGTACTAGTATTGTGGGTTGCTTATAAAAAAAATGTTTTTGGCGTGTCAGGACCGAACTCTGTCGTTTTAGCGGGGCCAAGATTTACCCAGGAAAGGGCATCAGATTTATTCGTTCTGATTCTCAGGTAAACTGTAAAATCAAACATTTGTTTTAAGTTCCGTCATCTCAGTTTATATGATTAAATTGTTTTGTTGGAAAGACATTGTATCTTGTCTTGTAAATAATCTGTGGTGTGTTCTGTCAGGTCTTCCTGTTTGCCAACTCAAAATGCAAAAGGTACTTCCACAACAAGTTGAAGCCATCAAAGCTTACCTGGACAGCCATGTACAGGAAGCAGCACAAAAAGGTAAACCTGCATTTTTGTTTGATGTATAAATTATGTGATTCCATTATTCTAATTTTCATTCCTTTAGTTTTAAGGTTACTTAAGTAGTTGGATTAGATTTCTTGAAGCCCATTTTGGTAATCGATTGGTTTTGATAATCTCTTTTCATCATACATTTGTTATATTGCAAATGCAATTAATTTTTTTTTAGGAATTCAGCACTGCAACCTTGTCATGTAGTAGCCATTCTATTTGTATGAAGTAGCCGGCAGTCTGTTTTTGTATATGTATTACTTATTTATGTAATCTTGACACACTCAGGATATTGCTCAAGAAGCTGTGAAGAAGAGGAGACGTGCCACCAAGAAGCCTTACTCAAGGTCTATTGTGGGTGCCACACTTGAGGTTATCCAGAAGAGGAGAACCGAGAAGCCCGAGGTTCGTGATGCTGCAAGGGAAGCTGCTCTCCGGTTTGTGTTCTTATCTATACCTTTGACCGTGATTCACTTTATTATGTCAACCTTTTATGTTAATGTTATTTCAGCTTTAAATTTCATGATTGCTTCTAAGATCATGACGGAATCTTTGACTTAACGTCTGGATATGTTCTGTAGTGAAATCAAGGAGAGGATCAAGAAAACCAAGGATGAAAAGAAGGCCAAGAAGGCAGAAGTTACAAAATCCCAAAAATCTCAAGGCAAGGGCAGCATTACCAAGGGTGGTGCACAACCAAAGGGACCAAAGCTTGGGGGTGGCGGTGGCAAGCGCTGAGCGACTGTTCTGTTGCCTACTTGTTGGGAAGTAGAGTAATAGATAGGACGTGTTTGTTTGTTTTTAAGATTTTGTAAGGATTGATTGGCCATGCTTGATGGTCCATTCGTATTTTTCTTTTTTCAATCTTATATCTGTCACTTCGTTATTACTAAGTTTCAAATAGTTATTCTGTTGGATTTTAACTTGATATTTCTGCTTCAGCTTCAGCGACTCTTTCCTTTTTGCATTAAGATTCAGAACAATGTTTTCTCCTATGGTCAATGGGTGATGGATGGGCAACCGAGCTTTTCAGTTTAGGGCCTTTTTGGGCCCTGCCTTTGCCCCTCAAACTTGCTTAGGTCAGGATAAATCTGGTTTTTGTTTCACACAATTTGGTTTATTTAGTCACATGGCAATTGGTCTAACAATAACCCAAACTCAAAAAGGTCCAAATTCAATTTTGCTCTTCCTACCCAAAACTCATAAGGAAGCCAACGAATATAGGAGCTCAAAGGCAGTGAGATGGAGCCGTTGTGAATTTGTTCCTTTTCATTTGGTGAAGACATTTTCAGGAATTCGTAACTTTGTCAAATTTTAGAAGTTGTTTTAAATGAGGACCATTTTCAAGCTATTGGCTCCTATTCTGACAAGTCTCACCAGCTCAATAGATTGATGGCAATTTATATGCAACGGAAAATGTTTTGAGATTTGAGTTCATATGGTGGGACTAATCCAATAAGGGGAGCGGGAATCGAACATGTGATCTCGGATGCTCCTATCCACTTGCAATTTTTTTTAATAATAATTATGCTAAGCAAAGAGTTACATGGTTGATTTAGCTATTGGTTGTGCCTTAGGGACTAAAATCAATATTCCTAAGGTTTATTCTTTGCTTTACTTTTTTTTTTTGGAGAGATAAAGGAAGACCCTTCACTAAAACGTCTGATCCAAGTTCATCAAAAAGAAAGAAACTGAACTTGCTTGGGCTTGTCCAAGCTTGGCTGTTGATTCAACAACATTCACCCTGCACCCGACCAACACCTGCCCTTTTAGGCAGCATATATAAAAAGTAAACACGAACTGGATGTTACCCAAAAGGTAGAGACATGCACTCAAAAGCCCCAAAAACAAATTATTTTAAAATTAAAAAAGATTTGAGGGAAAGTGATGAAAAAGATTATGAATATGCCAATACCAATATAGAAGTGTACAAAGTTAATAAATGTCATGCTGATCATTAGGTCCACTTGGGTGAATGTAATGTCAATTCTCTGATTTAGTACCGAGCTAGAGAGCCAGAAGAAATTAAAGTACTAGTTCCTCAAACTAAGCTAATAACTAAAGCAGAACCCTGAGAAAATTTAAGTTATAAGTAACTTCAACAACAACAACAGCCTCTTAGGGATAAGAAGGCAGAGCTCCCCAGAAAGGTGGCGATACTGGGTTGTATTCCTCAACATTGAAGAGATAGTTGCACTCTGCCACCTGATGTTGGCTCGTCCCTCCTCTGTTAGAGCTCCGAATGGCGACCGACGTGCTCTCCTCTGTCTCTTCACCGGAGATTTCAGTGTAGCCGGTGGAAACTTGTTTCCTAGCAACTTCATCTCTAAGAATTGTCTTCAATTTCATGACCTATATCCCCTTATACAGCTCACTTAATTAATAGAGTACATTTTTAGTTGACTTGTCAACACCACGGTTGTCAACAGTAACACTACGGTCGGTAAATGTGAGACAAATTTTTTATTGAATTTCATTTATAAAAATTCACAATGGGTTTTCAGCTCAATTTTCTAGGGAGAGAGAGAGAGAGAGAAAAAAATGCATGGGTTGCATGTAATTAGTTAATAAAGGAAAGAAGCTTTATAGTTAATGTATGCCAATTACTTAATTACCTCTTCTTGGAGCTTTTGCTTCTCTTTGGAGACCACATCATACTCTTGTTTAAGAGCATCATACAAGCGCTCAAGCTGCTTGGCCTTCCACCTGGCTCTTCTGTTTTGGAACCAAACAGCAATTTGCCTAGGCTGAAGGCCAAGCTCTCTTGAAAGCTTCATCTTCCTATCAGGGTCCAGCTTTATCTCCTCTTGAAAGCTCCTCTCAAGTGACTCTAACTGATCAGTTGACAATCTCTTCTTCTTGTCTTGGCTAGAGCACCCATAACTGCTGTGGTTCCTGTCCAGTCCAGGAACCAAGCCTTGTGAGCTCTCAGACATCATTGCTTGATGCTTCATCTCCATCCCTGAAAAAAATTAATTAAAACCCAACAAATTAATTTCACTGTTTTTATATATGTGAAGTTTGAAAGTTGGAAAGAAAAAAAAAAGAGTTCTAAAATTATTATATATGTGAACTTGCATATTTTGTGTAGTTTGACCTCAAAATGACTGAAGTGTGACTTCTCCAAGAAAGCAGGGAGGAATTAATATATATAATTGCTTGAAGTGGAAAGTGTAGAACATAAGAAATTAAGCTGTACAATATTAGTCAATGGTGGTGCTTCTAGTAAGCTACCCATGCTTCTTTTTCATGGTTCTTGCTGAAAGCACATAAAAAGCAAAAACATAAAAGGAAGGAAGAAGACCAAGATAGAAGAAAGGGGTAGTGAGTTGAATAAATTACCAGGAGGATAGTAGTCATAGTTATAGTTGTAGAGGAAGCCAAATGAAGGTTCTGGTCGAGAAACAAGGTGTCTCAAATTGGAGTTCCAATCCATTTTTGGATCTAATTGGTTTCACTTTCTCTGTCTCCTTTAAACACCAACACGTTATATATGGACCAAAGTGATGGCCATATATGAACCACACAAAGAGAGAGAGAGAGAGAGAGAGAGAGAGAGAGTAGGTTAGGAGAAAAGATAATGATCAAAGTGAGCTTAGGACATAGGAGGAGGGCTTGGCATGGGTGGCTCGAGAGATGAAACTTGAAAGAGTTTGTGTTGTGTTGTGTTGTGTTGTGTTGTATTCTCTCTTTTCAAGTGCAAAAAGAAACCGATGGAAGTAAGTGGTTGAGAGAGAGATGTGACTGTGCTTCTTCACGTTTGGGGTGCAGCAAAGCTTTATGCTTAATTTTTGTAAGAGAGAGAGAGAGAGAGGGGAAGGAGGGAGTGGGGTAGAATAGAATAGAAGTGCAGGACGAGGCGTGAGAAAGGGAGGCATATGTCAGTTCCATAGGAGCAGAGGATTATGGGGACCATGTTAGATTGAGACCTCTGAGTCCACTCTTCCCCCTCTCTCTCTCCCATTTACACCACCTTCCAACCGACAGGGCTGTCACTCTTTTCCTCTCCCACTCCCTCTCTCTCTCTCCTCATCTTGTTAGAGAAAATCTTAATTAGAGATTCAACTATTATAGAAGTGATTTTGTTGCGTTGTTGAATAAAAAGAGTAACTATGTTGCATATATCCAACATATTAATCATCATTTTCAAATTACGGATTAAAATAATTTGTTGTAATAAGATTCTATCTAATCAATGAATTTAATAGTAACAGTTACGAAGCAATGAGACAATTTTGTTTACAACACTCTCGATCACCGTCCCAATTATCTCATTACTATGAAATGTATGTAAGTTTTTCTCCCTAAATAGGACTATCATTTCAAACACTGAATAACATAACATCTCAACCTAGAGACACCATTGCAATTTGCATGTGCGTCTATATGTACAGTATATGTAAACACTAAGACATATGACAAGAGTCAAGTATAGGTGAGGTCCTCGCCAGCATGCAACATAGGAAGAGACGCGTGTGGCCCCTTGAAGAGGGTGGCACAAAATGAGTACATACGTATACACTCAGCACCCTGCCAACTCCTCCTCTGCATCAATAAACGGACAAATAAAGGTAGAAGATGAAAAAGAAGTTTTGGGCTCACCCTATTATTTCACCCTCCCTCCGTCCCTCCTTCCCTCCCTCTCTCTCTCAGCCCCCCACCTTAATTAAGCTGCAGCATAGCAGCAGACCAAGAAAAAGCTGCAAAACCCTCCTCTCTCTCTCTCTCTCTCTCTCTCTCTCTCTCTCTCTCTCTCTCTCTCTCTCTCTCTCTCTCTCTCTCTTAATTATTCATTCATTCATATATGCTGGCTGTATCTGAATGTGTGGATGTTGGATTTGAGTTGGCATTGTTGGATTTTAATTGAATTTGTAGGGGCAGGCCTATTCTAAGAGTGTGTGCTGGTTTCATGTAAAGGGTATCTTTTTCTCCAAAAACCCAAAAAAAAAAACGTGAATGAGAGATAACGGTAAGACAATGGCATTGCCGCATATGCATTGAAGCCAAGTTGATGAAAGAGATGGATGAGGCAGGGGTCCTCCCATTCCCTCTCCTTCAATTCTTCTTTTTCTTCTCTTGTGCATTAATTAAAAGGTTGTTTTTTCTGTATTTGTGACAATAACACCTCATATTCAACCCCAAGAGCTTCATGTAAATTTTGAGTTTTTGAAAGCTTTTACACACATGGGATGAGTGCAAACTAAAAAAATTGCAACTCATTTATCTGGTGACTTGTGAGATGTGCATGGTTTGACCACCACACCACTGGCTTTTCTTGGTAGGAATAATGGTACTTTACAAAAATAAAAATTCAAATTTCTCGAAAAATCTTATTGCATTTAAACTAAACCCGAAAATTAATCTTTTTTGGTTAATCCATGATCCACTCTCATATTTAGAGTTTAGAGTTTAGGGTTTAGGGTTTAAGGAGAAAAAAAAATACTAGTGTATGTTACACATGTCTTCTATTTTTCCCTACTAATTTTCCCAACTCTTTCACAAAGAACGGATGATCTCATTATATCAAATATCTTACATTATGCTATAAAATTAAGAAAAAATTGGGTGTTTCTTGTGTTTAATTTTCTAGATACACATAATCAACTAAAACTACACTATACGATAAATCTAAATTGTTTTTTCTCGTGAAAGTTTCGAACCCTAACCCTTTCAACTTAATTCAAAACTATTAAAATGAATGCACACTTATGCCTTGAATAATATAGAAAAGTCTAGAATATTGGTGAATGTACAAACCGACTTAACAAAGTCGGTGACTCCAAAATATCATGATATCAAAAAGCATGCTTTAGTATAAAATAATCAAAGTATTGTAATATAATAAACTAACCGACTAAGCTTGATAAAGATGAAAGCTAAAATCTGAAAACTACCAAGCTATCTTGTATCCCACTAAGTCTCTAAAAGCTTTGTAACTTTCCTCCTCCATTCAAATAAAATTACCTTGTTACTCTTTCAAAAAGTTTTCTATTCCACATCAACCATAAACCAACAGACTAACCCTACTAATAAAACTTCAAGAGTGCATTAAATTCTTCTTTTTGGGATTGACATTTTCACTATGCCCCTGAAATGAAAGTTCTCTCTTTTTCAGGAGATTGTTCATGAGCTTGTCTTCTCCATTGGCACATAAACAAGGAATATTTTGGCTCATCACTAACAATTTTCACTCAAACACCATTTTATCCAATTCCAATGGAACAACAGTTTTGCTTCGTTTTCTTTTTCTTGAGAAAAAAGAGTTACTATTTCTCTCTGTTGCTTACGGCTTACGTAGGGGAAGACCTTTTTCTTTTTCTGGTTGCATCTCTGCAAATAGATTGATTATATCTTGGAAGCATTTAAGAACTAATGGTCCCATTGCAGATCCCTGTAGTCCAACTTACCAGCCTTCATTTTGGCTTTTAACTCGTACAGTGTACCTTTTACTCACCCAGGAAAACAAAATACTCGTACTTATTTTCTATCACCCTTTATTTTCAATCAACCCTTTACCTCATAGTTTGATTTACTTTTGTTGACTCATTAATTTCATAATTATCTCAAAGAAGAAGGAAGTAGTTGTCTAACATGGTATCCGAGCTTACATTAATTAGATAAGTTTTAGAGTTCGAAACCTCTCGTTCTAGCACCGATTGTTGTGGCATTAAATTTATACAGCCTTAGGAACGTGAAGAGAACTTCATAGTAACGTGGAGATTAATCTGTCTTCAACCATGTAATTATATTTCTAATCTGTTTAAGTAAAGACATTAAGTTCAACCACTAATTTCTTGTTAAGACCAGCTAGTCTAAAGTATACCAAAGGGGTTAATTAACTAATTAAAGGACAATATGAAGACTGGATCAAGTATTTTTATTTAATTTTTTCCTGAAAAAAAGAGTAAATAAGTGTATTTTGTTGTCAGCATCAAGTTCTGCAGAGCTCACAAAGTTAGTTACAACCAATCTGGTATAAAGCTCAAAATAAAACTTTGACATAAAACCATGCATTCATATATAGAATCTCATTAACCAAGTTAAGAACTTGACCACCATAATTGGAATTTGTTCAGAGCAAGGTACTGTTGCAACACATGGAACATGTAACCCAATACAGAAAGAGGAAGGTTAGATTTGAAACTGGTAGTGGTCCTTCTTACTATATATTGGCTTGGCAGACATGTAGCTAGCTAAACGGCTGCCCATAATTAAAGTATTTTCTAGGTGTTCGTACATAGAACAACTTAGAAAATATTAGTGGTCCAAATTGAGCTTGCTAATTTTCTTTTGGTCCCAGTAGTTTGCCGATTTTTCTGCTTTAGTCTCTATAGTTTTAATTTTGTCAATTTAACTCATGTAGTTTGATTCTTTCGCAATTCAAGAACACACCCAAATCTCTATCCAAAATACCCCTCCACGTAAGGGACACGAGTTTATTCCGTCAAGAAATTGGAAAGAAATTTAGACATGTCCTTAAATTGCAATAAAATCAAACTACATGGGTCAAATTGCCAGAATTAAAACCGCATGGACGGAAGTAGAAATTTCGTCAAATTACAGGGACTAAAAATAACTTTTTACCTTTTCTTTTCTATAATTTAGGTCTTATCTTTAGTTTTGTGACACATTTGCTGAACAAGTCTATGTTTTGGTCTATAAGAATTAGTTCATCTGATATGGCTGCTGAAGGACACCATATGCAGCGCCGGACGAGGAGAAGGGTCTAGCTTGCAAGATGCCAAAGTTCAATTTACTACTCTATAATTTATAGGCCATGCACAGCTTTTTTTTGTTAACATTAATACTGCAGTGTTTTAATGCAAGCTGGAAGAAAAGCCGCAACTTTTTTTTTAATGTGGACCACCAGAGAGAGAAAATTCAAGTGATTTGAAAAAAAAAGGACTTCAAGAAGAAAACCCAGTACCTGATTAGTGGACTTAATCTTGTATTTATTAAGTGCTGATTAGCCTTGATTTGTATCTTGTACAAAACCAAGCAAGGCAAATGATTTGAGAGAAATACTCTTAATCAGGGTGTGGCAGTTTTAATGGCACAGTAAATTACAGATCAACAGGTGGTTTATGCTCATCTGATGACTAAATATATTTGGATAGAGATAGATCATCCAAACATTTACATCTGCTTTTGCAGGAATTAAAATGAAGGAGACAAAATGGGAGGAGATTTGCGAGAAAAGTAAACCCAAAAATACATATTTTGAGAAGTAATTTTTAGGTTTTAGCACAAGGAGAAATTGATAAGCTAATGTTATTTAGGGGAGAGAGACTGGGAGAAAGTACAAACTAATATAGAATTATGTAAATCAAAATGATAATTCACCAACCCTTCAAAACTCATTCACCAATCAACCCAATCAAAGAATGAATATATACTAATAATTTTATTTGTAGACTGCAAGCAGCCCAACCCAGCCTAGAAACTACAATTGGCCTCACATATGCTGTACAAAATTGCAAAAATAATTATAAATTCCAGAGAGAGAGAGAGAGAGAGAGAGGGTTATGAATTTCAGTTTGCCAGAGCAGAAGAGGTTGAGAAAATTAAAAGAAACAATCTTTATAGAAATGCTCACCTCACCTGTCCCTCATTTAAAGTCCCATAGGTGAAACTGTGAACATTTCTCTGTTTTGCTCTAACTTCTGTTTAAGAGTTGTTCCAATTCCAATTCATTTAGTTTGAAAAGTCACTTTGGAATTAGATTGAAACAGTAGAAAGGCACAAGATTCAGTCCAAATTGAAAAACAGGACCAAGGGGCTGGTCCTCAAATCACCATCATAATTAAAAAAGAGGAGAGGAAAAAAAGAAAACGCGGGAGTAGAGGTGAGATTCTGGGCTAGCCCACTGAGAACATGAAGTAACCAAACTCTTATGAATAACAAATTATTCAAGGACCAGTACAGAGAGATCCAGTGTTTCACAAGTTAAGAGACATCTCATACGAAATCAAAGAGACACAAAATCTGTCGAGAGACGGAGACACCATGGGATAAGTTGTCTTTACATTGAAACTATAAATTCCCACAGGATCATTTCACTTTTACTTAAAAAACTGACCTCAGACAATAACACAAACATTCATTAACCAGAGAGAGAGAGAGAGAGAGAGAGAGAGAGAGGCCATGTCCTGTTGCCATCCAAGATTTCCAAAAATCTAAGCATGATCTATGTAACCAATGAAGAAACAGTGTTGATTGACATCGCATCTAAGTTACAAAATGCTTTACAGTGAGCAACTGATACAAACAAGGTAATGTCAAAGTATATTCACTCAATCTAATCTGAAGAGGTATAAAATGGAACAAAACTGGATCAAATACATCAAAGTGAAGTTACACAACCATAGAGGACACACGCCTACCACAACAACGAAATAAGATGACATCCTCTAAAACATCTTATGCCTTTAGAAGTATAAGCTGTATCATAAATCCCAGCTTCATTCTTGTGGGATCACTGAAGTGAATAAACTTCCCTGTTCAGCATATGGCTACTTCAAAACCCCTATCCTTTTCCGCCCTTTCAAGTCACTGGGGACAATAAAAACAGAATCCACACATAGCCCGCCTTTGGAATGAGTGCAATCAATCTGTTTCATGGAAAATCTAACTTCTGTTACAGGATCTGAATCGGTGACGGTAAATTCACCAACCTTGTAGTCAACCCAGCACCCGCGCTTATGATTTCCACATGCATCATCGTGTTCAGTTTGATCCAAGCAGCATTCGTATGATGCTTGCTGTCCATCTGAAGTTGACAACTCAAATCGTACTGGCTTTATATCCCAACCATGGGTGTGCTCAAAATTGCAAACACGCCGTCCCAATCTTTTTGAAAATCTTCCAATGTGAAGCCTGAAAGAAAGAGTATAGATATCAGCAGGAAAAGGGAACTTCACCACCCCATCCACTTCGAACCACCATATTTGCTGTAAATAAGCCACCACATGAAACCTGCAAACAAAGAGCAACACGCAGATGATCAAGATTTGAAAGATATAATGCATCATCATACTAAGCAAAAGTGAAGGAAAAATAATGAATTAACACCAAGCTGGCATAACTTGGCAACAATGGTTCAATATGATAACTGACCCAAAAGAGGATCTCATGAATGTAAATTGATGAAATCAATTACAAAATAATGAGATCAAAGGCGGTAGCGCCAATCCCGGAAAAGCATAAGCAAATCTCTCTTGTTGAGTAGTAGCGTTGAAAATCAGAAACTGTCTTGAGTAATGTCTACTGACGAATGAGTGACTGGCAATTCAGAATCCACAACAAGAAAAAAGTAGGATGACATAAACCCCAACGCAAGAAAAAACTCAATAACTATTCAGTGTAATCTACAATGGAAAAAATATATATCCCTTTTCAGTTGGACATAGGCTAAATTAGATTTACCTTTCTATTGATTCCAATAAAATAAAAATTATATAGTACACAGACTCTTTCTAAACACCATGGTTTATAGTTTTACTAGATACATTTGGATGAAGAGAATCCAAAGATAAGACAGGGAACTTGAGAAAGTGGAACATTCTACTGGCATGATTAACCTTGATTTCTTGAAGATCCTGACTTACATAAACTCTATCAAGAGTAACTATAATAAGAGGCATCACTTACTTATATGACTTTGTATGCAATTTTTTAAAGCAAATACAAGATGTGGATTGTAAGCATAAATTCATTCAATTTAGAGAATTCCAAATAAAAGGACATCTTCGACCCCACCTGTAGTCATTAGAAGAATGTGATATTAAATTACCCTCCCAACCTACTGAACTGCAATAGAATAGTTAGTCCTTTGTTTTCCAACTGACATATGCCATGAACTATGTAATTATAACAGAACAGCATCCATAAGGAATTATTAGGGAAGGAAAAAGAACGTAAAAGACAAGAAATAGTGTAGTAATAAACAATGGATCTAATAAACTTTCAAGCAAGAATATCGGTTCATTAAGAGTTTCTGATTCCTCCTCTCATTTGCTTAATATAACTACTTAATTATCACTAAAAATTTCACACTGCCAAAAAAACCTTCAAGAAAAACAAGAAAGAAAGAAACTTTACTGAATGCTAAGCTGAATCAAAATTTTCAAAGAAAGGGAACAAACCATACATATCAAAAGCACACACTAGTATGGAAAGTAAGATCTTTTATAGCTAACCTAGATTCTTCCGTAGGAATCCAGTTCCAGTATCGGCGATCTTCAATCCCCGTGATGCCCATGGCCTTCGCGGAAACCGACGTGCAAACCCGTCCTGTGACCCTGTCTATCCATACCAGCTGCAAAACCCAACAAACGCATCAAAAATTGAACACGTTTAGACATATTATACCAAACCCAAAACCCTAAATTGCAAAATTACACCAAGAAAACCAACTCAAAACCCTAATTCCCAATTACACACCAAGAAACCCACCTTATTGCCATCGTCGAAGGGTATAGGACGAGATAGCAAAGCAAATATGTCCTTCTTAGAGAGGTTCTGGTACATCTGAGGAGGCAACAAATCAAGTAGATCATGGTAATTTGGGGGCAACTTGGATTCCCAAACAGAATCAGACGACGCTGCACCACGAAAAGCCCTGTTGAGCCTCGCAAGGTTGCAAATCTCAGGCGGAGTCAGGTACATGAACACGCAGGCCACGCAGCTCTCGGGTATGTCTCCAAGACCCGGTCCATGACCCAACCCGTTCGTCCCCTCCGTCAGGTTCGAGAGCGACGCCCCCATATGTTCTCCTAAATTTCACTGTATTTACAAAACACTATTGGGTTTCTATCAGGTCATGGTGTCCGTACAGATGTTTTGCAGGGTGGAAAAGCGAAGAAATGGATGGGTGGGTTTTCTAGGGTTTTGAGGAAGATGGTGGTGCGTGTTGTCTGGGGATTTGGAGTGTGTGGTTAGTGATAAAGTGAAGTGTATGGGGAATTTCTGGCATGGGTTTTTGGGTTTGTGATGGGTTTTTTGTCTGTCATATTTTCCGGGAAATTTGGGAGGGACAGAGCTGAGGGGAGGACGCAATTTCGCTCCCCACCATTAGTTACGGTGTGGTAATACATACCATTTATTATTCTTTTATTGCATTATATATTTTTTTTTCCCGTTATGAGAGACTCGAATCCAGGACATTTTCTGAAAGACCACCTTTTTTAGAAGAGTAATTGCTCACAACTACACTCGTGGATCTTCGCAATATTCTCCATGAGTTTTAGATCAAATGAATTGCTACTAATCTAAAATATTGCAATATAAATTAACAACAACCTTTGTTAATTATGATCATCATTAACTACTTTTGGTATTTTAATTAGATATTACTCTGCTTCCAAATTAAGACCAAATTGTAAAAAAATGTTTATGTAAATTGTTTTCGTCATTTAAGTGAGTGGAGGGATATTAAAGCTTGGATTGTCCTTACAAAATATTGAAATTATAAAGGCTGGATTTTCCACCGCACAAAAAAAAAAAAGGTTGGATTGGTGGGTGCAAGAAAGAATGCGGCTTTTGATTAGGGAATTTGCATGCGACAAAGATCAAATGGTCCTCCTGATCTTCAACACAAGTTTATCACTGCGGCGGACCAATCGGAAGCTACAAAAAGTCAGCCAACTTTTGTGGTCCAATAAAAAGTAAGTTCATTCGACACTTCTTTCCGCCCATTCGCTTGATTATTTTATTTGTGATGCACCTTATCCCTACCCAGCCGCCACCAACTCAATTTTTTCAGTCAGGATTTTTATGCTATTTTACACATTTATATACTAGTTAGTTCATTTTTTTAATTTAACTAAATTTTATCAGCCAAGCGTAGAGTTTTCTAAATTAAAGATCTTCACCATTTACCTGTGTTGACATTTTTTGGGTCACCATCCGATGACCTCTTTGTTGTCCAGTTGTTGCGCTCTTATGCAACAAGTGAGTAATTGTGTGATTGACTATATCTACAGGAAAAAACAGGGTGGTTGATTGTTTAGCCAAGAGGAACTATAATTTTGATTTGGGGTTCTTCATGCTTGATGAGATTCCTAGCTGGGTTACAGCGACCTTTGATGATGATTTGTTAAGAGTTCTTAGAACTTGTACTGTCTCTGTCATTTAATTTTTATGTGTTTTGAGGTTTATCCCCCCATTTCACCAAAAAAAAATATATACATACATTCAAAGGAGGGCTAGTATCTCTGAGAATGCTACCATAGTTTTATCAAGAAATAATATTATTTTTAAAATATATTTATATATAGTCTAATTTTAAGTCATTATTTAAGGATTATTCCATAATGTTATTTGTAATTTTTCAACTTTTAGGTCCTCATTTAAAAATTATTATTTATAAGAATCGACAAAATTAAAACTCGCATACACATGGCCTTGTTTGTTGTTTTGTCATATACTTCTTAAAGCATAACAAAAAAATATTACGGTTCTAATTGTTGATCAACATCATGAAAGAAGAATTAGATCCGAACTTTTTATTTTTATTTTTTATACAAGTGATATTAGAGAAGAGGAGATTCGAACACAAAACCTCAAGTATAGTAATAATTATTGTTAACCATTTGATCTATACAAGCTCCTTGCACGTCCAAACTTTTCTTAAAATACGAACATACGCTCGGAGCACACCTTCCCCGAATAAATCAGAAGCAAAGCAACAGAGTACTATGGTCTAGAAAGCAAAACACATTTTGGGTCCAGGAGTAGGATATTTCGTCGGCAGTTTCCACAATTGGCCTTTGCTTTATGCAAACATAAGATGCAAATTGCAATGCCTGCTTCACTCCTAGACTTATGTCAAAATATTCTCAACCTTTGGGTCCACCCAATCTTCAATTTCTTCTTCACCAAGCAAACAAATATCGCTAGACGACAAGGTTTTCAAAAAGGAGAGTCTGTTTTTATCTTCTTTTCTTTTTTGGGTGCCTAGGCCATGATGCCGAGAATGACAAGTCAAGACTTTCAAAAACTCCATGGCCCACGATAATGATAGCCATAGAGGAGTTGGGTTTGGACCTTTTGCCTTTTAGTTAAAGCTTCTTGAACCGTTGATCAACTAGTTAGAAAATTTATGAATGGGTAATTGCCCAACCTAGTAAATGTTGTGTGTGTTTCATATTAAGTAGAATATTTTTAGCCGCCAACGGGGTCTAGTTTAATAAAAAAGGGTATTGATTTACAGACCAGCTTGTAAAAAAAAAAAGTTGAATATTTCTATGTTATTGCTTTTTTTTAAAAAAAAGCTTTTTAAATTTATTAAAATTAACTTCTTCTTTTTTCTTTTTCTTTTTTGGTCAAGGAAAAATTAACTTCTTCAACAATGCTAGCAACTTTCTCTCTAACCTTCTCTTTTGGACCTTCTCCCTTCTTCTCATGATAAGTGTCACTTTCCTTACACTTAAAATAATGTCATTAATCCATCACACAAACTAGTTTTTGTTTTCCAAGGTTACCCTTGTTGAATGTATTAAGTCTTTTTAATAAAATAACAAGCTAGTTTTTTTTACAACTTTCTTACTACCTTATTAAAAAATTAAATAAGAAAATAAAAACTGAAGTTTTTTTTATTTTTATTTTTTCCAAAGATGACGTATGTTTTGTTAAACAAAAAATAATGATGATATCACTTTCATGATATCAATGTCATGAAACAACTTTATTTTTTTCAAAATAAATGAAGTTTTTTCTTATTTAATTTTTAACAATGTGCTAAGGAAGTTGTAACAAAATTTGGATAAATTGAATGAAATATAAAAGCTAATACATTTAATAAGGGTAAACTTGGAAAACAAAAACTAACTTGTGTGATGCATTAATGATATTGTTTTAAGTATAAGGAAAGTGACACTTGTCATGAGGAGAAGAGAGAATATCCAAAAGCGAAGGTTAGAGAGAATGTCCAAAAGAGAAGGTTGCTAACATTCCTCATTCTTAGATATTGAACCAACTCCAAAACCTAGGGCTTATACCTTAGCATACCCATTAGGTTAGATTGGAAAAAGCCCAACTTGTAAAAGTTACCCCCAATTCCCAATGGCCCAAACATATGCATCGATATCATGAATCATGATGGCCCTTTTGGTGTAGAATCGTGGGAATTCACAATTGTTTTATATTTGCATCACCTCAACCATCAATAAAGAGAATACAATGATAATGACCCAAACTATGTGCAATGCAAGTTTTTCTTTTGCATGTATCTCGCTATTTGATTCGTATTTACTGATTGCTTTTTATATAAATAGATGGGGACATCTATATTAGAGAGGTGGTCAGTCGAATACAAATAATTTTGAATAAAACATTGAGTCGTAGTTAAGTTGATGCATTAACACATATGACATGATTTTCAACTTAAATATACTATTTACTCACCAAACCAAACCTATGGACGGAAAGAAATCACACTAAGGAAAGTTTGGCGTAGCTGTGCTTTTAAAAAAACTTATTCAACTGTGCTGCGAGAATAATCGATTGTGAAAAAAATCAGTTAGGCGTTTGGTAAACTATATTTAAAAAAGTGTTGTGAGTAATCAAAATGTTTGGTAAATTTTTATCAAAAGTGTTTTTAGTGTGTACAATAACAAAAAAGGACATGAATCATAATTATGAAATTATTTGTTGTTTTCTTATTTCTTTTTCTACTTTTTTATTTAAAAAAAAAAAAAAAAAACCAACTTTACGCTACAAAATTGTTCTTTTTTTTAATTTACACTTTTTTTTGGGTCAAACTTTTTTTGTCTCTCTCTACATCTTTTTTTTTCCCAGATCTACATCTCTCTCTATCTCTTTTTTTTCCAGATCTGCATCTCTTTCTGCCGCTCCTTCTTTTTCATCTTCTTCTTCTCCTTCCTCATGCGTCCTGCTCAGGGGCGGATCCATATAGGGGCAAGAGGGGTCAATTGACCCCTGCAAGCCCGGAATCCATCATTGGAGGGGAAGATGTTGACCCCTGCAAATTGCCAATAAACTGCTTGATTAAATGCTCCAGAGGGCGCAATACACCAGCATAGCAGACATATTACTTTATTTCCATTCTCAACATTTGTCCTTTTACTTGAATTTATTTTTATGTTACTCCATTTACTTAAGTTTACTATGTAAATAATGAAGTACCCCCCCATTTGGATTCAAATAAAAATACTAGAAAATCAAATTCCTACCAAAGCAAAATATAAAAAATCGGTTTGAGTGCAAAATACGATTTAGGCTAAAAATGATGGCTCATTAAGTCAATATATACTTCAAACTAAAATCCCATAAAATCAAGTTTTCTTATTTGATGGGTAAGGAATAAAAACCGCCAAAAATTATCTTGAGAAAATGATTATTCCAAAAAACCATTTTTCATACTTAACCAATATTTTTACATAAAACAAATTTTCATGTATGATATGAATGCATGAAGGGACCTAAGGTCAATCTAGGTAAAAATCCTTAGATGTTCAATCCACAAAGAGTTTTACAAGAATAACCCAACTCTTACGTATTGAAGAAATATTTTCTTGAATAAGCTCCTCCTAAGACAGTACTCATAAAGGTCCAAAGTTTGAGAGCTAGAACCCAAAAGAAATATAGATAAAGCCCAAAATCAAAACAACTACGAACCTCAAAAATGATGAGACGCCTTAGGAGGCAAAGAGGATTGCGCTAATTTTTTGGTTTATTATCACATTCTTAGAGATATTTCTAGTGTATTGCAATCTGTGTCTATTTTTTGAAGTTGATGCAGTTCTCTTTGATAATGAACATGAGTATTTTGCATGGTTTATCTATTATCTATAAATTAGAATATTATCGTTTCATTTCGATGAGTCTATTTTGTATGGAATTTTTTTAACCTTTTATACGTTGACCCCTGGAATGAAAATTCCTGGATTCGCCACTAGTCCTGCTTCTTCTTCTCCTTTCTCTCTGCACATTTTTTTTCAAAAATTCTCCTCTACTCCTTCTCCTTATTCTATTTTCTCCCTCTGCCTAGAGAAGTCATCCTCCTTGCACAGTCATCGTCGTCGTCTACAGCCCATGGTCAGAGGTTGTGGCTGTCGAAGTCAAATAAGACAATGAAAGTGAAGAACAACAAAACCCAGAAGTAGAACCCATTGCAAAGGAAGAAGAACAAGAACAAAGAGAGGAAGAGCCAAAGGTAGCGTCTTATTGGGAGGCTCTATGTGGGGAATTTGCCTTATTCTTTGACTTCAACTCAACTAGCTGAGGTGTTTGGTGGGGTTTGTTGCAGACGACGAATAGAAAAATGGATGTGAGTTAGAACGAATAGAAAGAGGGAGGGTTGCGAATGAACAAAATGAAGAAGAAAATGGGAATTTGCAGAATGGAGAAGAAGAGGAGTTTGTGTCGGCTCGATGTGTATTTAAGGGACAAGGACTATCTATTTGATAAATAAGTGAGGGCATTATGGGAAAGTAAAAAATTCATTAAAACCACCGGTTAATTTTTTTTTTAAGCAGCTTTTAAAAGTTGGTTAGAAACAACTTTGAAAAAACAGCGGTCATTGACTGCAATTTTATAAATTAAAAAAAAAAAAAAAAAAGCAGGATTCCTGATGTTTACCAAACACCCAATCCATGCCAATTTTTTTTATTAAAGATGCTTTTAAAAAAAACTAAGCGCTGTCAAATGCTACCTAACATGAATATTCCTACTTATGGTACTTGATAGTTGGAGGAGTCTTGGGACTTAGTGTAGTTCCATCCGTTAGCCCAGGCAAGGGCAGTTTGCAGCCCAAAACCAGTTTCGGCGTTCCAGCGGTATTGTCTTGCCCGGGCAAGACGCGGGGCCCATGAAATCGGCCAGCCTTAGGGAAATTTCAGCCCTTGCAACAGCCTGAGTTTGTTGACGTCATCGATGACATCGGGAACCAAAAAAAAAAAAAACTAAAAACTAAAAATTTCAGAATTTTTTTTAAATAAATACCTAGTCATTTTCCTCACTTCCCATACCAAAATTCTATATAAATTCATCTCATCATATCTCATGTGAATAGTGGTTGTCATGGCAATGGATGGAAACACCACAAGCCTTTTAACTCGATATCTTTTGTTATACCCCAACAAGAGATATCGAGTTAAAAGTTGCCATCGAATGTCAAATCATCAATGGCACCAAAAGCAAGTATAATCAACTTGACTAATGAACCGTGTTGAAGTTCCTAGCGACAAGTTCACCAATACAAAAGAAATCTCCTAATGAAACCACTAGTATAATACGTTTGATTGTATAAAACGTATATTATTTTTCTCTAATTAAAATTATTTATACTAGAAATGGAAATATCTTAATATAAAAAACGCATATGATTAAAAACGTACGCATGATATATGCAAATTTACAAACTAGGAAAACAATTAAAATCTTTTTATATATGATTATATAAATAAATCATCTTGTTATATTAAGTTATATAGTAAGATATTTATTTTTTGAAGTTAATAAGATATTATTTTAAAATAAAGTAGTATATAAGAGCGCTTAAATGCTAATCGGTTAATTATATGTACTTTTGATATATTGTTTAAAGGATTAATACTTAAATTGGTGGTGAATTGGTGATTGTATATTAAAGGCGTCTCCATGTACACCTATAGTTTTGAAAACAAAACCTGTGGGTTTAACATTCCAAAGCAGGCAGAGGCAAAACCATGGGCAGTTTACTGCTGTCTTCTGCACAAACAAAACCCGCCAAACTAAAACCAGTTGCTCCGCTCTCTGTATATAGCATATACCGCTTCTCTTTTGAATCTCTGTCACACAATACAATCCACCAACAAAAACAAAGCTCTCTCTTGCTTTTCACATCTCTCCTCTATGCATATGTTGTGCTTCTGCCACACATTTCTGCAAAAGCTGAAAAAGGATTCTTAATTGGAGCTGCCTCAGGATATGGTGATGTAAACAAGTCGGTTGCAATCTCTGAGTATCTGGTACTCTTGGGCAGTTTTCTTTACTGGGTTTTGGTCCAAATTTCATTTCAATTATTGGGTCTTTTTGCTACTGGGTTTTGTTCAGTGTATGTGTTTCTTTTTATAGACAATTGAAAGCCAGTGATAGTATTTCCCGTTTTTTTGAGCTTTGAATGGAATCCAATGGGTTGTTTTCTGGAATCTTAGGCCTAGAAATGCCTTTGCATCAAACACAAAACTCCCAAAATCCTCAAAACCCTCACCATATGCACCAACCCCAAATGGTTGCTTATGCCCACCATGACCCTGATCATCACCAACACCCTCACCAATCTGTCAAACAAGGGTACCCATTTGCCACCAAGTCCAAACAAATAGCTCTAAGTGATGATGATGAGCCTGGGTTTGGTGCTGATGACAACAGCAATGGGGATAACAAGAGGAAAATATCACCATGGCAGCGAATGAAGTGGACTGATACCATGGTCAGGCTTCTAATTATGGCTGTTTTTTACATTGGTGATGAGGGTGGGTCTGAGGGCACTGATCCCACAGGAAAGAAGAAGTCTGTCGGTGGATTGCTGCAGAAGAAAGGGAAATGGAAATCGGTGTCTCGGGCTATGATGGAGAAGGGTTTCTATGTCTCTCCTCAGCAATGTGAGGACAAGTTCAATGACTTGAACAAGAGGTACAAGAGGGTGAATGATATACTTGGCAAGGGGACGGCTTGCCGGGTTGTGGAGAATCAGGGCTTGTTGGAAAAAATGGATTTGTCGCCGAAGATGAAGGAAGAAGTTCGTAAATTGCTGAATTCCAAGCACCTATTTTTCAGAGAAATGTGTGCATATCATAATAGTTGTGGTCATGGCACCGTTGGTGGGGTGTCTAATGGTGCACATAACTCCCCACCAGAGGTTGCCACAGAACCATCTGAGATTCCAGCGCATCAGCAGCAGCCCCAGCAACAGAGGTGCTTTCATTCATCAGAAAATGCTCATGTTGTTGCCAATTCAGGCAGGTCAGAGACTGAGGCATCTAAAATGGCGAAAGGGGGAAGTGGATGTGAGGAGGAAGATGAAGACTATGAAGACGATGATTCGGAAGACGAAGATGAAGAGGAAGAAGAGGTGGTTGAAGCTGGTCCCGGCTCTAGAGGTCTAATGGGGCATGGACATCATGAAGACGACGATGACAATGACGACAGAGCTTCACTTAAAAGGCCACGAAAGGAAGGCTGCTTTTCGGGGCCCTCATCCTCCCAGTTAACTCATCAATTGGGCTGTGAAGTGAGGGGTGTGCTGCAAGATGTGTCAAAGAGCCCTTGGGAGAAGAAGCAGTGGTTGAAGACAAGGCTAATACAATTGGAGGAGCAGCAAGTGAGCTACCAATACCAAGCTTTTGAGCTTGAAAAGCAAAGGTTCAAGTGGATCAAGTTTAGTGGCAAGAAGGAAAGAGATATGGAGAGAGCTAAGCTTGAGAATGAGAAAAGAAGGCTTGAGAATGAGAGAATGCTGTTGCTGGTGCGCAAGAAGGAGCTTGAGTTGCTTGAGCTTCATCACCAGCAGCAGCAGCAACAACAAAATTCTTCAAACAAGTGAAGTGACCCATCCTCCCTCACTGGATAAATTGTATATTATATATATAGGTTTAGATCAGAGAGATGAGAGTGTTTCTCATTTTTGTTCTTCAGTTTTCTTATGTAATTTAGTGGCCAAATTAATACAAAAAGTTGATATTATTAGATGGTTATTTTGTTATCGCAAGTTGGTATTGTCATGTCATCTTACATCTACTTATTAGATTTGTTGGATTGAACGACCTAATAATTTGAAGCATGTTTTCCGATGAGCCATCTCAATTTGAAATGAGAAATATGAACACATGATTCTCCACAGAATACCAGATTGATTGTTTCTCTCATTTTGTTTTTGTTTTCTCCCTTGTGTTGCCTGAGAGTGTCTAAGATTATTTTCTTCTTACATAAGATGGCACATTTTCAATTTAGAGTTGCAAGGATTTGCTAAGCGAGGCTGGTCAAAGAGCACAAAGCTTATAAATTATAAGCTTATTTGTTCAAATACCCCATGTGGTTTACAAGTTGTCTCAGATTGCCCCATAACTTTTATAATGGCTCAATTTCCCCCTTGAACTTCCATTCCGTTATTAAGGTTGCCCCCATTCCGTTAATTTTCAGATAAAATCCGTTAATTTAATGGGTATTTTGGTAAATTTAACAATTAACAATTAAAAACCAAAACATAAAAATAAAACACACACACTCTCTCTCTACCCCCCCTCTCTCCCTCTGTGCTATCCCTCTCCCCAATCGATTTCTTCTCCTCTCCCTATGGCTTTTGATTTTGATGATCTTGATAAAGCTTTTTCACTTCTTTGCGGTCAAGCTGAAGATGCTTCTTGACCTCATTCACTTTCACTACCTTCTCTTAATTCACAACCTTGGTGGTCAATTTCTCCTGTTGCATTGACTTCCTTAATATCAACGCTTTTCTTTTCAACCTCAACCTCAATTTCCTCATTCACCTCTTCCTCCAATTCATCTCCATCATCTTCTTCATCACCCTCTTGATCATCACCATCATGCACCGATGCTTTTGAATAAGATTTGAGCACATCCACATTGCTCTCATCGCTTGAAATGACCATTTCTTGGCACACACCGAACTCCTTCTCCTTGCAATTCTCATCAGATCCACTATTTTCAATTTCAACTGGGCTTTTCTCAATTACTTCAACAGGCGTATCAATTTCCTTATCAAATTCATCCAAGGCCTTATTGGACTCAGATTTCGCTTTTCCCAGTTGAATTGCATTACCAGAAGCATCAAATCCCTTATTAGACTCTGATTTCACCTTCCTTAACTGAACTAAATTTTTCTCAATTCCCTCATTAGCTTCACCCAAATCACTAGCACTTTTCAATAATTCATACCATGGCTTCTCACATTTTTATCAGAAGCAGCAGCACCAATCTGAAGCTTGTGGGTTTGGGGGTTGGAGCTTGTGGGTGGTGGTCATTGGAGAGGAGAAGAAATTGATTGGGGAGAGGGATAGCAGAGAGAGAGAGAGAGTGTGTGTGTGTGTTTTATTTATATTTATATTTATATTTTTTGGTTTTCAATTTTTTAATTTTTAATAGTTAAATTTACCAAAATACCTATGAATTTAACGGTTTTTATCTGAAAACTAACGGAATAGGACAACCTTTGTAACGGAATGGAAGTTCACAGGAGAAATTGATTCATTATAAAAGTCAGGGAGCAATATAAGACAACTTATAAACCACATAGGGCATTTGAACAATTAAACCTAAATTATAACATGGGCAAGATCTCAGTAAAATGATGAATATGAGATCTAGAATTGGTGCCATAAACGACAAAAATAATGGCAAACTAATATCACAAAAAGCATCTTTATTGGAGACTTGAATGATTTTTGATACGTAAAGACAAAATGAGAGGTCATGTACACCATGACTTGAATTGTGGATAAACGATTACAATTACCCCGCTGTATAAATCCTTTATAAAAGTCAAATCGACAAGCAAGTCTCCAACGCCTGGGGGATATAAACCTCACAGGTGACACGAATTGGTCCATTTCCCGGAAAAGAGAAAAAGGGAAATTATACCTCAGAATGAGGGTAAAGAAGAAACTCTAATCTTCAAGCTCTATAATCTTGACAACAGAGGCATCACCAACTTTCTGGCAAACAACTACTCGGTCGTGCGACTTTACCACTCCGGAAGCTTTTCCGTGATCAAGAGCAACCTTCAGAACTGACTCGTTTGTTGCACTGGTAGACTCAGCCTGCAAAGTCATAGGACAACAAATTTAAGTGAAACGAAATCGACACAAGTTTTAAGTACACACGAAGATACACCCACAGGATGAGAAAAGAGTCATCTCTATAAACAAACATTCTTCATTCTGACAAAGATAGGGGTCACTACACGTTGCACCTATAGTCATACTCGTTGAAAGTACAAAAAAGTCAAGATTATAGTCTCCAGCCAACAACCACGGTAATGCATGATCCACAGAGGGCAGCCCATGTCAATACTCAGTGCGAGCAATCATAATATTGGTGAGTGGTAACTGAGAATTGAGGTTGGAACATTCTTTTCAGCACCTAGGGTGTGCCCAATGAGAAAAATTGATAACTCTTTGCTACACATGCAACGGCTCCAATTACCATCAAACCCTAACTCTGTTTTATGTAGTGGTCAAGCCGGATGAATATGAATAAAGAAAAGAAAAAAAAACCATAACAGGCTTTGCCTTTGTATAGTCAAAGGTGAATGAAATAATGGTACAATTTAGCAGAAACCACAGACAATTTACATTCCGTGTCAACCATTTAGAGGAAAAAAGCCACTTACAGGATGTCGAGGATCAGCAAGCATAGGGTAAAGACCCCTGACTAAAAGGGATTGCCTTGCCTGCAAATTAATATGTTTTTAAAACAAAAAGTTAGCAACAAAGGTTACATATTAAAATGATAAGAGAACCAAAAATAGACAAACAAATAAAAGCAAAATGCATATTTTGAAAGCAAACTTCTAGAAATAAGTCTTAATTCTACAGCAAAATCACATTTGAGAGATATCAATTATTGAGCGTTGAGCATACTTCGCATTAGAGCTTAAATATGATGATGCACACTCTGAATTTTAATAAGGCATGTCAGAAATATATTTTTCAAAATGGCTTTCCCATACCGAAGTAAATAGTTATAATTCATAACAAGATAATGAAAGTATATACAATGTCATCATTCAACCAGTGATCATCTTCTTATTAACAGATGCAAAACATCAAGACATTTCACTCTCCCAATACTAAATAACAGACGATCTTTTATCCTGTCAAAATTTGCATATGTAAATGCACATACAAATAGATATAGGAAAGAAAAACCCATAAATAAACATGCATTGTGATGGACTTCACAGCAGTAAATGAGCTAGAGGTTAGTCAGAATCAAGAGCACACCTCAAAGGCTCCAGTAAAGCTCCATTTAAGTTGATTAGTCTTGAGCCGAGGAACAACGACTGAAAGAACGGGCATCGTGGGCCGATACTTAGCAATCAATCTGCATAATAGCAAATGGATTAGAAGACTTATGGGCATTCGCCAATAAAAAAGCAGCATAAATTGATTGTCTTATTACTGCCAAAAGAGCCCAGCTTGATTGACCATAAAAGCAATGGAGGACAAATAGACAATTTGCATTTTACAGGATAAAAAATACATCTGCATACCTTGCAGCCCTTCCTGAAGAAGTGAAGCAAATAATAACAGATGCCTTCACCTTAATGGCTGCCCGTACCTAGACAATGAACACAGTGGCCATTCAAGATCCAAACCAACTCATATACAATTGGAAGAAAACAATGTAAAATCATCAGAAGATACTATATATGATAAAAGTCATACCGCAGAGGATGCAATAGATTCCAAGTGTGTCATTGGCTCTCCAACATATTTGACAGTCTTTTTGAAATACAAGTCTTGGTTGAAAACCTTCTCTGCCTGCATGAATTAAAATTGGGAAAAACTCATCAAAGGTCATATATGAAATCAGAGCATTCAGGATAAAGACAACTTAGTTACAGGTCCAGTACAGTTAATTATCCTTAACTCTAAAATTATATGCATTGACATAAAAAGCTACTAAATCCAAGTGGACACAATAAACAAGGAATGGATAAAACTATAAGAAAAAGTTTACCTCGGCACAAATTCTACCAACAGTAGAGATAGTATCAACAGGGTACAAACCACGAAGAGTCTCGGCACCAAGAAGAATTGCATCACTTCCTGCACCCACGAGACAGTTAAGTTAGGAAGCACAGATTAAAAATAAAAATAGGAATCATGGAAACAAGAACTTAAAAAAATACAAAAGAATATCTTCAATACATGCAACCAGATAATATAGAAACCCCTTTAATGGGCCTCAACCAATAGTCTCTAAAGCACGCATTGAGTCAAATAGGGACGCACCATCCAATACAGCATTTGCAACATCAGTTGCTTCTGCACGGGTTGGCCTCAAGTTGTCAGTCATACTATCCACAACACGAGTTACCACGGCAGGTTTTCCAGCCATGTTACATTTGTAAAGAGCAGCCTTTTGAAATAAAAAGACCTGTAAAGGACAAACAAGTTTGATCACTTATTTGAAGACAAATAAATAACATGACATCCCTACTTGCAAGTTAAGGAAACTGACCTTTTCTGGTGGGAGATCAATGCCCAAATTCCCACGGGAGAGGATAATACCATCAGCTTCTTGTAGAATCTCATCAAAATGGGTTAATCCCTAATGCAAAAACATAAAAACTCAGGACTTTCTTTGGAAATTTTAGATTCTAAACTGAAAATAGATGAATATCACACCTCCATATTTTCAATCTTAGCAAAAATCTGTGTCTGACTGAGGTCACCCAACTTATTAAGGAACTCGCGGGCCTGCATTACAGCATTAAGAAGCATGTTACTCAAGTTATTCACACAACCAACTTCAGAAAATGAAGAAATAATATAAGTATTCATAGTGTGAGAATTGAGACAAAGACATGGAACTTAGAATAACACTTACTTGGCGAACATCTTCTGCATGCCTGGTATATGACAGTGAGAGAAAGTCAATTTTGTTTTGAAGTCCCCAGCCGCTTATAACCTAAATTAAGCATTAAATCCAGGCACTCAATAAGGAAGTCAAGGCAGCAAACCAAACACAACTAAGAGCATCTCCAAGGGAGATGTCAAATACCAAACATCAAATTTAAATTTGATGGCTGATGTGGCAATTTAACATCATACACAGTTTTACACTCCACCCGATATGTCAAATTGAATTATTATTTTATTATACTTTAGTGTTGATTTGTTTTTAATTAAAAAGAAAAGAAAAGAAAAATAATAAAATATTCATTTGACATCTTGCTTTTGGGATGTCAAAAATAACATCTCAACCTCCAGCCTTCATTCCACATCAGCTTTGACACATCGGTTGGAGCGACGTGAGATGTTATTTCTAGCCGTTAAATACCTATGTGGCACTTTTGACACATCGATTGGAGATGCTCTAATACACACTTCAGTCATTCTACATTAACCACTTAAATTTCACAAGTTGAAAGGACTTACTTCCTTATCTTGAGCAGAGAGAGTAGGCAGGTCAATATGAATTTGAGAGGCATGCAAAGTGAACAATGAACCAGCCAATGTTGCAGAGTTCTTTACTGAACAAACAACATCTTCTCCTTTCACTTCAGAAACCTGATCAACTCAAAATAAAAATTATCAGTAATGCATGACCTCTCAATTTTCCTTCATGATTATGTAAAGTTTTATTTATAGACTACACAACGAAGAAAACAGTGACCCTGCAACAAAATTGTGACACACCCTAGCTAAGGAAGATATCAAATTGTGTACGTATTCAAGTCCTTACAAGTTAAAGTGTAGGTTTATTTCAGGAAGACAGGAATTTTCAGTTTCAGGTAGGTGGGGTGATTTTGTGGGTGCAAACAAAAGACTTTCTTAAATGAGTTTAGTCACTAAATATTTTTATTTTACCTCCAACCACACAGAAGTAGTTTCACTTCCAGTGAACAGGTACTGGCCGACAAAAATGGTATCTCCCTTCTTCACTGCCTGCAAAAAGCATTTAAGATTGATTGGTGATTTCTCATGGATATTTGATTTCAGCAAGGACTGCTATTTGAAAAATTAAAAAATTAAAATACTTGCAGTATTTAACTGAATTAAGAGGTAAAAAGACAGTACTAAGTATCTTATGGGAAGATAATTTTGTGGCCACATTTAGAGATAATACACATCAACATAAAAACATAATAGGACACGTTGCAGCTTCACATCTCAACTGTTACCATGACTACAAGTAGGTCAGTAGTTACGTTTCCATTTATGAACCTGTAATTCAAACTGTGATGCTGCCATTCAGATTACTCATTGTCATTAGGACATCTATAATTCCAAGCAGCACACAGCAGAATAGAGGTTTGTTGGAAAGTACATCGAATAGGAAACGGAAGTGGGAAAAGTTCTGTAAACCATGGGACATCAATCGACCCAAAATCTAGGCTTCATGCATCAACAAAAAAGTCATTTTTTAGTACAACCTAACTTATTATTTGTTAAATGCAATGTCTACAGCCATGAATGTCTTCACAGGATTCACCATCATAAATATTAAGAGACCTAAAACTAAAATTGCCTAGTTTTTCAAACGGTCCATCAAGTTTATTACATACTCAACCAAACTATGGACATTATGATAAAGTGATAGGTCTTGGCAAACCTTTGACAATCCATCAAAATTGATGGGCAACAGCTTTGAGGATGGTTCCTGTCCGCGATCTGGTGTCAGAACAACGAGGCCATCTCCTAGGAGTGAAATAGGATTCCCGGTTTTGTTAGCAACCTGCAACTCAGGACCCACAGTGTCCAACATAACCTGAAGAAAAAAAAAGCCAAATATTAGCATACAGTCACTTCCTCATTATTCGTTTATTAAACTCACTTGGAAGGTGAAAATCACACTACTTAAAAACAGACAGTTCATACATTGTTTCGTTAGCAATTCATGACTCATTTTTCCATTTCTTTCGAAAATGCTGACCAGGCAACACTCGAAAGACACTCAAATAATCCCAAAAAGAAAAAAAGAAGTTTAACCCAATATCTAGTTTCAGTTCAAAACAAAGATAAGTAGACAAAAATGCAAGTCTTCCTTCACGGGTTTCATTTACCAAACTCTTTTAAAACTGAAAAAACAAACAAATAAACAAAAAGAAAGGCATGCATGACAAACAAACAGAGGGCAAGAAACAAACAGAGGGCAAGAAACAAAAAGAACTCCGCAACTCAAATCCCTTAAAGAAAAACATACAGCGCAAAGCTTCTTAGTACTCTTCACAGCCGCCTTCAGATTCTCCAGCGTCTCCTGGTGATATTCCGTGTTTCCCCATGAAAAGTCGAATCGGGCCACTGCCAACCAACCCCATTCCAATCCATCAAAAACCAAACACAGAACTTAAATTTGTTTCCATTTACAGCGAAGGAAATCCCATACCAGACATTCCAGCATTGAGGCAAGAAGCGATAACCTCCACGGATCGAGATTTGGGCCCGAGCGTACCCACAATCTTCGTCATTGCGGGAAAAAAACTCTGCAAAGTCACCAAATAATCAAATAAAATTACATAAAATCAAAATAAACCACAGATCCACGCTTAAACCGATTAGGGATTGAGTTACTCACAGCCTTGGATGGCTCGAGAATC
The DNA here is from genome assembly GCA_024362665.1 of Prunus padus. NCBI lineage: Eukaryota > Viridiplantae > Streptophyta > Magnoliopsida > Rosales > Rosaceae > Prunus > Prunus padus. The sequence continues at coordinate 13,695,482 of JANFAM010000007.1, read as the reverse complement.
GAAGCCATCCGAATGGGCTCTTCTAGAAGAAGGTGATTCGAATGCATCTTCGCTTTTGTTGTTCCTGAACAAAAGACTGCTTGGAAACAAAGCTTTGCGTGGAGAAGAAGAAGGAGCGAAACGAAAGGAAACGAAACGGGTAGGCGTCGAAACTTGACTCTTTGAAATATCAAAATATGCTGCACTTCGCTTTCGTCCTTTGCCGATTTAAAGAAACCAACACAATAATAATTTTTTATTTCTTTCTACTTTTAAAATATTTTTTATACACGCGGTGGGGTGTGATTGGCCCAGGTTGCAGAAGCGCGAAGTGCGCTAAGCAGCTGGTTTTGATTTCGTGGGAGTGGAAAGCGTATAGCGCACGCGGATTCTCAACGCGTGGCGTGGGTTGCTCGTGGTTTTTTTCTCAGGTGGAAAGCGGAAAATAAAGCACGTGTTTCGTGAAGTGGTTTGGTTAAGAATTGTCTGCTGCCTACTTCTTTCTTTATTAGATTTTCAGCTTCCTGCTTCCGCCCAACGAAACAACAAACCGGAAAACAGCTTAACTTAAAAGCCCGTTGGTCCGCACGTGCTTAGCGGTCAAATTCTAGGGGCTGTCGTTTTATGTTGTATAAACGGTCGTTGAAATCTCATCCCACAGCTTGTGCGAGAAGTTGTTTTTTATTATTGTTAATGCGACCCTTGGCGCAACTTTTTTGTTTTTGTCAGCAGTTGCGGGTTAACGAATTGAGTTGGGCCGGACCGACCTGTCATGTACCCGGCTCACTACTTATGTATCATCATGAGATGCTATAATAAGGTGGATTTTGGTGAGATGAGATGCTATAATAAGGTGGATTTTGGTGAGGGGTGTGCAAGATCCAATTTAATTTGTCCAAATCGATTGATCCAATTTAATTTGTCCAAATCGATTGATCCAATCTAATTTGTCCAAATCGATCGATCCAATCTAATTATAATCGGTTTTGATGATTTGGCGGATTAGATTGGATCCCTAATTTCCAAAATCGACATGATTGGATCAGATGACAGATTTGCTTGTGAGGATCCAATTCAATCCAATATAGTAAGTTTCATGCTTATTTTGCTTATTAAGTAATTTTCATTAAGAAAGATAAACATTTTAAGTAATTTGATGCAATGGCGGACCTATGATTTTTTTCTATGTGTGATGTAACAAAGATAAAATACAAGACACAAGTGCAAAAATTCAAGACTAAAAAAATTCATAGCAAGTACAATCAATACAATTACAATTGTCCTCTATGAGTTTACAAGACACAAGTGAAAACGCTTGACAATGAGCTCATTATCAATGTCATTGAATATATCTTTCTCAAGATATACAACCAAACTATCATTTATCCATTGATCTCCCATTCGATTGCTCAATCAGCTCTTAACAAAGTTCATAATAGAGAATACCATTTCTACAGAAGCTGTAGCAACTGGAAGTACTAATGCCAATGTTATGAGCAAATAGACTAATGGATATACTTTGTGCTTTCCTGTCTCAACTATTTTTTTTTTTGCAAGATTAGAAATTCCATTCAATTTTTTCAAACTAAATTTCAAGTGCCATGAGTTGTTCAGTAGAAAAATCACTTGGATAGAGTTCAGCAAGACATACCAATTTTTGCTTATTGAAAGCAGAAAATGAATTATTCAGACTTAAGCATACCAAGCAAAGTAGCAACTTAGTGTTAACCTTTGTGAAACGATTCCTTAGCTCGTGACGTTGCAAACCTGTCAAATCATAGAAAAGATCAATACAATAATAATGCATATTTTTAATTTGTTGTGCCCTATGTTGTGATCGCCCTCAAGCTATAAACATATCATCCAGGTTGAGAACTTCAATATTTTGTTTCACACAAAAAGGGAAACTTTCTCTAATAAAGAATCACATCCATTGTCTCTCATATTCTGCAAGTTTCACTTGCATATTCCAACTAAATCCATGGCATTCACAATATCTTGATCATCCCTTTATAAAGCTTGCGATATCTCATTTGTAATTCCAAGTATAATCATCATCAAATGCAAACTGAACACAAAATCAAATGTTGCAGCAACCCTAACAAAATAAATGCTTCATGTTTTTTTATCAGTGCCCATTCTATCATCTGAAATTTCCTCTAATACATCAATTATAGATGAAAACATGGAAATAAGTTAAGCAAAGTACCATAGTGTGAGCCCCATCGAGTATCACATGGACATCTAACTCCAAGTTCTTGATTTAAGCATTGCCTGCTTGAGAGTTCAAAATTGCTAAGTGCTTCAATAACTTTGAGGGCTTGTTTTTCTCGAAGAATGTCACAACGCTTTGATGGTGCCCCAACAATATTTAGCACATTGGAAACTAAAGTGAATAAAGCACCTATTTGGCTATGATTTTTGCCAAAGACACAAAGCCAATTGAAGTTGATGAGCAAAGCAGTGAACATAACAAGCACATGGATTATCTTTCATAATAAGTTTACCATTGAACTCTCCATTCATATTACTTGCCCCATCATAACCTTGACCATGTAATCGAGATATGCTCAAATGATGTCTAGCAAATAATGCATCAATTGATGTCTTCAATGAGAGAGCTGTTGTACTAGCCACATGTTCAAAACCCATGAAACGTTCAATCACATACCATTTGTTGTCAACATAACGAAACATAACAACCATTTGCTCCTTAACGGGTACATCACGAGATTCATCAACAAGAAAAGAAAACAAGGAATCACCAATATCACTTATAACAGCATTAGTTGTTTCAACTGCATAAATATTTACAATGTCTTTTTGAATCTTTGATGATATCAACTTGAGGTTATCAGGAGCATATTTCAGTGCTACAGCTCGAACATGTTCATTGTGATCAACAAGGAATTGTAAAAGCTCAAGAAAGTTTCTTTGGTTGCTTGAATTCTCATACTCATCATGACCACGGAATGCAAGACATTGTCTTAAGAGAAATTGAATACAATCAATGGACGCACACAATCTAATTCGATAATCAATTCGAGATTGAACTAAACTCTTGTGGAAAACATTTTCAATATGTTGTTTTTCATTCATCAAAGCTTCACACTTCTTCACAACTTGGTACAAATTAGGAAAATCATCAAACCAAAAAGAGATGAACTGTCGTTTCCCATTTCCACATTTCTTAAAAGGGAACATATGACTTCTAAGTTGACAAGGACCTTTTTGTAGGTATGCTCTTCGGATTTGATCTCAAATATTGTGATTGTAATCTAAAATTCTAGTTCGTAATCCAGGATCTAAAGGAAGATCCGCCACATTGACTTCCATACGACTTTGTTTTGAATTGCTAACATCCATAGGAGTTGATGACTCCATCATTGATTTTCTTTTAAAATATTTTTCCATGAATGTTACAAAAATTCACCTATTTAGAGATAGTCTAACAAAAAAATACAAATAAATGTTTTAACAGTTTCGACAAAATAAAGATAAATATAATATTAAAGTGTAACTAAGGAGGAGAAATCAATTACTAACCTACAAGAAGCGCTAACTTATAATAAACAAAGATGGATTCGCTTGTGAACAACGACGTCTTCCTCTTTTTGGCATTGGCGGTTGTTCCAGACAGAGACATGGAGTTCAAACTTCAAGGAAAATATAGCAGGTCTTCACGTGATAGCTTTCTAGGGTGTTTCTTTAATTATTTTGTAATAATTGGACAATTGTGTGGGCTTATTGTTATGTTTTTAATAAATATGTGGGCCTAAATATATATATATATAGGTAAGTAACAAAAGTTGAGTGTGGGCCATGGCCCATACTGGGCGTAAGCTGAGTCTGCCTCTGATTTGATGGAGTTATGTTTAATATATTATAAAATCAAAATAATTTTCTCTAACATTTCATTTATATTATACATTTACGTATATTAAAGTGTTTGATTATATTAAATTTGACAATAAATGTTTCATATTTCATTATGAAAATTGATCATCCAATTTGATATCAATTGGATCGGATCAGATTGGATTTAAACCTCTAATGTGATCAGATTGGATTGGAAAAATCATAATCCAATCTATATTAGATCGGATGCGAATTGGTGAAATAGCATTGGTTTCAAACCGATGTACACCTCTAATGTGGTTGAACCGATATACACCTCAAAGGGGTTGAATGAAGGGTTCAATCCAACCATCCAATCATTAAAAAAATTTAAGTCCATCCAAGTTGGAAACTTTGGCAAATTGATAATTGGTTTTGAGGCCATAATCCATATATTTATTATTGCATAATATTACCTTCATAACCATGAATTGGAGCGAATAGGTGATTCAATTCCAATTTCAATTTCTTTTCTTAATCCTAAGTTTCTCGATCCTTACTTCTCAAGATCAAGTAAGTATTAATAAAAAAGGTCTATAATATTTCACACTTCACATTTCCCTTAATCATAAATTAAAGAAACATTCAATTACTTTCATACAAGCTTTCACTCTCAATTGCTTAAAATACTAAGGGAAATATTATTAAGGGAAATGTGAAGTGTGAAATATTACAAGCTTTCACTCTCATAATTTAAAATTCATAAAATTTAAAAATGAAAAAACCAAGGGTTTAGGGTTCATAAATCTATAAATGGTTTTTTTAATTTTAAATTATTTTTAAAAAACTTCATTAGTTTGTTGATGTGACATATATGTGGAGCCCACATCTTCAAAAATATAGTGTCACGTGTATTTAAAATACAAAATATATTTTTAAATAATTTTAAAAAGAAAGCCAAAAATTTATGAATTTTAAATGAATTTTTTTTTTGCATGGACCATTTGTGATAGGTGTGTGAACCTTAGGGATGTTTTGTGATATATATATATATGCCACGTCAGCAAACTAACGGAATTTTTACGGAACCTAACGGCAGGGACCATTCGTGATCACACATACTAACCTCGTGGACCAAGAATGACACAAAAAAACATTAAGGATGCAATCTGATAGTTTCGTAAACCTTAGGGACGTTTTGTGATATTAAGCCAAAAAATAAAGTTGGTTATTCAAAATGATTGTTAATGTATCAAATCCAACTTTAAAAAGAGGTGGGAAGCTTTTTTTATTATATATATATTATTTTTTTGGCCCAATTCTGTTTTTTTCAATTTGGGCTAATATTATATAAATAAATAATATATATGTAAGCCGGTCTGGTTTGGCATGATTCGGTTTTTTTACTACAAGAATTGAAATTGGAATTGGACCAAATTGGCCCACTTCGATTTTTGGTAAAATCGGTCTAATTTTTTGTCAACTCGGTTTTTTCCAATTTCTTTGGCCCAATTCTGCTCGATTTTCCAATTTAAATGCCCAGCTCTAACAATTATTGACAGATATTGCCAATGCTGCTATAAAAATGTGAAAGCAAAATAGTCATTTACAGAAGAAAATAACTTGTAAAATATTCAATATAGGTAGTGGAAGCTGTTTTCGCATTGAGATTTTCTTTACAGAACGTCCAACTTTAGTTAAATACAAAAGAAAATAGGTTGACTTTCTATAGTGTATAAATGTTAATGTCGCAAATGACAAAAAGAGACATCGTTTCTTGTAGACTTCATTGATCATTCGATGAAATAATAAATTTGAGAAATTTACAATTTTTCATAATTTTTTAATTTTTTAATATATTTTGTTTGGCAACTGATTTAAGGGATTTTTAGCCATTTTGCCCCTGAACTATTAGGCAATTCGAACTTACCCCCTGAAATATTTCGTCTGCCGATTTAGTCCCTCAACTCGTAATAAATAGTTAATTTTCCCCTTACCGTTAAGTTTATCAAATTCCATCAACTTTTCTGTTAATAACAAGGGTAAATTTGTAATTTTAACTTAAAATACATAAAAATATTTTAAATAATTAACTTTTAGAAGAAAAAAAAAATTTTATTCTCCCCACAGAACCCCCACCCCCACCGATTTCTTCTCTCCCAAAGATTTTTTTTTTCTTCTAAAAGTTAATTGTTTACAATATTTTTATGAATTTTAAGTTAGAATTACAAATTTACCCTTGTTATTCACAGAAAAATTGATGGAATTAGATAAACTTAACGGTAAGGGGGAAATTGACTATTTATTACGAGTTGATGGACTAAATCGGCAGACGAAATAATTCAGGGAGGTAAGTTCGAATTGCCTTATAGTTCAGGGGGCAAAACCGCACTTTACCCGAATTACAATTTTGGTCAGTGGGGTTGGGGTACAAATCAAATTTAGTCACTGTGATTTTTTTTTTTTCCCGATTTCGTCACTGTGGTCGACGTCGTTAACAAATCTGATCCCACCGTTCGATTTCGTCAGTTTGGCAGGGGCTTTATTGTCTTTTCCTCCTCGTCACTGTTCATCTTATCCAAAAATTCTGCAAATTTCCCTTGTTTTGCCACACTAAAACCAAGAATTTGTGAGCCATTTTGACCAACCAAAAGTTAACGAAATTGGGCACACTTGAATTGGTTTTGAAGCTTATTCTCTCTAGTTTCTAACACAACAAATCTTACTCAAAACGGAGCTAAAATGAAAGAGAAAACAACCTCCAAAGTTGGGCTCGTGGGTTATTTTTCTGCAGAAAACATATTTTTTTCCAAACTTTGCACATGTGTTTGACCCACCAATATTCAACCAAATTCGACAAAACCAATTGCGTTTCGTTCCTTGCTAAGTATAGTTTAAAACCCAACAAATAGATTCCATAAATACTCAAAGGATTGGGAGAAAAAGAGAGCCAAATTGAGGTTCGGGGACTGCAAATTTCCAGAAAATACAAATTTCCAGATTTGGTTCCAAGTCGTTTTCAACCATTCCTAGGTTGCTCCTAAGTCTTCTAAAATTGTTTTAAAGTTCATTCCTATCATCGGAACTCATCAAAAACTCAAAATGGAGACAAAATCATAAAAACCCACACTTGAAAAATTGCTCTATCCACCCAATCCGAAATTTTGGCTCCATTTTGAGTTTTTAATGAGTTTCAATGATAGGTATGAACTTTAGAAGAATTTTAGAAGCCTTAGGAACAACATGCGAGTGATAGAATGGTTGAAAACGAGTTAGAACCAAATCTGGAAATTTGCATTTTCTGGAAATTTTCAGTCCGTGAACCTCACTTTGGCTCTCTTTTTCTCCCAATCTTTTGAGTATTTATGGAATCCATTTCTTGGGTTTTAAACTATACTTGGCAAGGAACGAAACACAATTAGTTTCATCGAATTTGGTTGAATATTGGTGGGTCAAACACATGTGCAAAGTTTGGAAAAAAATTTATTTTCTGCAGAAAAATCACCCACGAGCCCAACTTTGGAGGTTGTTTTCTCTTTCATTTTAGCTCCGTTTTGAGTGAGATTTGTTGGGTTAGAAACTAGAGAGAATAAGCTTCAAAACCACTTCAAGTGTGCCCAATTTCGTTAACTTTTGGTTGATCAAAATGGCTCACAAATTCTTGATTTTAGTGTGGAAGAACAAGGGAAATTTGCATAAGATGAACATTGACGATGAGGAAAAGACAATAAAGCCCCTGCCAAACTGACGGAATAGAACGATAGGATCAGATTTGTTAACGACGTCGACCACAGTGACGAAATTGAGAAAAAAAAATCACGGTGACTAAATTTGATTTGTACCCCAACTCCAGTGACCAAAATTGTAATTCACCCTAATTTTATATATTGGTCCGTTGAATTTCCACCTAGTTCCACCAAACCAAGCACATACAGCTGGTCTGGTAGGGCAGCTGACGTTCGCGAGTCGCGACCATCCAAAATCGTGACGAGCCAATTTCCGAAACGCAAAATCAAAAATGAAACGGACCAACCAAACCAATAGCCACTTAGCCATACACATCCACGCGGGGCCCACCCACGTTCCAATTAAATTCAATGGAACTATTGACCCCTTATTCATTACTTAACGGGACCGTCACAAAGCCGTCACGGCCCATCCCACACCCATTCACGGCACACCCCTTCCGTTAAACAACCTCGTCGTCTCTCTCTCTCACTCCGCCCCAACGTTCCAACCCGCCTTCTCTAACGTCGTCGTTCCGCCAAACCCCGCTAACCCTAACGTCCTTCCCTCTAATGGCTTCCTGTGACGACGACTTCTCCATCCTCGGTGACGAGTCAAACCCTGCCCACCACAGCCGCCTCCCCCACGCGCCCGCCTCCCACCAGCTCCACCAGCCATACGCGCCTTCTCACCGCTTCGCGACGCGAACGACCCCTGTCCACGCGCCACCTGCGCAGCCCATACTCAGCGACAAGGTCAACGCCGGAGAAGACCAGGCCGAGGCCGGAGACGACTACGACGACGATGCATCCGCAGCCGCGTTCTGCTCGAATCCGTTCGAGAGCGGGACCGATCAGAACGACGTCGTTGCTGGCGCGAGCGAGAAGAGGAAGGACCACTCCGATGAGCTCAGCGATGGCGGCGGAGGAGGATCAGGATCAGCTCCGTACAGTTACAAGAGATCGAAACCCTCCTCGGTGGCTGCGATCGGGGAGTACAGGAAGGACCGAGAGGAGTGGAGCGGCTCGGCGATCTCGTGCCTTCTCGACGCGTACACGGACAAGTTCACTCAGCTGAATCGGGGAAATCTGAGGGGCAGAGATTGGGAGGAGGTGGCGGCGATCGTGAGCGAGAGGTGCGATAGGCAGAGGAAGACCATCGATCAGTGCAAGAACAAAGTCGACAACTTGAAGAAGAGGTACAAGCTTGAGAGGCAGAGGATGAACAACGGCGGCGTTTCGGCGAGTCACTGGCCTTGGTTCAAGAAGATGGAGAATATCGTCGGCAATTCATTGCCTGGAAAGGCCGTCTCCGATGAGGATAAAGGTGTTTCTTCTCCCGGTACCACCCCGCGGCAATCGAAGAGGTTTGGAATCGTTTGTTGTGCATTATTATTGCTTAGGTTAATGCTGCAATTGGTCAATCTCCCTTGCTCAGTTGCTTGTGTTGTGTGGTTTTTTAGCAGAAATGCAATGGCCATAACACGTCCTGTAAGTCAGATGAACAAGGTCAAATCAGCTCCGAGTATCAAATGGCGGAGAGTGGTCTTCAAAATCAGTGGTGCTGCTCTTGCTGGCACTGCTCCAAACAATGTTGACTCAAAGGTTCTATCTTTTATGCAATCCCATTAATTGTATAAACCAAATTTTGATCCTGTTAGCTTGTGAACAGTTTTGTCTCACTGTGTTTTGTGATTTGGCAGTTGGCAATGCTGATTGCAAGAGAAGTTGCATTGGCTTGTCAAAATGGGGTGGAGGTTTGTATTGTTATCCGTATGATTGTTCGTCATCTTTGAGTTCATTTGTTTGTTGTCTTTTTGAGTTTGAGCTGTAAAGTTTGGTTTCTTTCTTGCTTGGTCTATTAGGTGGCCATTGTTGTTGGAGGTCGCAACTTTTTTTGTGGAGATGCATGGGTGACTGCAACAGGGTTAGATAGAAGTACTGCATACCAGATTGGGTAAGCATCATTGCTAGCCTATCTTAATTTTTGCAATCTCAAATCTACCACCTTTTAATAGGCTTGGTTTATTAACATGATCATTGCATTCTTAGTGATGAAGCATGTCCAATGAGTTTTGAGCTACATTTTTGGTTTTTATTATACAAAATAGTTTTTTTTTTTTGGTTTCTTTTTTGTGGCTGGTGCTGTATTTGGATGTACATAATAGTGATCTTATTAAGTTTCATGAATTAGTTGATCTGATTTGCTTCCGCTTTTGCTTTTTCACAAAGCACTGAAATAAAACTGGGGAACCATATAAGATAACAAAGCACTTGGAAATGTAATATCATGTGAACCTTTTGCATGTTCCACTAAAAGTTCAAGACACGGTCTTCGCATCACTGTGTTTCATTTGAAGCATTGCTGTGTGATGTAGGAGGGATGTCATAGAAATGGTGTAACTGAGGAAGAAGAAGTTTGGGTCTATGTCCTATCTGCACCCTCTGATATCTTAATTATAAATTGCAAGATAATGCATCTATGATGCTCAAATGTTCGACCTAAACAAGGTGAATTTGTGATGTGTACCAGAATGATGGCCACTGTAATGAATTCTGTATTGCTCCAGTCAGCACTGGAGAAGATGGGAGTCCAGACTCGTGTTCAAACTGCATTTTCGATGCAGGAGGTTGCTGAACCATACAGTAGGCAGCGGGCCATCCGCCATCTTGAAAAAGGCAGAGTTGTAATTTTTGCTGGAATTGGCGCTGGCACTGGAAATCCTATCTTTTCCACCGACACAGCAGCAGCACTTCAAGCTTTCGAGAGTATGGCTCTGCGATCATTCACACTTGCTTTCAAACATATTACAATGCTTGAAATCTACCAAGTTTTTTAATTGTTCTACTTCAGCTCTTCAACACACACACACATATACCATATACATGCATGGATTCCCACCCACATCTTTTGACTTTATATATAATTTTGTGACACTCTTATTTTCTCTCAGTTCATGCAGAGGCAGTACTCAAGGGTACCAATGTAGATGGTGTCTATGACTGCAACTCTCAAGACAATAATTTTACATTCGAGCACATTTCTTTTAGGGATGTGGTCACCAGAGGGGCCACCTCAATGGACTCGATGGCACTGACCTTCTGCGAAGAAAACAGGATTCCTGGTAAGTGCATTTTGTTTTACTTGTATTTGGTTCAGATTGCGCCTTTATCATAAATACATAATGCAGGCATTTCCAATTCATTTGGTTAATACATCAATGCATCATATAGGAGGGATAGAGGGCTAGTTCTGTTCTGTTGAACAACAGTGAGAGTGGATTGAGTCATGCAACGGTCCACATTTTTTGGTCAAAGTCTTACAAGCCTAAACTCAGAAGCTGTTAATTGAACCTTTGTTTATGCACACGGGTGTTGAAATTCAATATTAATCAATGTGCATTTTTATGTGCAGTTGTGGTCTTTAATCTTTTAGAGCCTGGAAATATTTCGAAAGCACTATGCGGAGAACAAGTTGGTACCCTGATAGATCAAGCTGGAAGGACTAGCTAATATTTATGAAACTCTTAGCTGTTGTATTACTAGGTCTGGCAACCTCGACTAGCTGTCAAGTTATCTTCAACAGACCCCTTATAGAGATGTTGGGGGGTTCTACAGCTGCTGGCTACTCGTTGAGACTTGGCTGCAAATCCTCGGCATATATGATTTGCCACCTGATACCTTAAGGTAGAGTAAAGATTCTAACTTTTATGATGCTAGTGATTGGTGATTCATAGAATTAACTATATTTTTTAAGGTTCGTATCATCTTGTAAATGGTGTCTACTTGGAGAAAGATTGTTAATACAGATGACAACAACAATTTAACTGGTCAGTTTGTATTGATAGAGGTGTGAATAGCAAAGTATGGTTCAAAGTCATGACATTTCTATGTGGAAATATTTATCTTTTTAAGTGCAATCTGGGATCTCCTACTTTGCTTTATTTTAATCTATAATCAGCTTATATCAATTTTGAAATGCATGGAAATGTAAATAAAAAATTTGAAGGAAAGACTAGTCTCAAATGCTGCACAAATGCCTGAAATCATATTTGTACAGGGAGGTAAAAAAAAAACCATTCTTCATGAGTTGGGTTTTTTTTTCCTGAGCAAATATGATTAGTGTAGAATTAAAATTAAGAAATACAAGTTAATTTGATCATATTCATGTCTCAAGATAGATGCATGCCTATAATCCAAAGCATTCATGGCTGACTTAATAAAATAAGTTATCTGCATTACTAAAACAAAATATTAATTAACTTTCGGGTGCAAGCAAAGCAGCTTCGGCTGCCACTCTGAAGATTTAGAGTGATTTGAACATAATAATCACAAATAATTATTGTCAACAACTACATTACATAATAGAAAACTAAACAAAACTATCTTAAACTTGGTGGCAAGATAAGTAATCTCCTCACCTGCGACAAATTTATAAAATACAAGGACTTACAGATATTACAGAGACCACAACTACACAAAAAATAAGGACTGAGAAGGAGACAGCAGAAGCAGCAATTCGCGCAGTGAGAAACTGAGGATGATGATACAGACAATCGAAGCCACTGTGCAGGCAGGCAACAGCATTACATTACGCAACAATGGGGCGGTGGGGATGATCAGGCCAGCCCGTCTTCAGTGGTGGCAAGGGAAGGCGAAAGTGAATTGCGGGATTCATCATAGTCTTCCCCAAGAGGAGATCTCTCCACTCTGATGTCCTCAATCATCTTTGCCACTTCAGCCATTGTAGGCCTCTTTTCAGGCTGAGGAACCACACAAGCCAATCCCACATGGAGCATTGCCACAAGCTCCTCCTCAATGTTCTTGTACCTCAAAAGTTCTTGATCAAACACTTCCCCAGTCCACTCCTCCTTCACCACAGACCTCACCCATTTCGGAAGGTCCACAGCCTCCTCCTCCTCCTCAACGCGAGGGCGAGCCGGAGATGGGTACTGGGACGGAGCTCTTCCTGTAAGAACCTCCAACAACAACACCCCGAAGCTGTACACGTCTGCCTTCTGGGACAGCCTCTTGACCTCTGCCTGTTCAGGAGCTCTGTATCCACCCAACCTTGCAATGGCATGAACCGGGTTCAGAAGCAGAGAGAGTCCAAAGTCAGAAATGCAAGCCACACCGTTCTTGTCAAGAAGCACATTGGAAGATTTCACATTTCCATGTGGCACTTTTGCAGAGCTATACTCTTCATGAATCCGAGCAAGCCCACGAGCAGCACCCAGCATCAAGCTGATCCTTGTGGTCCAATCCAAAGGAATTCTACCCGGACCACGATTGCCTAATTGCATCAACAATCAAACACCATGTCAAATATAGCCAAAATTCAAAATTCATAACATAACACTAAACCAAACACATATTCTAAAATTCAGGGTAGCGTTTAGAATAATCATGTCGTTCACTCATGTTATAACACGTAAATCAGGAACATCACGTGGTGTTGCAATCTAATTCAGTATATAATTCAACAATATATTGATGATTTGAAGTACCAATTACCATGTAGGAGTGAGTGCAAGCTTCCATTAGGGAGATAATCATAGACAAGAAGCTTCTCCTCCTTGGCATAATAATAAGCACTGAGCCTCACCACATTTGGGTGCTTCACCTTCCCTATCAAATCCATGTACTGCTCAAACTCCTTCCTAGCGCAAGGGTTCGCGTCCTTGAGCCGCTTGACGGCCATGGTGCACCCGTCGTCGAGCACAGCCTTGTACACTGTCCCCAAGCACCCTTTCCCCAGCATCTCCGCTGACGCCCGGAGCAAATCTTCCAGCTCAAACTGCTTCCTCCGGTCAAAAACACGAGCTTGCTCCGGTCCGTGGCGTTCGTCCCATCACTATCCGCACCCCCACTGTTGGCATACACCTTCTTCTGATCGCCGCCATAGCTGCTCCCGCTCCTTCTCTTCCCACTCTCACTTCCGCCGATCGAATTCGAACCTCGATCTCTCGCGCAGTAATGGGCCAAGATGAACGACACAACCACCAGCATAGCCACGCAATTGGCGATTACAATGGCGACTATAGCGCCGGGGCTTAGCCCCTTTCTCGATTTCTTATTCTCCGGTTCGTTTACGCTCGTCGTCTGAGGCAATTGGCTTGGATTAGACGGCACCGTTTGAGCTGAAGCCGCCGACGGCGGACTAGTAGCTCCGGTAAACGAACACGCCGGCAAGGGGCTAGCCCCGCAGAGTCCTTCGTTGCCAGAAAAGCTTTCGTCCCCGAACTTTCTCAGCAGACCCTCCGGAAGCCGTCCGTACAGTTCGTTGTTTGTGAAGTTGAGTTCTTTGAGGTCGGCGAGGGAGCCGGAGAGGTCGGGGACTTCGCCGGAGAGGGCATTGTTCTGGAGCCGGAGCGTGAGGAGCCGGGTGAGGGCGGTGAGGTTTCCGGGGATTGGGCCGCGGAGGTTGTTGTCGGAGAGGTCGAGCCGGAGGAGTCGCCGGAGGGAGGCGATCTCCGGTGGAATCTTGCCGGAGAGGTCGTTGCCGGCGAGGTAGAGTAGCTTGAGGTTGGTGCAGTTGGTGAGAGGCGAAACGGGGCCGTTCAAGCGGTTGTTGTGGAGGTCGAGGAAGCGGAGCTGGTCAAGGGAGGCGAGGAAGTCGAGCGGGCCCCGCAGGTTGAGGGAAGGGAGGGAGAGAGCGACGACGCGGGATTTGGAGATGGAGCATCTGACTCCGGTCCAGGATGAGGTGCATGGGTCGGGCCCGGTCCAGTTGGATCGTAGGTAGCCGTGAGTGTCGGTCTGGAGGCGGAATTGCGTGAGCGCCCACGTGTCGTTGTGCGGCGGAGATGATGAGAGTGAAGGATGAGCCAAGGCCAAGAGAAGAAGAGACAGAGTGGCCACCAAAGCCAGAGCCTTGCTCTTCTTCATGGCTTATGTGCTAAGGCGGGAAGAGTAGGCAAAACACTAAGAAGAGTGTTTTTTGAAAAAAGGAAAGAAAAAAATGTGACCAAAGACTATTGAGAGTGAGAGCCTCTTTCTATGAATTTGAAGAAAGAGAGTGGGAGAGAGAAATTAAGTGGGGCAAAGATTTGATTTTTAATTTTATTATTATTATTATTATTTCTTTTTGGTTTTGACATGATTAGGGTGGATGGGGTCTTTTTAGAGTGGGGAGGAGTAATAGTATGATTAAAGATGGGAATAGGGCATGGTTGTATGAATTATTGATGTTCTCCACTCTTCCATACGGAATGAGTAAAGGTTTTTCAGAGCTGGGTTTTTTCCTTTTCACTTTTTCTTGACCAAAGTGAAATGAGAATGAGGACTCTAGGACCACCATCACATGATTTTTTTGATTTGTTGTTTTTGATGAGTGATATCGAGATAGGGGATAATTGAATACAAAATCTCGAATGCCGGAATAAACGTTTTTAACCAATTGCAAGTGACCTGATACATTAAAGAAAGTAATCAAGTTTGATGATGACATTTGTTTTAAGCTACTGACCCCAAAAGTTATCAAGTGAGTCTCATAGACTCATATGTAATTTAATAAATTCAATTGCAACAATCAATATCCCATCAGCACTAAAGTTCTGTAATCAATATGCCATTGCTGATAATGGCTACGTAGTTAATTTTGCACAAAAAGAAGCAGGCAGCACTCATTTACTTCTTTGAAAATCTTTGGCCCCCTTTACACATTGGGTTGAGCTGGAGACCTAGAGTAGCCAAGGCTGACCAACCAAACTAGTATAAATTCATCACATCAATCTTGTTATCTTAACCATTGACTGACCTCTTTCAGTGTCAAAGTTAGGTTCCAGTCATCTATGGGGAATCTCCTGCCTCAAACTCTTCTTTCAAATGTCTAGTTTCTTAGCAGATTGCGTGATGCAGAACACTTGTGCTATAAATTTTGCCCTCTAGTAGGTGAAACGAAAGATTTGCTTAATATACGAGTTATAAATTTTGCTAAGATTAGTCGCGCACGTTGTAGCAAATCTCGGCATTGAGCGTTTGGTATTGTAGTTTCCCTACTCTATGTATCTGCATGTTTGACTATAAATTTGATGTGCAGTGTTTCACGAAGATAAATATAATACAAGCCAAAACATGCATGGAATATTATTTTGGACTAATTTTTGAGGATTTTACATAGAGAAGGAGGAACTTAAAATATTTTTTTGGTAAAAGGAGGAACATAATTTAATTTGCCTGTCGGTGCCACATCTTTTTCCATGAAAGAAAAAGCTTGCTATGACTTTGAGACTTTGAGTCTTAAGAAAGCAAAGTTGTTCTACCTACCGAACCTTAAAATGATCATCACAAAAAAGCATACCACCTAAATAAAACACGACTAGATTGCTGTCCTAACATCTCTTTTCCCTTTCTATGTAGATACATATAACATTAATATTGAATCCGTTTCTTTGTAAGACCTGCATACAACAAGTAGCTGGATGTTGAGAGAGATACGGTCCCTGAGGAAATTGAGTGACAATTTGATAGAGAAGTGCAAACACTTATCTGCACCCGACATGTGGTTAAGAACGTTTATTCATATACCAAGATTTTGTATTAAAATTACTTCTCTCGTAATCGCTAGTATACTTAAAAGAAGTTTTGCTAGCATGGATGTTGACAACAGAAATACCAAACAGTGTTATTGGAACTATTTCACAATTTCAAATCCCTTCCATAATCATAATCTAAAACCTTTTTTTCCCCTGAGAATTAGCAACATTTTCAGGATTTGATCTTCATTTAGTGGAGAATAATATAATTGCAGAATTAATCCAATCTTTATAGCCACATGGTTATCCATTTTACAGTAACTTCCCAGTTGTCAGCAATCAACTTGAGGAGGACAATGGTCATGCAGTTGATGCTGTCTAAAAAAGTGAAGGAAATGCTTACAGGCTACAGCCTCTCTCTCTCTCTCTCTCTCTTCTTTTTCTTTTCTTGCTTCTTGGTTTGTTTGTTTTTTAATTATGAAGCATGCAAAAAGAAGAAGAGGAGAGAGAGAGAGATTGAAGGCGGGATTGGCGTTCCAATTTGCCACAGTCATTTGCTGAATCAGCAAAAACAAGCAGACAAAAGTTGGTGCCCAACAAAAAAAAGCAAAAGGGTCAAAGGACAAAAAGCTTAAGAATGTAATTTTTCAAAATTTTGGTAGAATCATTGGAAAATGAGACAAACTTGCAGTGATTTTTAGGTTTAAGAAGTTTCAGGAGCAAAATGAAGCCAAAGTTGAAGAATTTTTTTCTGCATTATTTCTTAGTGGACTTGGCATTTTTAGGGTTTGGATTTTCTGTGAAAGACAGGCACAGTGTTCAGTAATTTGAGTTAACTTATAGTTAATCAAACAGAATATGTTTAACTTAAGTTGAGGAAGAAAACAAGAAGGCACATGGGATTTGGTAACAGGAAAATTGGACTCATTTCATTACAGATCTCTCTAATCTCTTATCAACTGTTGAAAAAAGGATCAACAGTGACAATTATTTAGAAAAGAAAGACATTTTGTTGGGTTTACATATCAACATTTGAATGCGATTAAATGGTTGATATGCATAACTCTTGTGATCAGCATCTATTGGCTAGAAAATAGATAACATGATCCTTCTGTGACTTAATCTTTAAAAATTATAAATATAACTTTTCTGCATTGTTAATATTATATATATATATATATATATATATATTTGTATATTTTCTCAACTAAAAACTACATTCTGAGCTGATGAGCTCAATCAAAAGGCAGACCATCAAACAATATCTCATAATGAACTAGAAAATAATAAGCAGATCCAAAGCTTTGATGTAATGGCCAGTTTAGTATGATTGTATTTTATTTTATTTCTCTGCTAACATCATTTATACATGCAGACTGAAGTGGGCTAAAGGCAGCGTGACCCAAGCTTTAGCTAACCCACAAAATCATAAAGTTATAAACAACTTAACTCAAGTCGAAGTGTGGTCATTAGATTATTAGAGCCGGTTACACTTAACAAAATGCAGATAAATGCCCGAACCTTAAATATAGAGATTTGAGATTCAACAAAAATTCTTTATATCTTTTCAACTCTTTCTTTACATCTCTATTAAACCCTTCATATAACTCTCAAGTAACTCTTAACTCTTGACAATCAGATGCTTATAGAGCTGATAAAACCCTTTATTTGAGAAACTCCTATATGACTAACAAAGTCACATTAGAAAATTAAATTGAGAAAAACTGAATATATGAGTATTTACACTTCCATTTTGTTTCATAACAAAACCAAAATTAAAAAGAGAGTGATGATGAAGCATAATTAACTTTCATACCTAGACTTCATTTCAATCCAAAATAATAAGGTAAGAAGAATTTATCTTTTTTACTTTTTGACGAGAGAGAGAGAGAGAGAGAGAGAGAGGGAAAGCCTACCTTCTTGTCTCCAACAGCAAGTAACATGAATGGGCATGGAAAAGACTCCACAGCAGTACACTCCCATGTTCCAAATTCCAATAAATGGAAAATCGTTACTCTTGTACAATCGCCATGTTCATTTCTATTTTTCTTTCCCCAAAAATTCTTGGTACTGAAAAGGACGATGGAAGTGTACAACATCATCCAAAATACAGACAGTTGTTTTCTGATTATTTTTTTGTCCCCAGTTAAAATTGCTGTCCCTTTCTTCTAGCCCTGAATTTCGAGGGGACCGACTTCACAAACTAAAAATTTAGGCTAACCTGCGTGGTGATGGTGGCTGAATGATATATCAACAAAACACATTAGATGATGACGGTGTAAAATTAAGGCGTGTACTGTTAATCCATTTTTACCACATGGAACCCAACGGAATTTTAACCAAAGCTCCCAATTCTTTTTCTGGTTTTTTTTTTTGGGTGATGAAAAGCTACCAATGAACTCAACATATCAACCTTTTACCCTTCCAAAAATAATTATGCTTTGCAAATGTTTGGATTGGATGTCAATGAAATGAGAAAAACTTCACACCGTAGACACCGTTCAATTAAAATGTTTCGTATGTTATTTTTTATTTATTATTAAAAGTATGTAAAGCGTAATATATTTTAATACGGACGGTACTTGTCACTCAACTTATCTGGTGACACCAAAGAAATAACATTTCAAGGGCATGAGCATCCTAAAAAGAACTACAGAAAACTGCATGAATTCGTTGGCCTTTTTCATTCAAATTAGTAGGCAGCCAATCCAGAAGAATGAGTTGTAGCCATGCTGGCGACTTCTGGTAACTAATAATTATGAGAAAATTAAACTTAAATCTGGGCCACTCGTCAACGCCGAGACATAAGAGACATAGGATAACCCATCAGATGAGAGAGTTTTCGACTGGGTTATTCTCAAGCCCAACTTCAATTTCATGACCCATAGCCATCAGCCTTGTACGTAAACATGCAACAACATGTTATGAACTTATGAGGACTCTATTCCCCCCACCTTGGACACATCTCTCAAGAGAAACTTCCATGTCCCAGTGTCACCAACGCGAGGAGGGGAAGAGGCAGAGGAGCGGCAGTCACGCTACGCCGCTACCACAGTAACCACCATGATGCCATCCTTACATACAAATAATAGTTTGATAGGAGTGA
Organism: Prunus padus; assembly: GCA_024362665.1. Taxonomy (NCBI): domain Eukaryota; kingdom Viridiplantae; phylum Streptophyta; class Magnoliopsida; order Rosales; family Rosaceae; genus Prunus; species Prunus padus. The sequence continues at coordinate 13,676,358 of JANFAM010000007.1, read as the reverse complement.
AGAAACCTTTTTTATAAAAAAATCTGTTTTAAATTAGTAATTGTGTACGTGTGTCAAGACTTGTGACTAGTAAGTTTAGAAGTAGGGACCCAAGTAGTATTTTGTCCTAAGACAGAAAAAAAAAAAAGCCCCTACCGTTGATGCCATGAAAAATTGTTCGTTCATGTTCGAGAGGAAAAATTCTAGCATACCACGGGTGTATACAACATGCCTCATCCCTCAACCCTCATATGTTGATCATGTAATCAGTGATTATGAAAGAGACTTGTATGTGTACGTATGTGGCATGCAAGGATTTCTACTCCAATGCATGTGTTGTGTGCATGTGAGGAGTTAGAAACCATGAAAAGAAGACCATGGTCCCAAGAACCCTAACCAACACATGCTACGAGGGCTATTTCTAGTTATGCAAGCAAACCCCGCCTCTTAGAGCAACTCCACCCGTTAGGGGTTGCCATGGCAAGGGGGAGGGTGGGGAGCTATACTATTCATGTGTGAATAGTGGCTGCCCTATGAAATAGTAATGTGACTTCCACCGTTCTTGTGAAAAGCTACTACTATTCACTTTTATTTTTATTTTATTTTTACATGGGATTAATTTTAGTTGTATGTATAAAATTAATAATAATAAAATTCTAGGTATGTATTAAAAAATATTTCTGATTTTTTCCAGATTTTTTCGATTTTTTTAAATTTTTTGTTCTTGACGTGTGCTTGCACCGGAGTCAGCACTTCCCCGGGCTTGCCCAGTGTGCGTGGGTCCCGCTCTTTGCCTGGGCTGCCCCCTGCCCCTGGAAGCTCTATTTTGGCCAAGGCAAGATCCAAGGCAAGATCCCTTGCTTTTTAAGTTATCAAAATTTGCTAGAGACATGTTCTGAAGCAAAGAAGTTAGGATCCTTTTACTTCAATCACATCAAGTTATTAAAGTGTCAATTTTTATCCCAGAAAAACCTAAGCAAAGTTGGTGATGTAGGAAACCTAACAACAGAAACCCCAAATCAGTCACAGCACATTTAACCCATATTTTCTGCATTTCATGCAAATAGTAGTTAAAAGATATTTTACCTTATTGTGTAAATGAATCGATTGTAGAAGACTGAACTGGAGAGGATTTCTGCCCTCACAAATAAATATCCACGTCCACCTTGAACATCCTTATAAAAAAAATGTCTGAAACCTCACTCCTCATGGATCATATGGCTCCTCCAAGAGAGCAAAATTCCAGACGTGGCATGATCTGCAACATCGCTAAGCTGAAAAAGAATGGGTTGCATGCAAAGCGGAGACTTACCAGAGGCAGTGAAAAGAAGCCACCCCGGGATGTCCCTCCAGGTCACCTGGCTGTAGTAGTCGGGGAAGCTAGAAGAAGGTTCGTTGTAAGGGCGGATTTGCTGAACCACCCAGTTTTACGGCAGCTGCTAGACCAAGCATATGAAGAGTATGCTCATGAATGCCCTGGCCCTTTAGCCATACCATGCGGCGAGCTTCTGTTTGAAGATATAGTTCACTCTCTTAGAGGTGGTACAAGTAGCAATCAATTCTCCTGCCCTTTCATAGCTTTCTGATAACTGTGATCACTATCCTTCTATTTTAATAGCAAAACCATTATACCTACCAAGCTAGCAGTAGACAAAAAGGAGAACACAGTCTTCCCCTGCTGAGTCAATGCAGTGCGTAATCAGTTTTAAAAAAGTGAAGGATTTGTTAAACGGTTGTTATTGAAAAAAATTCAGTATTATATAAACCGATATGGGTTCTTTTATTTATTTACAGGTGGAGATTCCTAAAAACACACTCACAAGTCACAACGGTCTCATGCACGAAAATGAGGTCATTGCATGATCAGATTCCTTAAAACAAAGATTGTCCAGTATCATAAGAATTAAGATGCAAGAGATGTCTCAGAACTATGTATATGGGTTTAAACAGTATGAGGTTTAACATTTATCCTTGCATAAATGTACTGTTTAGCTTAAAGCCCGTTGGAGAATCTGAAAATCTAGAAGACTCCAAACCTTGCCAACAATACCAGTTGACAGAGAATGATACACTTGTTTTGCAGCTGTACGATGTGCTTCTAGAATTTTGGCGTCACTAAACAACTTTTTAAGAGCGTCTTCAAGTTCTATTTGTCCAGAAACCTGCATCACCATTGACATAGAAAGCAAATTACAGACTTTTTTCCTGAGAAGCTATCCTTTTTAATTTTATTTATTTATTTATCAGTACAGAACATATGTTAACTTAGTCACAGGTTTTCCTAGTTATTTTAATGTAGAAACTATCCACAATCCGAACATCCAGTACTAACACCACGACAACAACTATCTTCCCAGTGAAAAAGCAGACTAGTACAGGTGCAATGGCTTATTAAGAAATTAACTTAAACAGAATGATGCCCACTCTATCCATGCAGTACTAGATGGCTTTTCCGACATGTCTGCCTAAAAGCTTCACCCAACAGCTGAACAGAGTAGAGGCTACATGTACCGATTTATGAACTTCCCATATAGATCCTATATAGATGATCATATAAATAACAACGTTTCCAGGTAGAATTGAACACTCCCATTGTTAGGGTCCCTACATTTGGCAATATGAAAACATCTGAATTTTGAAAGAAAAGGTAGATTCAGATTTAAAATTAAATTAAAACCACAAAAGGATATACAAATCATTATATCACGTGTCAAATTTCAGAAGAGTGCAAAATGATTTTGGAGCTAAATCTTGAAGAGTCTCAGCAAACAGTACAGAGAATAGAGGTTCTTCACACCTGCAGAACTGATAGAGGATTTAACTGTTGCATTTCCAGAACCATGCGTGAAAAATGCCCAACATAAGGACCTGAAAAATTCAAAATAAGAAAGCATTTATTAGTGGTATGTTAAGAACCAACCTCTGATATGGTAGCAAGTATTCACCCGTCAAAACGGCACAGCCAGCTGCAGCAGCTTCTGATATGTTGTGACCAGAAAGAGTAGGAAAAAAAGAACCTCCAATTACAGCTATTGGAGTTAACCTATACAAGTGTTTCAATTCACCTATAAATCAAGCAAGGACAGAAAACAAACAATTAAGTTAGGGAGAATATTTTTCCAGAAGCCATTGTAGGAAGGGTTAGCTACAGATTTGTCTAAAAAAGGGAGAAGTTTCAAATTTGCTGACCTAATGTGTCCACCACATATAAATTTGTGTCTCCTACAAGTTTATCATGTTGAGACCTCAGAGCTACACCATGCCCTTCTTTCCATAATTGCTGCACTACTCAAGGCAATGACATAAAATAAACTTAATACATGTAAAGTTAAATATTGTTTTCTTTTTTGCAGGTAGTGAATCTCAACGAAATTATGCCTTGCCAAAACTTACCTCCGGAAATTAAAACTTTTATAGTTACCATTTATACTGTTAAATGTGAACAAAATTGAATGTATGTCATACTTGAGCAATCTCTTTTCCATGCTGCGGATGTCGAGGAACAATAATAGTTAACACATCTGGGTACTGTTGCATGAGCACTTTGTGAATGCCTAGTATTACTGCAGATAGTATTTGTGAGCTTTTCAGCAGACAGAAATAAATTAGCAAAAGAACATTACTGTTAAATGCTTGTAAAGAAACTTAAAACCAGAAAGAAGGCAAAAACCTTATTAAAATCTGTCATAAATATATCACAAGCTAATTATGATTTTCCAAAGACATTATTGGTGTATCTGTTCAAATGGCTGGCTGGGTAGGAATAATATTCCCTCATACTCAGGGAAGACATACAGAAAGTGAATGTTTCTTTAGATGAATTTTGTTACTTAAAGAAAAGCTAATGTAAAAAGAAATGGAAGGTAAAATGAACTAAGC